>CM076689.1:93321697-93696697 GCA_038501925.1 Xenopus petersii
AGTATACTTAAGGCACAAAGATCTAAATTCCGGAAATACTTCTTATCCAGGAAGCCCCAGGTCCTAAGCATTCTGGATAAAATTCTGGATAAAATATTCCATACCTATATCATAAAAATATCCCTACATCTCTAGCACTGACCCTATCCTAAAGAAAAAGGAAATTTATGGACCACAACAAGTATAAGAACTTCAGAGTAAGGTGTAGCTATAGGTGCACTAACCAACAAAATGGTTGGCTCAATATAAATCAACATGTTCCTGGCACCACACTCCATTTGCATCTGCTTTTTCTTATAAACCCGTTTCAACAACACATTGATGCTTTCAGAAAGGTCTAACCCATAAAAATCCTAAGCTCTTTTGCCATTAACGATAATCAACTCTGTTTTGAGAAGCCTACTTGCCACTTTCCTAGATTGCAGGTTTTTGCGTGAGTGGCTTTTAACTTGTCACAGCGCTGACATATTTGTGAATATTTTCTGAGAGCCATAGAAAAGCTAAGGACTTTCACAAGCATATGAGCAGATATTCCAGGTCAAATAGTGTAATTTTAAGTGTCAAATAGTTTTGTTTACAGTGGGCCTCTTAAAGAAACAGAACAGAAAAAGAAAAATGGTGTAGTTCATTTTGGATCTCCCAGGTAACGGTGGTTGACTGTTTCAAGAGCAATGAAAGGTGTAGGTTACACAAAAATTAATGTTCAGCACCTTGCAGACTCAATGACCTAGGCCAACTACCCTTCTCCAAAACTTGTGATTATAGTGACCAGACAGCAGTTTCTCTGGATACAAGGCTACTATTTTGCTCATAAGCAAATTGGTTCATTGGTCTAGTTTTACATCCACCCGAGGATATTCTGTCAGTGTCCAATGAGAAGTAAAAATGATAATGCAAATCAGATCATTCATAATTGAGCTTATACCATACACAGTCAAGCTGATCCGATAGTTTGATACAAAAACCAAAGATTGCAAACAGATAGAAAAGGATGCAAAGAAATGAAAGAAAGATGAGTCTTTAGCCTTTTATCAGAGCAGATAAAGAGGTAGTTTACATAACAATGAATGTTGCAGACTCAAGTAATCGCCTAGGCTATATACTTTTCTCCAGAAATTGTCATTCCAGTGACCAGACAGCAATTTCTCAGAACACGGGGCTACCACTTACTTTTCCATAAACAAATTGTAGATCCCATGGAAGTGAAATTTTCTTTATGCAAGGTCTTATTCTCACAAATGCATCGAAAAATCTCTGGACTAAAGAATCTGATGCCCAACTTATTCCTGTAAATGTCGAAATGGCTGACACTTCAACTTTTAAGTACTCAATTGAAGACCCCTCTCATAGCCTGAGAACAGAAATATCACCAGCAGAGATGCTGTTGGACAAATTGGGTCTTGCTTTTCTAGGATTGCAAACTGAACAAACTTGTCCCAGATGTTATACTACTGAACTGAAGTGGAACACTTCCTTGACTGTAGAAGAAAATCCACATTCTTCTCTTTAAAACCATTCAACCTCCATGCCATTAAGGATAGGTGATCCTCTTCCTGGTAAAGAAACATTTCCTGAGATAACCAACCTTGGAATCTCAAGTTTTCTTGGGACCTTCTATAGTTAACTTGCAAAGCAAGGGAAACCAAGGTCTCCTTGGCCAAAAGGGAATTAGTACTATTGCATCAACTGCCTCCTGATCCAGCTTCATCAGCACATTGCAAATAAGAGGGATTGGGGAATACATATATGAGCCCTCTTGACCAATCTTGCCTTAGACCATATATGGCCTAAGCTTCTTTGCAAGGGTATCTTGCGTAGAAATTTTTGCATTTTCTGTTTTTAATAGAAGCCATGGCATCCTCTTCTGGTACACCCAATGCATTTACCAATTGCTGAAAGATGCCTTTGTGAAGACTCCATTCTCCAGGATCTAAAGTAACTCGACTCAAAAAATCTGCTCTCACATTTTCAGAGGTATCTTTCATTGTTTCTGGACTGGAAGACTCAAATTCTCCTCTGTCTGAAAATATGCCCCCAGAAAAGGAAGTGACTTTGACGAACTTAGCTGGCTCTTTTCTATATACACGATCCACTATTCACTGCATTTGCAGAAATTTCAGCACCCTCCTTGTATGCTGCTTTGCCTCTTCTCTTGATTTTGCAGCCACCAAGATGTTATCCAAATGACTACTATTTCTTCTTTTCTCAATTCTGCTATGAGGGTGACAAGGCCTTTTGTGAAGACCCTTGGGGATTGTGACAACTAATACTGGTCTTAATTCGCCGGAGGCTTTTTTTTTTTTTAAACAAGAACAGCCTTGAATAAAACCCCTTCCCTCTTTCTTGAAGCAGGACCACTTCTATTGATTTTGAGATTAACAACTGATTCATATACTCCTCAATCAGATTTTGACTCTCTTCTGTATTTCGGAATGAAGAAACTAGAAAATAATCCTTCCTTGGGATTGTTGCAAACTCTAAATGAAAACCTCTATGAACAATATGTCGGAAACCCATCAATCTTGTACACTTCTGGCTCAGACTTGAGTGTACAGAGTTAACCTGCCTCCTACTTCTGCCTGAGTCAAGACATCCTAATTGTTGCTGTGGAGGAGGAAGAGAAAAAATTTGATATTTTCAGATTACTTCTGGAGCCTGGACAGCCCGATCTCCAGGATGATTGCCTTGTATACTCTTTCCCTGGCTTATATTGTCTTGACGATCTACTGTAAAAATCTGTCTTTGTCTCTGGCATACAATGTCTCATATCTGCCTCTTTTACGTTTTTTCTCGAGGTTTCCTTCGCAACCAAGACTTTTTTTGATAATGGTGTCTAGTTTTTCACCAAAATGCATAAATTTGTTTTTGAGGCTGCATCTGCTGCCCAAGGCTTTAGCCACAGCACTCTCCTTGCTGCCACTGAAAGTGCCATGGATTTGGCCATGAAATGCACCAAGTCGACTGAAGCTTCTGACAAAGTCAATCTTTTAACGTTAGATGAAATTGCTTCTTTTATATTTAAGAGCCATACTTTTACTGCTCTAGAAACAGAAGTCTGCATGCTGTTCCTACAACCACAAAAGATTTTTTTATTAAATTTCAATGTTTTTCTCCATAGGCTCCCTAAAAACTGCTGCCTCATCAACCGGCAATGTTGTCTTCATAGCAAGCCTGACCACAGCTGCATCTACTTTGGGAGGAGCATTCCACAACTTTGCATCCTCCTCATCAAAGGGGTACTTCTTCTGAAACGTCCCCACTGTCTGCGACTTTTTTCTGTTTTCTTCCACTTTGTTGAGATTATTTCCTTTATTCAGGCATGCACAGGAAAACAGTGACTTCTTTTTTAAGGAAGGAAAAAGTTTATGTGCTGAAGATAACTTAGACGGCTCTGTAGGAGCTTTAATCAACAGTTCCACTATAGCTAAATGAAAATTGAAATCATCTTCCCATTCCAAATCTTATCGATTTCCCCTTCTTCAGAGCATAATGGACAGTGGAATTCTGAAACATGTGATAGTTTCCCTTCGGAAACCTCCAACAGGGAGTTTGTCTGCCTTGAGTATGTATACCTTGGCCTCTTCATGGAGCTAGCCACTTCCTGGAATCCTTGCCCTACTGCCTGCTTAATAACAGCTGCCAAAGATTCAGCAAATGCTTGATTTCCCTGAGAGCCAAAGGTGCCAGATCTTCATGAACTTATAAAGAAGAAGTCTTCTCAGGTGTCTTATTTTTTTTTTCTGAGGCAGAAAGGCTGCACAATCATAATTAAAATAGCATTAACATTGTATAATTTCTCCATAACTCTCTCTCTCTTGTCCACATACAGTATAGTTTCTAACTTTTTCCCATTGGGGTGAGGTGCTTTGCCCAGCATACCAGGATCCATGCTTGTGCTATCCGCTGCAACTGTAATTCACAGTGACAGAATCACAGCAAAATGACCACTACAGGAAGTACTACCACTTTAAAAAGGCATACCACTCCAAATGCATAATTAGACTACCCTGTACTAGAGGGTTTATATATACATTGTATGCCTGTTCTGGGCTTTCCACGCCATACTGCTGAAGTTTTGGCACCAAAAAGAAGACTTCCGTGTTCCCATATAATGCTGCAATACTAACTAGCCTTGCCCTCAGGCAAAATGGCATTTCTTCCACTTCTGACTTCCAGTTTCGCTCTGAGCGTACTCACGCTCTTCACTGTAAGTCTGTCTTTCAGGATGACCGAGCGGATCTTCCTACACTCCTACATGACTGCCCTTGTACCGGAGATGCGGACTTCACTTCCAGGTTTACGCTCACAGCATTCCGGAACATTTGTGTAATGACATATATTCTCTAACTACTCCTTTATTATGAGCATTTTGATACAAATTGCTTTTGGGAATGCCCCTTCTATTTAAAATCAAACACAGAAGCTGCAAAAGTTTCAACTGAGAAAACAGAGCAAGAAGAAGAGAAAAGAGGAATCTAAAATGTGATAAACTTCTTCATGTCAACTTGTGTGCTTAAGATTTCAGCTTCCCACAGTTAAAGGAATAAGGGCTTTAGAACACACATCTCAAACCATACCAGTTGCACTCAAGTCGCATGTTTAATGCAGTTACTGGGTTAGAGATTTCAGATGCAGGCTATCAAAATAAGATGAAAAATGGTGACAGGCTCAACACAATATGTCTCTGCCTACTTTATATTCAATTTATACTTTACTAATGCTGATTTCTGTGCCAGTTAATTTTAGCCCACAGTGAGTTGCAAGTGCCAAATTCAGTGATGTACAGAATCCATAGATTTTGGATTTTGCTCAACACTGGAAAATAAATTGTCCAATACCAATCCCTAATTTTCATATAAAATTTTGAGCAAAATCCCCCTAAAATTGTCATGTGGATAAAACATTTTTTTGCCTTGCACTACCCAGTATTATAAATTTACATTACTGTGCAAAACAAACTGGAATAAGGTTGAAACTGCTGCTTTTGATGCATCCCTAAATAGAGTCAGGTGACCAATGTAGAGGTGTTTGCCCTGAGTCCAAGACATAATGGGACCTTACAAATTTTAACCTATAGTAACAGTGGGATAATAGTCTCTGGGAAGGGACTGTGGCTGTGGGATAGCAGGTATAGTAGGGAGAGATGGTGCCTAAAGTAGCAGCAGGATAATAGTCTCTATGTAGGGACTGTGGATGGTGAATACCAGGTGTAGTAGGAAGAGACAGTGCCTATAGTAGCAGTGGGATAATAGTCTCTGGGAAGGGACTGTAGCTGTGGGATAGCAGGTATAGTAGGGAGAGATGGTGCCTATAGTAGCAGTGGGGATAATAGTCTCTGGGAAAGGAGTCTGGCTGTGGGATAGCAAATATAGTATGGAGAGATTGTGCCTATAGTAGCAGTGGGGCTAAAAGACTGGGAAGGGAGTGTGGCTGTGGGATAGCAAGTATAGTAGGGAGAGATTTAAGTAAAATTACACAGTTAGTTTAAGTGTACCATAAGTGTACCTGTTACTATGAGAAAATATTAAGATTTATTTCATGTGTTTTTATATGCAAAGCATTCTTTGGTATTTTGGCTTTTATCAATGCAGAGATAAAGCTATCAGACGAAAGACCCAGTTTGATAGCTCCAGGCATCACAAATTTCACCCAGCATAAGCGCTTGACATATTTATAAGAGACACTACTCTGTTGATAGTTGTTAATGACGTTTGTTATAGCAAGGAAGCAGATAGGTGAGACCAGCTCCACAAGGAGATGAGAGTGAGCTCTATATACAGTGAGAGGGAGAGCCATGCTTCTTCCGTGCACTTTATTTTACAAAATAAAAGTTGCTGCTGCAGATAAACCAACCTGGTTAGGCTGAGTCAAACTAAAGGAGCAAAAAAGCCCTTCTCAATTAAGACATGCAGTGTAAAACCCTTCTGAAAACAAAATGTACAGTATATAGATGCCTAATGCCATATATATAGTTCTGCCTAAATACCAAAAATGAGATCACTGTTGCTTTGCATTGTCTTTGGGTCTGCTCATTGATAAGAAGCCTGCTCAGTTGGGCCAAGTCAGGAATCGGCTTCAACCACGCATACGCAAATCGGCGTTGAGACCCTAAGACAATACGAATCAACAAAAGACCAGTAGCTCCACTGTGCTTCTCAGAATTTAAGGGTCAGATTTCATGTAAAGCATTTTTTTCTATGGGGAGGGAGGCAATGCCAGGAAGTTTAGGGGGGCTTTTGGTACAGGAGGGTTTACTTCTCCACTAAGAGAATTGCACTTAGCTGACAATTCCCAGTCATATGACTAACCAAAACAACTGCTGATATTGCTATGGTTCATTCATTGCGGTTATGTAATTTGGAAGTTAGCCAAAATCTAAGCTTGTAATTGCATTTCTCATTTTTTTCCATGCAATTTCTCATGAATACATGATTTCCCATGTACATCAGTCATGATGTTGGCCACATGCATATAAGATCTATGCTATTACTCACTGAACAAATGGATTTGTCAGAATGCAAATTTGCACATACCACTCTCTAAATAAAACACCTATTCACAGGGTTATGTGGGTGCATTAGACAAGCAGTGGGGGGTCCCTGGATATTAGGAATTTAATGTGTTAGTTGAACCCTGTATTGTGCAGCAATACGAACACCGTGATGAATTCAATTAAACTCTTTATTTTCAGGTCTCACAGAAGGACAATCCCTGCACATCCCAAGAAGGAAAACCCGCAGTAGTTCTGGAAATATGCAGGAGCTTCTAGGAGTGTGTACTGTGTTAGGAAAGTCCTTAGAAAGTAAACAGTAGGGATGTAGCGAACGTCGGAAAAAAAGTTCGCAAACATATTCGCAAACTTGCGTCAAAAATGCGAACGGTTCGCGAACGTCGCGAACCCCATAGACTTCAATGGGAAGGCGAATTTTAAAAGCTAAAAAAGACATTTCTGGCCAGAAAAATGATTTTAAAGTTGTTTAAAGGGTGCAACGACCTGGACAGTGGCATGCCAGAGGGGGATCAAGGGCAAAAATGTATCTGAAAAATACATTGTTGACACAGCGCTGCATTTTGTGCTGTAAAGGGCAGAAATCACACTACATTTCTAAACCTGTGTAATAAAATGCTTTAAAACGTCCGGCGTCTACATGCCAATCAAGTCGTGTAAAGGTTACAGCCTGTTCACACGCAAAGACGAAACGCGGCGCTTACTGCAACGCAAAAGAACGCAAAGAGCTTTAATGAATGATACCGTCAAGTGAGCAAATAATAGTTGTTAATTACTAGTTGAGCTTGTCACCTCCAGGATGTTCGTCCTGTTGGTGGCAATATTTCTGTAGTGGTGTGTTTAGCAGTCACCGTGCTTGTGCGCACGTGCACGGTCAGGCAGAGGTAATTCAATGTACAGTGAAGCGAACCAAAAAACACTGATTCTGCAGTGTGGGCCCAGTTTTGGTGTACTTTATTGATCACCTGCGGTGACCATAAAAGATGCGATTTTGCCACTGTTGCAGAACCCTGAAAAATTAGGCATGTGTACTTTCCTGAAAAATTATGTTTTTTTTGTCGCAGTCACTGAAGCACAGAGGCCAGAAACAATATGCCATATAAATGCTCAAAATATTCATTTTTTTTTTGTCGCAGCCACTGCAGCACAGAGGCCAGAAAAAATATGCCACATAAATGCTAACAATATAAATTCTTTTTGTCGCAGCCACTGAAGCACAGAGGCCAGAAAAAATATGCCATATAAATGCAAACAATATAAATTTTTTTTGTCGCAGCCACTGAAGCACAGAGGCCAGAAAAAATATGCCATATAAATGCAAACAATATAAATTTTTTTTGTCGCAGCCACTGAAGCACAGAGGCCAGAAAAAATATGCCATATAAATGCTGAAAATATTAATTTTTTTTGTCGCAGCCACTGCAGCACAGAGGCCAGAAAAAATATGCCATATAAATGCTAACAATATTCCTTTTTTTTGTCGCAGCCACTGAAGCACAGAGGCCAGAAACAATATGCCATATAAATGCTGAAAATATTCATTTTTTTTTGTCACAGCCACTGCAGCACAGAGGCCAGAAACAATATGCCATATAAATGCTGAAAATATTCATTTTTTTTTGTCACAGCCACTGAAGCACAGAGGCCAGAAACAATATGCCATATAAATGCTGAAAATATTCATTTTTTTTTGTCACAGCCACTGAAGCACAGAGGCCAGAAAAAATATGCCATATAAATGCTGAAAATATTCATTTTTTTGTCACAGCCACTGAAGCACAGAGGCCAGAAAAAATATGCCATATAAATGCTGAAAAAATTAATTTTTTTTTGTCACAGCCACTGAAGCACAGAGGCCAGAAACAATATGCCATATAAATGCTGAAAATATTCATTTTTTTTTTGTCACAGCCACTGAAGCACAGAGGCCAGAAAAACATATGCCATATAAATGCTGAAAATATTCATTTTTTTTTGTCGCAGCCACTGCAGCACAGAGGCCAGAAACAATATGCCATATAAATGCTGAAAATATTCTTTTTTTTTTGTCACAGCCACTGAAGCACAGAGGCCAGAAAAAATATGCCATATAAATGCTGAAAATATTCCTTTTTTTCTGTCACAGCCACTGAAGCACAGAGGCCAGAAAAAATATGCCATATAAATGCTGAAAATATTCATTTTTTTTTGTCACAGCCACTGAAGCACAGAGGCCAGAAACAATATGCCATATAAATGCTGAAAATATTCATTTTTTTTGTCACAGCCACTGAAGCACAGAGGCCAGAAAAAATATGCCATATAAATGCTGAAAATATTCTGTTTTTTTTGGTCGCAGCCACTGAAGCACAGAGGCCAGAAAAAATATGCCATATAAATGCTGAAAAAAATTATTTTTTTTGTCACAGCCACTGAAGCACAGAGGCCAGAAACAATATGCCATATAAATGCTGAAAATATTCATTTTTTTTTTTGTCACAGCCACTGAAGCACAGAGGCCAGAAAAAATATGCCATATAAATGCTGAAAATATTCCTTTTTTTTGTCACAGCCACTGAAGCACAGAGGCCAGAAAAAATATGCCATATAAATGCTGAAAAAATTTATTTTTTTTTTGTCACAGCCATTGAAGCACAGAGGCCAGAAACAATATGCCATATAAATGCTGAAAATATTCATTTTTTTTGTCACAGCCACTGAAGCACAGAGGCCAGAAAAAATATGCCATATAAATGCTGAAAATATTCATTTTTTTTGTCACAGCCACTGAAGCACAGAGGCCAGAAAAAATATTCCATATAAATGCTGAAAATATTCCTTTTTTTTGTCACAGCCACTGAAGCACAGAGGCCAGAAACAATATGCCATATAAATGCTGAAAATATAAATTTTTTTTGTCACAGCCACTGAAGCACAGAGGCCAGAAAAACTCAGGATTTACCTGGATTCAAATTAAACCAGTAGGGTTTGCACCCTAGTTTATAACGGTGGTGGAGGGAGGAGGACGCTAAAGGACAGCTGTGTGTGGAGTCATGAGGCGTGCAGAGAAGGACAGCTGCATGGGGAGTCAGAATCAGAAACTCAGAACAAGTCTTCCGGCGTGCAGTAACCCTCCGAGATCCACCCCTCATTCATTTTAATAAAGGTCAGGTAATCCACACTTTTGTGACCTAGGCGAGTTCTCTTCTCAGTTACAATCCCTCCTGCTGCACTGAAGGTCCTTTCTGAGAGGACACTTGAGGCGGGGCAAGACAAGAGGTTCATGGCAAATTGTGACAGCTCTGGCCACAGATCAAGCCTGCGCACCCAGTAGTCCAGGGGTTCATCGATCCTAAGAGTGTCGATATCTGCAGTTAATCCCAGGTAGTCCGCTACCTGCCGGTCGAGGCGTTCTTTGAGGGTGGATCCAGAAGGGTTCTGGCGCTGCCTTGGACTGAAAAACATTTGCATGTCTGACGTTACAGAGTGGCCAAAGTGCTTTGTCCTTGCAGGTGCGCTCGTGGCAGGATTACTGGCACCTCTGCCCCTGGAATGTTGATGAGTTCCTGAAGTGACATCACCCTTAAAAGCATTGTACAACATGTTTTGCAGGCTGGTTTGTAAATGCAGCATCCTTTCGGACTTGTGGTACGTTGGTAACATTTCTGCCACTTTATGCTTGTACCGAGGGTCTAGTAGCGTTGCCACCCAGTACAGGTCCTTCTCCTTAAGCCTCTTGATACGGGGGTCCTTCAACAGGCATGACAGCATGAAAGACCCCCATTCTCACAAGGTTGGATGCAGAGCTATCCATCTCCGCTTCCTCGTTATCAAGGACTGCATCATCCACGGTCTCCTCCCCCCAAACACGTACAAGACCAGGGGTCCCCAAAAGGTCACCACTAGCCCCCTGGGAAGCCTGCTCCTGTTGGTCCTCCTCCTCCACAAAGCCACCTTCCTCCTCTGACTCCACTTCTGACACCTCTCCCTGCGTTGCAGCAGGTGCCTGGGTTCGTTCTGGTGATTCCGACCAGAAATCGTGCGCTTCCTGCTCCTCGTCACGCTGGTCTACAGCCTCATCTGTCACTCGTCGCACGGCACGCTCCAGGAAGAAAGCAAAGGGTATTAGGTCGCTGATGGTGCCTTCGGTGCGACTGACCATATTTGTAACCTCTTCAAAAGGGCGCATGAGCCTGCAGGCATCGCGCATAAGCACCCAGTAACGGGGTAAAAAAATCCCCAGCTCTGCAGATCCAGTCCTACCACCCAGTTCAAACAGGTATTCGTTGACGGCTCTTTGTTGTTGCAGCAGACGTTCCAACATGAGGAGCGTTGAATTCCACCGAGTCTGGCTGTCGCAAATCAAACGCCTGACTGGCATGTTGTACCGCTGCTGAATGTCAGCAAGGCGTGCCATGGCTGTGTAGGACCGTCTGAAATGGGCCGACACCTTCCTGGACTGCCTGAGAACGTCCTGGAATCCTGGGTACTTCGAGACAAAACATTGGACTATTAAATTCAGAACATGTGCCATGCAGGGCACATGTGTTAAATTGCCCAGTCTCAGTGCTGCCAACAGATTGCTTCCGTTGTCACACACCACTTTTCCGATCTTCAGTTGGTGTGGGGTCAGCCACCGATCGGCCTGTGACTGCAGAGATGACAGGAGTACAGATCCGGTATGGTTTCTGCTTTCCAGGCACGTCATCCCCAAGACAGCATGACAACGGCGTACCTGGCACGTCGAATAACCTAGGGGGAGCTGGGGGTGCACAGGTGTGGAGGAGGAGGACCCAGCAGCAGAGGACGAAGAAGAGGAAGAAGACGAGGTAGAGAGCGAAGGAGGAGTAGAGGTGGTGGCAGAACCGCGTGCAATCCGTGGCGGTGACACCAACTCCACTGTTGTTGTTGAGCCACACATTCCCTGCTTCCCAGCCATTACCAAGTTCACCCAGTGGGCAGTGTAGGTGACATACCTGCCCTGACCATACTTGGAGGACCATGCGTCAGTAGTCATATGGACCTTTGGCCCAACACTAAGTGACAGAGATGCGGTGACTTGGCTCTGCACATGGTGGTACAGGTGTGGTATTCCCTTTTTTAAAAAAAAATTGCGGCTGGGTACCTTCCACTGCGGTGTCCCAATTGCTACAAATTTGCGGAAGGCCTCAGAGTCCACCAGCTGGTATGGTAAAAGCTGGCGGGCTAAGAGTGCGGACAAGCCAGCTGTCAGACGCCGGGCAAGGGGGTGACTCGCAGACATTGGCTTCTTACGCTCAAACATGGCCCTCACAGAAACTTGGCTGGGGGCAGATGACTGGGAATGGGAACTGGTGGTCAAGGTGGAAGGCGGAGTGGAGGGTGGTTCAGACGGGTCAAGGACAGCAGAGGTAGAGCAGTAAGATGCTGGACCAGAAGGAGGGTGGCTTTTAGTTTGCCTGTTGCCTTTGAGGTGTTGCTCCCAAAGTGCTTTGTGCTTGCCGTTCATGTGCCTTCGCATAGAAGTTGTACCTATGTGGCTGATGGGCTTCCCAAGACTCAGTTTCTGACTGCACTCATTGCAAATTACAACGCTTTTGTCAGAGGCACACACATTAAAAAAATCCCACACTGCTGACCTTTTTGAAGCTGGCAATCTGGCGGTAACAGTAGAAGTTGGCGGCGTTGGCGGCAATGGCGGGTGCGTTGGCCGGCTGACCACAGGTGCCGATACATGTTGTTGCCCTACTGTTCCCTGCGAGCTGTCCTCCCTGCTTCTTCTAAGTCTTATTCTCCTCCTGCCTCTCTGACTCTCCGTCTCTCCATCTGAACTATCCTCCTCTTGCTCTCTTCTAGTGGGCACCCACAAAACATCAATCTCCTCATCATCATTCTCCTCAGATGCATCAATTTCTTCTGACAGCTCACAGAAGGAAGCAGCAGCGGGGACCTCCTCATCACTCATTATGTCCATCTCTGTTGTGTTCTCTGCCAGAATTAAATCTGGTGTAACGTCCTCATCTTCTTCGGCCAATAATGGTTGCGCATCACTCAGTTCAAGAAACTCATGTGAAAATAACTCCTCTGACTCCAGTGAAGAAGGGGCGCCGGTGGTGGAGGAAGTGTTACGTGGGGTGCCCATAGCAGTGGAGGATGAGGATGTTGTGGTAAAGTTAGAAACGGTAGAGGATGGGGTGTGCT
Organism: Xenopus petersii; assembly: GCA_038501925.1. Lineage (NCBI taxonomy): Eukaryota > Metazoa > Chordata > Amphibia > Anura > Pipidae > Xenopus > Xenopus petersii. The sequence continues at coordinate 93,334,365 of CM076689.1, forward strand.
GTGTAAGCCAGTCAACTACCTCTTCAGCATTTTGGGAGTTCAGGGTCATTGCCTTTTTAAAACTGGGCAATTTCCTAGGGCCACAGGATAGCATAGCAGCACGGCCCCTAGTGCCTCTGCGTGGCGGCCTGCCTTTGCCTGGCATTATTTTTAAAACAACAACAACAACTCAGGTGGTGTTTCTGGAGACGGTATTATTATTGATATTTAGACAGAATGTGAACAAGCTCACACAGCTAGATGGCAGTTGTTTGAAAATGAAGAACACACTGGGCAAACAATGCCTACAAGGTCAACGTATACACTACTACAGCAGTGGATACGGAATATATTATTGCTGCCTGAAAAACGTCACTCGGGTGGTGTTTCTAGAGACAGTATTATTATTGATATTTAGACAGAATGTGAACAAGCTCAAACAGCTAGATGGGAGTTGTTTGAAAATGAAGAACACACTGGGCAAATAATGCCTACAAGGTTAACGTATACACTACTACAGCAATGGATACGGAATATATTATTGCTGCCTGAAAAACGTCACTCGGGTGGTGTTTCTAGAGACAGTATTATTGATATTTAGACAGAATGTGAACAAGCTCACACAGCTAGATGGGAGTTGTTTGAAAATGAAGAACACACTGGGCAAATAATGCCTACAAGGTTAACGTATACACTACTACAGCAGTGGATACGGAATATATTATTGCTGCCTGAAAAACGTCACTCGGGTGGTGTATCTAGAGATGGTATTATTATTGATATTTAGACAGAATGTGAACAAGCTCACACAGCTAGATGGGAGTTGTTTGAAAATGAAGAACACTGGGCAAACAAGGCCTACAAGGTCAACGTATACACTACTACAGCAGTGGATACGGAATATATTATTGCTGCCTGAAAAACGTCACTCGGGTGGTGTTTCTAGAGACGGTACTATTATTGATATTTAGACAGAATGTGAACAAGCTCACACAGCTAGATGGGAGTTGTTTGAAAATGAAGAACACACTGAGCAAATAATGCCTACAAGGTTAACGTATACACTACTACAGCAGTGGATACGGAATATATTATTGCTGCCTGAAAAACGTCACTCGGGTGGTGTTTCTAGAGACGGTATTATTATTGATATTTAGACAGAATGTGAACAAGCTCACACAGCTAGATGGGAGTTGTTTGAAAATGAAGAACACACTGGGCAAACAAGGCCTACAAGGTCAACGTATACACTACTACAGCAGTGGATATGGAATATATTATTGCTGCTTGAAAAACGTCACTCGGGTGGTGTTTCTGGAGACGGTATTATTATTGATATTTAGACAGAATGTGAACAAGCTCACACAGCAAGATGTGAGTTGTTTGAAAATGAAGAACACACTGGGCAAATAATGCCTACAAGGTTAACGTATACACTACTACAGCAGTGGATACGGAATATATTATTGCTGCCTGAAAAACGTCACTCGGGTGGTGTTTCTAGAGATGGTATTATTATTGATATTTAGACAGAATGTGAACAAGCTCACACAGCTAGATGGGAGTTGTTTGAAAATGAAGAACACACTGGGCAAATAATGCCTACAAGGTTAACGTATACACTACTACAGCAGTGGATACGGAATATATTATTGCTGCCTGAAAAACGTCACTCGGGTGGTGTTTCTAGAGACGGTATTATTATTGATATTTAGACAGAATGTGAACAAGCTCACACAGCTAGATGGGAGTTGTTTGAAAATGAAGAACACTGGGCAAACAAGGCCTACAAGGTCAACGTATACACTACTACAGCAGTGGATACGGAATATATTATTGCTGCCTGAAAAACGTCACTTGGGCGGTGTTTCTAGAGACGGTACTATTATTGATATTTAGACAGAATGTGAACAAGCTCACACAGCTAGATGGGAGTTGTTTGAAAATGAAGAAAACACTGGGCAAATAATGCCTACAAGGTTAACGTATACACTACTACAGCAGTGGATACGGAATATATTATTGCTGCCAGAAAAACGTCACACGGGTGGTGTTTCTAGAGACGGTATTATTATTGATATTTAGACAGAATGTGAACAAGCTCACACAGCTAGATGGTTGTTGTTTGAAGAACACACTGGGCAAATAATGCCTGCAAGTGCACTACTATTGGTGCACTACTATGAAGAACAGCAACAGCACTGTACACGTTAAAGAACAGTAAGATAAGTAAAAGAAAAAAAAAATATATGTATATTAAAAAAAAAAAAAATTCTCGGGTTGCTGCTGCTGAACTACTAGGAGCAGCACAGCAGCACACCAGTCCCACTCCCCAACACAGCTAGACTAATAGCACTGGGCTGTTATAGTAGCAAAGTAAAACAACAAAAAAGAAAATAAAAGCAGTCCTTACAAGGACTATTGGGTTATTACAGCAGTCAGCAGATGAGATCAGAAGAGATCAGTGCCCACAGCAGGCAGCTACATACAGAGCACTGCAGTAGAAGGTAGATTACTAGCCAGCAAAGCTACCTAACCTAAAATGTCCCTCAAATCCCTGCAGACTTCTGTCCCTCCAATACAGAGCAGTATCAAGTAGATTACTAGCCAGCAAACTTACTATCAACTGTCCCTCAAAGAAATCAGTGAAATCAGTAACAGCTCTCTCCCTACACTAGCTCTTGCAAGCACACACAGGCAGAATGAAAAAACGCTGCAGGGCTTCAGTTTATATATGGAAGGGGAGTGGTCCAGGGGGTGTGGGGGTGGTCCAGGAGGGAGAGCTTCCTGATTGGCTGCCATGTATCTGCTGGTCTGGGGTGAGAGGTCAAAAAAAAGCGCCAGGTAAGGCGAACGTCGCGCGACGTTCGCGAACATTCGGCGAGCGCGAACAGTCGATGTTCGCGCGAACAAGTTCGCCAGCGAACAGTCCGCGACATCCCTAGTAAACAGTCTTTGCATAAATAGTTTTCTTCCCACAGGAAATCAGAGGAGCAGATATGACCTTGAATAAGTCCTCTTTTAGGAAAGGAAACTTAACTGTACATAGAGTGAGAGCAAATTAATACTCAAGGTAAGTAGCAATACACACGGTAACTGGAACAAGCATGAAAGTCTTGGATTGGGGAGTAACCATCTGTACCCCCGTTAATCAGAAATAAGCAATAGATCAAAGGTTAATGAGCACTTGGTGTAGACACAGGCAGGCTGCAGACAAGGGGTTAATGAGCACAGTCTTGGTGTAGACACAGGCAGGCTGCAGACAAGGGTTAATGAGCACAGTCTTGGCTGGATGCAAGCATGAAGTAATGAGCACAGACTTGATGTAGACACAGGCAGGGAGCAAGTAAAGATTCAATACACAGTCTTTGATATGGATATGGATATCAAGCAGGGGTGAAATAACAGTCTTTGCAGCAACAATAATGCAGTCGTAAATATAAGCTTATTATAACTCACGCAGGTAAAGAGGGTTTGCCATGCGGACCGTTGCTATGGATGTTACCGGGGAAGAATGGTTGGTGAAGAGGAAACTGTTAGCAATGGCCTGGAGACTGAATCTGGACGTTGATTACTGAAATGAGGAGAAGGAAGCTGTGGTTGCTAGGGTACATCTGTCTAGCAACAGATCGAGCAAAAGTTTGAAGATGCCGGTTCAAGTGAGGTGCTGGAGCAGGCCAGGAACTGATGAGGCAAGGCTGAGAAAAGGTAGAAGGACTGGGAACAGGAGACTGCAGGCAAGATGATTCTTGACATGAAGATCTTGGAGCATGAGAGACACCAGCCTTACTTCCAGATAGAGTAAGTATAACTGTGGATCGTTACTGCACTTGTGCAAACTTAAATAGGCTGAGGGGGAGGTGGCCGCAAGCTCCATGACAGAGCTGCGGTGCCTTACACTGGATGAACAAACTTTGGAAAGCCCCACTATTAATATATACTACTAGGCCTATCCCAACTTTTTGCCCTTCAACTACTGCAACTCTCGTCAATTCTAGACAGACAACATTATTAGTGCTACCTTCCTATAGATTTTTTATAGGAATATGTCTGTTTGACCTAAATATCAGTAGACTTTTACATGCTTGTACTGTTTCACATACTGAGGAAACCAAGAATGACTTTTTAAATAAAAGTCATAGCAAATGAATAAATGTATTGACTGCAGGGAGATGCAAAGTGCATTAACTGCAATTATCATTAAATGAAAATTTCCAACTGGCGGTCCACATGCCAGAAGGGTATCATGTATGCAATTATAATTAGAGGGGTGACTGACATTTTGGCACCCCCAGTCATTATACTTTTAGTTTTCCATTAAGAAAAATGAAAACATGTCTGTTGCCTACACTGGCCACCTTTAATGCAGCTCATTTACAATGAGCCTCTAGTGCACGAGGAAGAAGTTGAGGTGTATTATAATAGTATTCATTTGCCTCCTGCTATGGAATGGCATAAGCTTCCATTTCTTGCTCTAAGCATAGAATTTCCCAAGCTGAACAATAATGGTAAACAAAAAATTGGAATTAATAGTTATTTTCTTGACCAGAGACTCTTGAAACCAAAGCAAGTTAAGGTGGTCACTGCCCAAGTAACATGTAGAGGAAACTAATTAAACTTGAAGTTGTAACAAAGTCCTGGGATCAGAATGTCTCTGTACACTGATTGATCACTAAGTTTCAAGCAAAGCACAACCATAGAGCTGAGAAAAAGGGAAAAAAGCTATGCAGTCCTCAGGCCATGAATCCAGTGGTATCAAACACTAATCGTATTAAACAGTTATACCGATGCATTAGCATTACAATGTGATGAAAGAAAACCCCACTCTCGCAACCCCATATTAGAAATATGATAAAAGAAATCTCTCTTACAATCAAGTGCACATCTAGAGGTGATTGAGTGTCTGGAATCAACCACAAACAGGAAACAAAAACACTTCACTAAATTATTAATAAAGTTGTACGATTTATGATTCTTGTAACATGGGCAGCGGGGCTATTCTCCAGTATGGATTAAACACAGTAGATTTGCCTGCAAAGTATTTTGCACACATTTATTTGAAGAGATAATGACACCGTACTATTTTGTTGTAAAAATCATATTTGAAGGGACTGATCTTTCAATATTGCGGAATAATTATGTTTATTGGCACACGTGTGCTGAATAATGGGAAGAGAGTAAAAGGGACCGTCCTGATGTTCATTAATAAAAATAAAGTGCCATATTACAATATATTTAGGTATATGCACCACCACTCGGTTTAAAAATAATCATACAATAAAACAAAAGGAAGTTGGTTGCAGGCAGTTGTTCCTTCTACTGGGAAAAAAAACGTAACTATTTTTTTTCTTTCTTTTAAAAAAATTAAAGCTATAACAAAGCACACACATTAGCAATAGATAGCTATCTCCATAGACAAGACCATAGATCTTAAATTATACCTACCACTTCAAAGAGTACAGTGTGCAACAGGGTGATGTTTCAATGACTTCATCCGATAGGTGACATCGTTTCAGTCGTTCCTGTTCTGCAGCTCAGCAAATCACCTTCTTCCCATGCTGTGTGAATATGCAAGAGAAGACATCTCACTAAAGGCTAACTAGCGACGACTAATGCTTTACCAAAGCTGACCTTAAATACAATCCCTTTCTTTACAGAAATAAAATTAAAAATTCTCACTGCAAAGAGACTGTCATGACTTCGCTACCTTGAAAGGGGAAGAAAGCACTAACTGCAGCAGTGTGTGTGGTGGGGGGATAAAGAGCTGACAGTGGTTTAAATGTCAGATGTTCTTCATTCTAGCACATTAATCTAGTCATTTCCAGCTAATTAGTTATGTAGGGAATCAAAAGGAGAAAAAAACAAAATCCCTGTAAAACACTCCCTGCCCAGCGGTGCATGATTGTGCTTGGTGCTCTGTTCACAGTTCCAGTGCTGAGCATCTCCCACAGCTGTTTGTTCCCATCATAGCAACACAGACAGCAACCACATCCATTGCTATGGGACATCTGCAAGATCATTTGAAAGCTTCCCAGTGTGATTAGTTAAGAGAGCGCAGCGCAAGGAATAAGACATAGAAAGCAGCAAAGGAGTTGTGCTTGTAAACAGATTCGTGTTGGCATATGGTTGTCGAAACAATATGCTCCCATGTACATTCTGGGCTGCTCACAATAAACTGCTCTTGATAACAGGGAATATGCGTTTACTGTTAAAACAGACATTTAATGGCTTGTTTCTTGCCAAAGGTCTTCTAAAAATATAAAAGGAAATGTCAGGGATGCTCAACACTACTTTTAGATACAAAACTATTCATTTGTTATGCATGAAACATATTATGCATACATTCAGAGTTCCTGTCCATATGTACAGATGAACTCTGCCCACTTGTACATCATTTACATGGTAAAACTGACTGAAGGGACACCTATTAAAATTATTTAGTAAATTTCATTGTAATTGTTTGCCTTATACAGGATGTCTGCATTCAGCTGTTAAGAGAACTAAATACTAAAAATGAATAAAGCTAGAACTACTGTATTGTATGCACTCAATTTTTTGCATCTGCTTCTCTATAACAGTAATGATTCAGGCCTTCAAAGTTATGCACAGGATTTTGTTAGGTGTGTCAGTGACACTGCACATGCTCAGTAATCTGGGCAGTTGCGGAGAAGCTAAGCTTGAACAGAAAATGAAGTTTACCAGCCATAAAAGCTGATGCTACATAGCTGATTATAACAATCAGGAGTGCTTCACCAATGAGGCGTGTTGAGGCTGTTGCCTCAGGTGGTACCAGGGGCAGCAAAAATGCTGCTCCTGGTACTTTAAGAATGAATTTCCGTGGGGGGGGCAGCAGCAACTGCTGCTGCCTCAGGCGGCGGAGGGGCTAGGATCACCCCTGATAACAATCTGATGCAAACTGCACTGGTTTTTGAGCTGCTTGACAGATCATATAAAAGGTACCAGAAGAACTCTTTTATACCTTAAATAACTTAATGTGAACTTTATTATCAGCTCAACAGCAGAACCTTTAGGGCCTCACCAATCCTTGACTAAAAATATCTTTGTGCATGCCTCTAAAATGTAAATTAATTAGAGGGTTTAACTCAGAACCCCTTATGGACCCTTATTCTGAAGAAGATGGAATATTCCCAAAAAGATGATATTGCAAATAAATAGGTAGAAAGAGCTCTGCTCATGAAAGCATATAATCTGTATCAGGGATAATAGCAATCTTTGGCTCTATTCATCATCATCTACAACTCCCAAATACCCTTCATCAGCTTCTCTTTCAGGGGATGCTGGGAATTGTTGCTTGGCAACAGATGGATTGAGCTTTCACAGGTAGATAATATATATTTTTGTCATTGTTCAGAAAGCAGAAAAATGCACAGACACAAAATGGTTAAATGCATTCCTTACTGCATCCTTTACATAGTTACCCTACAGCAGTGGAAAATGGGTAGGAAGTGCAGAATTGCAAACCAGAATAATAAAAAGTTTGCTTTAGTCCTATAGCCAAGTACAAATCTTTACAGTATGTGGCATCTATATGAAGAATTATAATTGCATTAGATCAGTAAAAGTTAATCATCCTCAGTCATGCCAAAGCTGCATCCCTTAGTGCTTTTGCACATCTATCTAGGGTCTTCATAATGACCACTACAAATATGCATAAAATCAATTCAATTTAATTACACATGCAATCATGTTGAAAATAACTACTACAAATGGCTTATGCTGTATATACCTGAACATTTTTCTGATCACACTAGAGCACCTATTTTAAGATGGTTGAGGTTTTTGTTACATACCAGCCTTTATCCAAAACTCACTGAAAGGCGCCATCCTCTAAACCTCTTTAGCAAGAGAATAATAGCTTGCAACTTCTAGAGCAGTGATCTCTAACCAGAGGCTCGTGAGTAACATGTTGCTTACCTATGCCTTGGATGTTGCTCTCAGTGGACTCAAAGCAGGGGCTTATTTTTGACTTCCTGGCTTGAATGCAAATTTTGGTTCCATAAAAACCAGGTGTAGCATCCTGTAGGCTGTCAATCCACTTAGGGGCTACCAAATAGCCAATCGCAGCCCCAACCCCAGGGAATTTTTTTCATGCTTGTGTTGCTCCCCAATTGAATGTGGCTCATGGGTAAAAAAAAGATTGGGGACCCCTGCACTAGAGAATAACATCCATTTTTCTACATCAAACTGCTTGCACACACGTACAATGATCCAGAAGGCAAAATTAACATTCAAAGATGTTTCAATAACTCATATTAAATACAAGGGGCCAAGATGTGAAACCAGTGTCGGACTGGGACACCAGGGTCCCATCCTAAAACCTTAGACCAGGGGCCCACCAAAGAACCATAGACCAGGGTCTTAGTACTATTATTCTTCTCCTCAATCAACCTCTATTCTCCTAGTCTCGATTCTTTACATACTATAATCTATTATTCCATACATTTAACATCTTGTTCTCAAAGAAATAGAAATATCCATGAAATAGGCCAAATTTTTAGCAGCTCAAGGGCCCCCTGACACCTGGGCCCACAAGGAGTTTTCCTGGCATCCAAGTGGGCCAGTCCGACATTGTGTGAAACTGACTTGCATTTTATAAGGGATCTGCCAGTGCAATAAAATGTCTTGCAGGTCTCTTGAGTATGGATTCAATGAAACAATTGACTGTTATTTCCTACACAGGAATATATCCCAACCCTCATACAGCCTTTTTAGTTTATTGTCCCTGGTGAGAAACAGATTAAAGCTCAGTAATAAAGCAGTTTGCTACTTCTACCTAAACATTTTCTGATGTGTTCCAAAGGATTTCACTTGATGTGTTTGTTAAAGTGGTAAAATTGTTATGTATTGAGGTGCCAAACAGCCTACACAATATTATGTAATAAAGAGAAGATTTCCTTTGTCCATCATTTGCCTCTCTGTAATGCCTACCATGGTGTTTTTTTTTTTGTAACTTATAACTTTTATTAAGTTTCAAAAATAATAATAGAAATTTACAGAAGGGAAAAAAAGGAAAGACGGTAAGAAAGGCAAAATGACGTTTACAACCTTTTATGACTTAAAGTGCAATAGTATTAATAATGTTGTATTTTCGCTATGTGCCTTGGATCTGGTCTATCTTGCTACATTTATCATAATATTCCAAGATTGCATACACAGGCTAAGCTGTACATATTAATCCAACCTACCATGGTGTTTTAGAATGCGATCCCCCCCCCCCAAAAAAAAATATACATATTACCAGAGTCTAATAAAGGTTCAAGAAAATCTAGTTCCTTCCATGTTTCCATATTTGTATTCATTCCTCTGAGGTTCACAAATTATGAGGTTCACACATTAAAAAAAAAAATACAGGTGTGGGATCAGTTTTCCGGGAACCCATTATCGGGAAAGCTTTAATTACAGAAGGCTGCCTCCTATAGACTCCGTTTTATCCAAGTACAAATTTTTCTTTTAATAAAAAAGTATCTTGTACTTGATCCTATTAGGTTTTTTTTTAATGCATTTTTTAACAGAAAGTATGAAAATCCATAGAGAAAAAACCCTTATCCAGAAACCCCAAGGTCCCGGCTATTTTGGATAACAGGTCCCATACCTGTATTGTGTTTATTGCTTTTGTACTTTAATGGTAAAGTCTGGAAATATTGTAATGTTTACATTTTGAAACATAATTTGCTTCTGATTGCTGGCTAATGATGGGACAGTGTTTTGGTCTGATCAATCTCACTAAAACGGCTATTGTAGAGCTCTCAGGTATGCATTTATATTTTCATCACAGATTTATAAAGCTCCAACATATGCTACACTGCTGTACAATTAAAAAGGTGTATACATTATATAGTTTACATACAAAAGTACAATAATAAAACCGTACCATAGGGTCTTTTGTTCATTTATGTGTCTTTAGATAAACAGAGTGAAAAAGAGGAAGAAGGGGAAGTTTCAGATGCAGGCTTTAAGAGATATAATGTGTGTGTTCATAGTCAATATACTATACTCATATTTCAACATAGCACAGGCCAAGGATAATGAGAAAGTAACAGTTGTACAGTATTGGCAGAATACAAATTGGCTTCTAGTTATACTACTTTTAGTTGAAGAAAAAGATCCATAAGAGACCAGTTAGTTCTGTTACCTTATGTTTCTAATGCACAGCCTCTGGAACAATAGGCACCTAAAGGGAAATTTAGGGGTTAATTTATTGTATCTTCCTAATGATACTGAGCAGTAATGATAGTTATCGTTCAACAACACATTACCAAGCTTTCCAGACTAAAATAGTTCCAGGAACGATACATTCCAAAAACGGAAAATAATTGTCTGCATTCTGGTTTGAGAAAACAGGGGGAAACTACCACACTGCTGGGAAACCTGCAGCCTCCAGCCATACGTTAGGATTTACCAGTTTAAGATTTGATAAATTAACTCCTTATTCTCATCTCTATTTCCAGACCTGCAATTCTCAGATCTTATTATGGGATGGCGGAGGAATTCGTGTAAAGAAGAGATAGTGCTGCAAATAAGTCCACAATAAAAGTCTAGAAATTGTCAGTAATTCCATTTCTAACGTTGCTAACAGCCATAGGGGGAGGCTATTTATGATATCACATTGAAATAATGGGCATTCGTGCTTAAAATTTGTATCCATCTAAAGTTACACTAACAGGTTATCTACTCCACATACACTGTCCATGGTGCTGAAGACAAACAATGCCGTTTATAACTACATAGTGCTCTTACAATACACTGTAACTTAAAGAAGATCTAAACCCCAAAATAGGAACTCATGCTGACTTACAACAGATTGGTCGTCTGACCACTTTTGCCATTTAAATACATTTTCTGTTATTAGTCGTTTTTAGACTGTTAAAAGCAGGCTTTTGGTTCAACAGCTTAGCTCAGAGTGATAGCACCCTATTTGTCTATGAACTTACAGTATTCAGTTAATTCTAGGGCTGTTGACTCTCATTTGGGATAAAAAACTTATAAACTGCAAGTGCAAATGCGTAGAGAAGCAGTTGGACTAAGCTTTTATGAATTTAGTTTTGGGTTTAGAGGCCCTTTAAACATTGTTGTAGATATAACAATCTCTACATAAATCCTGACAACTCAAAACATATTAACTCTGCCATGCTTCAGACTATTTGGATTATCCCTTGCGCTGCCAGAACCCTCAAATTTATTATGGTTATAAATGAACTTTATAATAAGAAATCTCTTTTTGCGTGTTGTATGACTCATGTACTTTCCCTTGGATCCGTCCCTAAGTGACATGGCATAAGTATTTACTGCAATGGTTGCTTCTCAGAGAGGCCTGCGGAGCTGACTCATTCTATGTTTCTCGGGTTCTCACTATGCTCATAGGAATGACTGGTGTAGCACCACTTTAGGTGGGGAAACTCTCTGAAAGCAATAAGATGCAGTGCGCTAGAAATGTACAGTCCATCTGTACTTTCAGAAATAGAAAGTTTTATTAAAGGACTTCAACACTGAAGAGTGAAAATACATTGTACACATTTACAGATTGTCAATTTTTATAGCAACTTGAAATAAAACATTCTTGGCATTTTACCTTAGGGCGATCTCAAGTTTTTTTTCAACCCCACCTCCACAAAAGAATAGCAATTATGTCCAAAACTGCACTTTTTCACACTGTGTCTGCGGTACATAAAATACCTCTTTATATAATTTATAGAGAAGAATATGACTAATCTATGAGCAGCAATCAGCATGGCTTTATGAAGGATAGGTCATGTCAGACAAATTTGATTTGCTTTTTATGATGAGGTAAGTAAGATGCTGACAGTGGGAGGGCAGTAGATGTGATCTATTTGGATTTTGCCAAAGCGTTTGATACTGTGCCCCACAAATGACTGCTTTCTAAACTAAGGTCTGTTGGGCTTAATGAAGTCGTTTGCACATGGATAGGAAACTGGCTACAGGATTGGGTACAGAGGGTGGTTGTTAATGGTACATTCTCTACTTGGAGTAAGGTTCTTAGTGGGGTCCCTCAGGGCTCGGTATTGGGTCCACTTTTATTTAACTTGTTCATTAATGACTTAGGGGAGGATATTGTAAGTAATGCATCAGTCTTTGCAGATGTTGAAAAAAATTGAGGTACAATGGATACATCAGTTAAGGATTTTGATTTACATTTATTTATTTGTTTAGAATTATTTAGAATTCTTAAGTAGTTATGTACTGATATCGCAAATGAATTACATTTTCAATGTATGTATGTCCATACAGTTCAGTCAATTACTGTATGTAGTCACTGTATTTATATGCTATTTTTGAATGCCCATTTGGTGATTGAAATGCATGGGACTAGTTTTGGAAGTTGCCAACTAATAACATGGTGCCGGCCACTATAATGTGCCGATTAGCCGGAGTCTCTCCCTCTGTTTTGCATTTTGCAGATCCTAAAGATTCGGGAGATGCACAAGACATTGATAAAAATACAGCTGTACAGCTGTACAGAAGACAAAATAATGAGAGTCCATGCATCACTTACATTTTAATACAGCATGTTGTTCATATTATTGAAATAATGTCATATAAAAATGTGTATGGAGCTTTCAAGCAGGCCAGGGGGCCATAAAAATCCCTTGGTGGAACACCCATCATCGCAACTATAAACCAAAGAGAACCTTAAAGTGCATTATTAAAACATCAGTTTAGCAGCTCTTTGCTGGCTGAACATGTGTAGATTAGATCACAGCCAACCACTGGACAGAGAATGTAAATATACCTTTACAAAATAACTATTGACCTAACCGTACTTTATGCACTGAACCACCAAGAATACCAGTCAACCTCTTGCACTGCTGTGTTATGGCAAAGGACACTTTAGTGCTTTAATTAGATGCTGTTTTTCAAAGCCCGCATGATTCATCGGGAAAGGGTAATAGAAGAACAGAGATGATAAATCTTCCTGTTATGGGATTAACCCCAAAGATAAATTAACTGCAACAACTTGCTCTTGTGCATATCATTTCCTTTGAATGCTGTTAAGTGGTTTTATTTTTAACCTATTGCTGGATACAGTACATGAAAAATAAAATTCACACAGTTAAAGGAACAGTAATGCCAAAAAATAAAAGTAATTTTAAGGAAATTCAATTATAATGTATTTTTATGGTTCACTGCTAAAACGGGTGTGTTTGCTTCAGAAACTCAGCAATAGTTTATATAAACAAGCTGCTGTGTAGCCATGGGGGAAGCCATTTAAAGTTGTAAAAGGAGAAAAGGCACAGGATACACAGCAGATAACAGATAAGCTCTATAGCATACAATGGGATTCTTCACAACTTATCAGTTGTCTACTGTGTATCCTGTGCTTGAATGGCTTGGTTGCACAGCAACCTGTTTATATAAACTATAGAGGTGTTTCTGAAACTAACACACCAGCTTTACCAGTGAAGGGCAACAGTACATTTTATTGTGATTCCTTTCAATCACTTTAATTTTTTTGGTTTTACTGTACCTTTAATCTGTTTTATTTTTTCCTGCTATTTAAAGTCCGTGTCCTACAGTATATTTGGAGAGACACATTTTTCTGTGTTGGCCCTTTAAGCGACAAATTGGAAATCTGATCCAATTACTAAAGAAAACCATATTTCCAAGCAGAGAGGTCACGTGTTTATTAGGTTCATACATTCAGAAGGCATTAAGGACCAATCTACTTGCCTTTTGTGGCACTCAGGGAAAAAAATCACTTTTGAAATGCTACTGTACAAAACATTATGGCTTGGTACCTAAGTAGCTTAATTAGGAAAATGCAGCTTTTCACTCGAAGGAAATCATTTCCTCCAGGGCAGAGATTGGTGGTCGCTCTCAGACATCAACTAACCTCTTGTATATTTAGCATGATTAATGGCCGCTGCTGAGAAACTTATGAGGTGTTTTATGGGCTAAAATGAACCAATTTCACACAATCTTTATGGACTAATTGAACTCTGAATAGCTTTAAATTTTATATACATATACACGTATTTATATGCAGGACACATATATATATATATATATATATATATATATATATATATATATATATATATATATATATATATATATATATATATATATTGTGGGGAATAGCTCAAAGCAGCCGGTAGGGCTCAGGTAAAACAGTTCTTACAGAGGAGACAGGAGGCTTAGGTTTGCAACAAAAGTGAAACAGGCTCCTGCCTGGGGTTTTATTGTTCAAACCGGACAACTTAAACAGGCACAATTTCCGTGCTAAACATTCAAATAATAATGTAAACCTCACCGGTTTGCAGTGTTACCGTCCAGAGGAAAGTTCCTTGCGGTGGTAGCAAACATTTGCTATTTGGAGTTGCAGTCAAACACACAGTTTGTTCACCAAAACACTCCACAGCGTCTTCAGAGGTTCTCTCTGACTCCCAGTACAAACTCCCACTCCCCGCCAGGCTCCTTTAAACAGCCCCACCTGCGGACTAATTGGGCAGCATACTCAACTCCTTGCTCCAGGGTCCTAACCTGTCTTACCCTGGAGATTTTAAAGGAGCCAATACCTCAGGCTGGGTGCTATATACCTCCCATCATACACAGGCAGCCTATTGGGACATAGCTCTTTGTCACATACCTCCCCCCTCTGTTCGAACCCGGGGTTTCGGACACCATTAGCCACCATACAGTGGACCCTTGACAAGGCATCTGCATTACCCTGCAGTTTGCCTGCTCGGTGTTCCACTGTAAAATTGAAATTCTGCAAGGAAAGGAACCAACGTGTGACCCTTGCATTTCTTTCTTTTGCCTGTGACATCCAGGTTAAGGGAGAGTGGTCCGTAATGAGCACAAACTGGCGGCCCAGAAGGTAGTACCGCAAAGCTTCCAGTGCCCATTTAATTGCTAAGCACTCCCGCTCAACAATACTATAATTTTTTTCTGCAGGGGTCAACTTCCTGCTCAAGTAGACCACTGGATGCTCTTCTTCCCCAACTAACTGTGACAATACCGCACCTAAACCAACACCAGAGGCATCAGTTTGCACAACAAATTTCTCTTTGAAGTCTGGTGCGACCAACACTGGATCTTGGCATAAAACCACTTTCAAATCTTGGAATGCCTCCTCTGCCTCTGGACCCCACTTAATCATTGTGGACCCTTTCCCTTTGGTCAGGTCGGTCAAAGGAGCAGCCCTGCTTGCAAAATTTGGAATGAATCTGCGATAATAGCCCACCATACCAAGAAAAGTACGAACCTGCTTTTTAGTGAGTGGCTGGGGCCAGTCTTTAATTGCCTCCACCTTGTTCACTTGAGGCTTGATAACACCTCTCCCTATAGTGTACCCCAGATAACGGGCTTCTTCCAAACCTAGGGCACATTTCTTGGGATTTGCCGTCAGGCCTGCTTCTCTAATGGAATTTAGGACGGCCTGTACTCTGGGGAGGTGACTTTGCCAATCCCTGCTAAAAATGACCACGTCATCCAAATAAGCAGAGGCAAAATGTTGATGAGGTCTAAGAATTTGGTCCATCATTCTCTGAAACGTGGCTGGGGCCCCCTGGAGGCCAAATGGCATACGAACATACTGGAAGAGCCCTTGTGGGGTAGAAAAGGCTGTTTTCTCCCTAGCTGTTTCTGACATTGGTACCTGCCAATACCCTCTAGTTAGGTCAAGAGTTGTTATGTACCTAGCAGGACCTAGTCGTTCAATCAACTCGTCAACCCTTGGCATAGGGTAAGCATCAAACTTTGAGACTTCATTTACCTTCCTGAAGTCATTGCAAAATCGTATAGACCCATCTGGTTTAGGAACAAGCACAATGGGACTATTCCACTCACTTACAGACTTCTCAATTACCCCCAAATCCAGCATCCTCTGCACTTCCTCATCGACTGCCTGTCTACGGGCCTCTGGGATCCGATAGGGCTTAAGGCGGACCCGAACCTGAGGATCAGTAATGACATCATGTTTTATCAAATTTGTACAACCTGGTATGTCAGAAAACACCTCAGTGTTTCTTTGCAGAAACTCCCTGACTTCTTGCTTTTGTGGCTCTGACAAGGTTTCAGCTATTTTCACCTTTTGTATACCGTCCTGGGTAGGAGGAAGGGGTTGAATTATAGCCGTGAGGACTTCTCTGTCCTTCCATGGTTTTATTAAGTTTACGTGGTAAAGCTGTTCTTTCTTCCTTTTATTTGGTTGGTAAACTTTATAGTTCACCTCACCTATTTTCTCGATTATTTCATACGGGCCCTGCCACTTAGCCAGGAACTTGCTCTCAACTGTTGGGACAAGAACCAACACTCGGTCCCCAGGGTTGAAAGTTCGAACCTTAGCTGAACGGTTGTAAACCCGACTCTGGGCCTCCTGTGCTTGCTGCATGTGTTCCCTGACTATGGGCATGACTGCAGCAATTCTATCCTGCATGAGGGTAACATGTTCCACCACACTCTTATGGGGTGTTACCTCTTGCTCCCAGGTCTCTTTTGCTACATCCAAGAGACCCCTGGGATGACGACCATACAATAGCTCAAAGGGCGAAAAACCTGTGGATGACTGGGGCACCTCTCTAATGGCGAACATAAGGTACGGCAGGAGACAGTCCCAATCCCTCCCATCCTTATCTACCACCTTCTTTAACATGTTTTTCAGGGTTTTGTTAAAGCGCTCTACCAACCCATCAGTCTGGGGGTGATAAACAGAAGTTCTTAACTGTTTAATTTTCAAGAGCTTACATAGTTCCTTCATAACCCGAGACATAAAGGGTGTACCCTGGTCGGTGAGGACTTCTTTAGGAATGCCAGTGCGGGTAAACATATAGAACAGCTCTTTAGCAATATTTTTGGAGGCTGTGTTTCTTAAAGGGACTGCCTCAGGATACCGCGTAGCATAATCCATAACTACGAGAATATACTGATGGCCCCGAGCTGACTTAACCAGTGGCCCTACCAAGTCCATTGCAATTCTTTCAAATGGGACCTCAATGATAGGCAATGGCACTAGAGGGCTACGGAAGTGAGGTACCGGGGCAGACAGTTGGCATTCTGGGCAAGAGTCACAAAACCCCTTCACCTCCGCAAATATACCGGGCCAATAAAACCTTTGTAAAATGCGCTGTTGGGTTTTCTCCTGACGTAGGTGACCACCCAGGGGGTGAGTGTGGGCCAGGTCCAAGACCATTCGCCTATAGGGCTGGGGCACTAACAACTGTTCTACCACCCCCCCTTGGACTTTGTCAACCCGATACAATAAATCTTGACTGACAGAAAAATGAGGGAATACACTCTCAGCACCAGGTTCCTGAGGTTCACCATTAATTACCTTAACATTTTCCCAGGCCCTATTCAGTGTAGGGTCCCTCATTTGGGCTGTTCCAAAGTTAACCCGAGAGACCTCCAAATGTGGCATATCGGATGCTTCGGAGGGCTCCAAGGGCAACTCTGTTTCACCTGCTAGTACCTCTAGGGGAAAATTATCTGCTTCAAGCATGGTCTCCCCTTCAGTTACTACCTCTGAGTTAGGTTTACAAACCCCTGGTGCATCCTTAGGAATCCCTTTCTCAGACCCCTGTGGAGAACCTTCCTTTCCCCAGAGCTTCCAAAAGAGGGGAAAGTCTCGTCCCAAAATTACACTATGCATCAAAACAGAGGAAACACCCACTTCATGACATGCAGTACCAGTAACAGTTTCAAATGTCACTATAGCAGTGGGATAACTTTTACAGTCTCCATGAATACAGAGCACCCCAAGATTACGTTCATTAACTTGGTCTGGGCTTACCAAACTGGCGTGCACCATCGTGACTAAGCTCCCGGAATCCAACAGAGCTTGAACAGACTTTCCACCCACCTTTACCACCGCCATATGCAAGTCAGTGTCTGCGGTGCACGCAGGGTGAGCAAACAACGACACCTGCTGAGCCGAGTGACAATCCATGGGCTCTGCAGGTAGTGGGCACCTGGCAGCAACATGACCCCACTCATTACATCGCCAGCATTGCACTTGGCCTCGAGCCTTGGTTGGAGGGGACAGCTGAGTTTCGTCAGCTCCTTTAGACCATTCTATAGCCTTTTGGTCAGCCCCAGTAACCTGAGGCAATGAACCACTGGCTTTTCCTGGAGACCTTGCAGATGGATGTTTTGTGGCTGGCTTGCGGTGTTGTGGAAACGATCCTAAGTTGTCCTCAGCGGCAATATAACGTTCCACCATTTCCACCAGGTGATCGGCTGTCTGGGGATCTGCATGACTCACCCATCTCCTCAAGGATGGCGGAAGAGCTCTCAGAAAGCGATCCACAGTGACCCTTTCCACGATTTGAGGAGCTGACAGGGATTCTGGCTGTAGCCACTTTTTCACAAGATGAATTAAGTCATACATCTGGGCACGGGGAGACCTCTCTTGCTGGTATGACCACTTGTGCACCCGTTGAGCTCGCACGGCTGAGGTGACACCCAAGCGGTGGAATTTCTCCGTTTTTAACTTGTCATAGTCTTTGGCATCGGCTATGGTCAAATCAAAGTAGGCCTTTTGCGAATCCCCAGTCAGAAAAGGCGCTACCAGACCTGCCCACTGGGACTTGGGCCAAGACTCCCTCTCGGCAGTCCTTTCAAAAGTATGCAGATATGCCTCAACATCATCATGTGGCGTCATCTTTTGAAGAAAGCGACTGGCCTTAATGGAGCTATCTGTGCTAGGGGCCCCACTTGACACATTAAACCCCAGTGTAGCCATCTGCTGTACCACATCCGTCAAGAGTTGTCGATCAGCCTCACCCGCCTTTGCTAATGCTGCCAGTTGGGCTGCAAGCAAACGATTAGTCTCTTGCTGGGTGGCCATACTCTCCCTCTGGATGGCATTGGTCTCTTGCTGACTAGCATTGACTTTGGCCAGCTGCAACACAAGTTCCTCCATGTTGTTGAACTACAACTCCCACAGTCTGCAGCAGATAGCACTGGCCTTTTTACCAATGGCTGTCCTATTATGCTCACTGTCTCTCTGTTGCCCGCATCCGCCACCATTTGTGGGGAATAGCTCAAAGCAGCCGGTAGGGCTCAGGTAAAACAGTTCTTACAGAGGAGACAGGAGGCTTAGGTTTGCAACAAAAGTGAAACAGGCTCCTGCCTGGGGTTTTATTGTTCAAACCGGACAACTTAAACAGGCACAATTTCCGTGCTAAACAGTCAAATAATAATGTAAACCTCACCGGTTTGCAGTGTTACCGTCCAGAGGAAAGTTCCTTGCGGTGGTAGCAAACATTTGCTATTTGGAGTTGCAGTCAAACACACAGTTTGTTCACCAAAACACTCCACAGCGTCTTCAGAGGTTCTCTCTGACTCCCAGTACAAACTCCCACTCCCCGCCAGGCTCCTTTAAACAGCCCCACCTGCGGACTAATTGGGCAGCATACTCAACTCCTTGCTCCAGGGTCCTAACCTGTCTTACCCTGGAGATTTTAAAGGAGCCAATACCTCAGGCTGGGTGCTATATACCTCCCATCATACACAGGCAGCCTATTGGGACATAGCTCTTTGTCACAATATATATATATAACACGCATGCATATAGACACGTACATCTACACTATATAATATAGCTTTCTTTTCTTTAACAATTTCTTTTATCAGGTCCCTGATAGTAATTGTAATATAATAATTGTCTCAATATATCTCAATTTTTTAAACTCCCCCACTTCAGTTCTTTCTCAGCAGAGGCAGATGTAGTAGAGATTTACTATGGGGCTGGTTGAGAGCTACATAGAAACTGACTTAGGCATCAAGAAAGAAGGACGGCACTCCGGTACATGGAATATGCTTTTATTCCAGGTTCATACAAGGATCCAACGCCCTACGCGTTTCAGGAATCACCCCCTTAATCATTGCCTTGATGTCTAAGTGAATTTCAGCAGTGGGGACGCTGCGGACAGAGCACCTGATTGGAGCAGCAAATAGGGAGTGTGAACTTGAAGCGGTCCCCCCCTTGTGAAGTCAAACTACATAGAAATGGACCAGGTGATGCTATATGGTTGATCTTCTTTTGGAATAAACATTATACAATTATAGTGACCCTGATGTTCAAGAGACACAATATATTGGGTCCAGGAATTCCTTTCACAAGGTGCTTCTTTAGCAACTTAGGGTACACGCTTATTATATCTGCCATGGGCATCCACAAATAGGGGCAAGGTAGGGGCAAGGGAGGGCACTTCCCCCCCTTCCCCCCCTTCCCCCCCTTGGAGTTTTTGACCTGAACAGAAGATGTTTCAAGCCACTACCTGTAGATACCATCGCAGTGTCTAAGTCCCGCTACAACTGAACATCGTTTGGGTAAGCTAGAGGGATTGATATAGCATTCTAGCCAATCACTGTACATGATTGGATAGACTGGAAGGATTTACTATGCAGCCTAGCCAATCTCTGTGCAGCTTTACTGGAACTTTTCTGGTACTGTATGTTATAAAAATTATTCTGCACTGTATTCTGGAGGATTCTTTATTGAATTGAGACCATGTTTACACTGGGAGGTATTTAGATCTATTATGCACAGAACTGGCCCTATTACCACATGGAGACAATTTACATGACATTGGTACTCTATTCTGGGGCATTAAATATCAGATTGATACTGCACTGTATGTGCTTGCATGAAGTGCCATTTGACTATGAATCAAGTAATTGAGTTTATAGCTGTAATTAACCTTCCCAAACCAAAACATCACCCTCTGCCTGTGCCTTCACCACTATTGGAGCTCCCAGCACCACTAGTGTGTAAAGGATCAAATTAATGTCTTCTCCAGATAATGCAGATACGTGTCCATCTCAAGCTAGTGCCACATGTGATGTTTATTGGCTTCAACACACTTACGTATGTCTCTGCAATGAAACACAGAATGGGTAACTGCATGTTTTCACTCCAAAATCTGCTATTTTAAAGTACTGGTAGTGCTTGGCTTTAGATGATCTTGTATATGACTTTTCTGTGGTGTGCAACCAGGCATTATTTTCTCCAATAAGTATATATATATATATATATATATATATATATATATATATAGATATAGATATAGATATACACGCACACACACACCTATATCTATATGTGTGTGGCTTTTTAGCTTTTATGTAGCTTTTACTTTTACAGATGAAACACAATGGAAGTTCTCCAAAATAAATTTTTATCTGGAGAAACTGCCAATAGAAGACTTTCCACTGTCGAATGAAATATGAATATATAGCTGTTGACCACTTCTTGGTCTTTTAGTATCTGGATTCTCCCAGATAGATATTTCAAATGTGTATGATTCACAAAGATGAACTCTTTTGGTACACAGCTTTTAGCACATAGATAGATCATGAGAAAGGGGCACTGTGTCAATGTGGTACAAACAGGTCCACACCTGAGCACACAGTACAAAATGTCACAATAATGTGTACTAGGTCAGAAAAAAATCCTACTTGTCTGAACTACCCAGGGCCGCCATTAGAAATCACGGGGCCCCGTACAACAAAATTTTTGGGGCACCCTGGGCCCCGCCCACACTGATGACCAAGCTCCACCCCATTTCCCGCCCACTCCACATCGCAGTTAAAAGACCACACAGACATCAGCGCTAAAAAAGTAACCCCCCCACACACAAGTTGTAAAAAGCTATTGATGGTCAGGGCCCCCTTATAAAAAATTGGGGCCCCAAAAAAAAAAAAAAATTAAAAATTTTTTTTTTAAAAAAACATTGGTGGCAGGGGCCCCCTTATAAGTTAAAAAAAAACTTGGGGCCCCAACAAAAAAATGTAAAAAAAACTAAAAAACAAACAAACATTGGTGGCAGGGGCCCCCTTATAAGTTAAAAACAAATTGGGGCCCCAAAAAAGCCCGGTACGCTTGTCCCCCCTGTCCCCCCCTGATGGCGGCCCTGGAACTACCTAATACAGAGCATTCTGGCTCTATAAAAGGTTCACCTAAAAAAAAAAGGAAAAGGCCCATATAAGCACAGAGCAATGTCTCTCTACTGAGGGCAAGAGCTTTAGCTCTGATGTCTCATCTTTGCTCTTCTCAGCAGGCTCTATCAGGCAAGTCAGAAAGCAGGTAGAAGCCAGCAAGAAACCTGGCTAACTATATAGTACATTCTATCTATTGATTTTACCAGCCAGATCGTTACATAATTAAGTTGTGTTGAAAAAAAGACCAAAGTTCATCAAGTTCAATCCCTCCAAATGAAAATCGTTGTCCATAGTATCACTATATCCTTGGATATTATGCTTGTCCAAGGTATCCTGCAAACCCCATTTAAAGCCATTTACAGACTCAGCTGCACTGAAGAAACAACTCCGCTTCTTCATGACTTTTCTTTTCCTTTAGTGCAAAGGTTGGCCTCTTACACATACTTACACTTACCTATCCTAAGAGTTCAACAGGTTTGAAGCCAATGAATCAAAATGGACCTTTTGGAATCCAGTCTAGAAATGCTAACTGTTTGCGATACCCAGTGCTGCATCTGTAACTAGTGCTACTAGTTCCTACTAATTACCAGAACTGTGGATGGAAAGAAACCAAAGTATTCCTTCTAATGTTTCTGTTTTTATATACATGCCATTAGGGATGGGCACATTTTTTTGCTTTGTTTCGCAGTGGAAATGATGCCCATAGACTTGTATGGCGTTGTGTGTCAAAAAAAAAAAAAAAAGACGCACGTCAAAAAAAATTTCACTGCGTGTCAAATTTTTAGAATTTTTGGCGAAACTAAACGGGTCAAATTCGCCCCTCCCTACGTGCCATCTATCTGTTTCTGTAGATATGTATTTTCAATGGGACTGTATCAGTCTTGGAGCTTTGTCTGTCTGCGTAGAAACACAGACAAAGCATGTTACCAACCTAACACAGGTAAACTATATGATAATATCACCTCTCAATTCTACACTATCTTTCCACGGCTGCAATCAAATCCCACGTTGCTCAAAATGTGCAATAAAAAGAAAGACAAAAGGTTTCAGATTTGCTGATAGCAGAACTGCAATTATCTCTAATGGAATTGACAGCAGAGCGCTGCATCACAATAGATGCTATCAGATGCACCGTTATTAAACTGTGTTAGATCTGAGGAGTATTCCTGCCACCAAGCTGCCATAGCAGGCCATTAAAATATTATTTATGGTTTTCTTGTGCTGAGAATTATGTTTTAGCAAGTATAAGTTAAGTAAATCAAGGTTTATTCATCTTATATTGATTTGGCTCTAATGGCCAGCATTTTGCAAAGCAGTTTCTATCAAATGTTTTGTTGATGTAACATTGATTATAAGATGATCTCAAAGTTCTAGGCTGCAGGAACTGTAGACTATACTGGTGCCAGGCCCGGCCGGTGACCTAGGCATGCTCGCGCGCCCGACTAGGTAGAGAGCAACGGAGGGGAGAAGAATGCAATGGAGGGGAGGGAGGAAAATGTGACAGAGAAGATGGGAAGGTGACAAGAGGGAAGGGAGAGCGATGGAGGGTTGGGTGACAGAGTGAAGGAAAGAGGAGTAAAGGTGAGAACCTGGCTAGGGGTAGGCAGAAGACAATTTTAGAGATAGCTGCCCAGCGCCCCCCTATCATTGCGCCCTAGGGCAGTTGCTTCTTCTGCCTACCCCTAGTTCCAGCCCTGGACTATAAAGAGAAACAAATGAAAGGTGAAAGATATACTGGATCTGTTATCCAGAAAGTTATGAGTTACAAAAAGGCCATCTCATATAGACTTAAATTTAATTGAATAATTACAGTTTTTAAAAAGGATAAAGGAATTCCTTTTCCTCTGTAATAATAAAATACCTATAGTGGGAAAAAGAGACACAGTGAGCTGAGCCATAGTTTGCTTTGTATGCATGTATAGTATTTCCCTTTAGTGCAATACGTAATAAGTAAATTCAAGTGCTGGGCCAACCCGACCGGCGACATCTCCCCCCCAATCCTCGCATGCAGGCATGAGCGAACGGACACGCGCATAAGTGAGTGGATGTACACGCACACATGCGCAGAACTTGCTGATTGTCTTGCCGATGGGGGGGGAAGAAGAATACTTGCTGGTCAGTAAGAATCTAGAGGTAGGCTAGACATGAGGTACTGTACTTGCCTGGTGCCCCCACACCATTGCGCCCTAAGCACATGCCCAGGCTCGGATCTGAAGCAAGGCCACAAAGGCCCGGGCCTAGGGCGGCAAAATATTAAGGGTGGCATGTCACTCAGCCACTTACTTAGGAGCACTGGGGACGTACAGCTCCCCAGTCCCCAGAGGGGTGTATGCGAGCAGTGGACGACCTAGGGATGCCTGCTGTTTAAATCCAGCCCTGCACGTGCCTCTTCTGCCTACCCATAATTCCAGCCCTGAGTGAATGCAATATTAATAAATCATTTAAAGGTGTGGTTCACTTATATACATACATATATACAGTATATATATATTAATCATCATCATCATCATCATTTATTTATATAGCGCTGTCAAGATACGCAGTGCTTTACTGCAGTTATAGCAAACAGGGAATAAATGGTGGATAGCAGACAAGGATTACAGAGTACAATAGGCTTTACAAACTAAAAGGTTAGGGTACAATTGAGACATTAGGATTGTATAAACAATTTGTCATTTTTGATACAGCAATGATTAATTAAGGTACATCGAATAGGCCTCTTTAAACAGATGGGTCTCTAAGGAGCGCTTGAAAGTTTGGAAGGAAGGGGAAAGTCTGACAGCTTGTGGCAGAGAGTTCCAGAGAAAAGCAGAAGCCCGAGAGAAGTCTTGTAGACGAGAATGGGCAGAAGTCACCAGAGGAGAAGTGAGGCGAAGATCAGAAGCAGAGCGTAGGTTTCGAGAAGGAGTGTATTTGGAGATTAGAGATGAAATATAGGGAGGGGTTTCTTTATTAAGGGCCTTGAATGTGAGTGTAAGTAATTTGAATTTGATTCTAGATGAGATTGGGAGCCAGTGAAGGGACATGCATATGGGAGCAGCTGATGTTGAGCGGCGAGCTAGATGAATGAGTCTAGCGGCCGCGTTTAGAATAGATTGGAGTTGTGAAAGGTGACTTGTTGGAATACCTGTGAGGAGTAAGTTGCAGTAATCAAGGCGGGAGATGATGAGAGACTGAATCAGTGTTTTAGTTGATTCTGAACTGAGATAGGGTCGTATTCGAGCAATGTTGCGCAGTTGAATACGGCAAGATTTTGCAAGTGTTTGAATGTGTGGTGAAAAAGATAGATGAGAGTCTAAGATGACTCCTAGGCAGCGTGCCTGTGTGGTGGAATGAAAGGTGGTGTTGTTTACGGTGAGTGATATCTGAGGGACAGGGGAAGATCTTGGAGGAAATATGATGAGTTCTGTTTTAGAAAGGTTCAGTTTCAGGTGGCGCTGTGACATCCAGGAGGAGACAGCAGAGAGACAGTCTGTGACTTGGGAAAGGACAGAGTTAGAAAGATCAGGAGTAGACAAGTAGAGTTGGGTGTCATCAGCATAAAGGTGATACTGAAGTCCAAATGACTGAATGAGTTTTCCTAGTGAAGTTGTATAGAGCGAGAACAGCAGGGGGCCAAGAACAGAGCCTTGAGGAACTCCAACAGAGAGTGGGAAAGTAGTAGAAGTAGAGTTAGAGAAGGAAACTTTAAAGGAACGGTCAGACAGATAAGATGTAAACCATGAAAGAGCAGTGTCCCGAATGCCAGATGAGTGTAGAATGTCAAGGAGGAGTGTGTGGTCAACTGTATCAAAGGCTGCAGAGAGATCAAGAAGGATTAGAATGGAATAATGACCTTTAGACTTTGCCAATAGAAGATCATTGGTTACTTTGGTGAGTGCAGTTTCAGTCGAGTGTGATGGGCGGAAGCCAGATTGCAAGGGGTCGAGGAGGGAGTTGTGAGTGAGATGCTGGATCAGGCGTTTGTAAACAAGCCTTTCTAGTATTTTGGATGCGAATGGAAGAAGGGAGACCGGTCGATAGTTAATATTAGTTAATATTAATATTAACTATGTAGTAAATGTTCGGATTTAAAAGCAATTTTTCACATAAACTCTAGCAACCAGATTGCTGAAATTGTAAACTGGAGAGTTGTTGAATAAAAAGCTAAATTACTTAAAAACCACACACAAAAAAATTTAAACCAATTGCAAATTGTCTGAGAATATCACTCTCTACATTATACTAAATGTTAACTCAAAGGTGAACAACCCCTTTCATTTCCCATGGTAACTACAAATGCTTGAGCATAATGGGATAACTTCCCTAATGCAGATTTCACTGTACAGCATTAGAAAGTGGAGGGGAAAGAAATGTGTTGTTGTTACTGGACAGACAGATGGAGCACAGTTTGGTTTGATGGAAAAGGTGTGATAACCATTTAATGAATTAAATGCATGCAGAGTCGGACTGGGGGGCCCAGGGCCACAAAATCATCTCTATGCCGCTGTCTGTACATAACCTTTTACGGCACGCAATCGCTGCCAGTGTCTGGAAGGAGGAGGTAGGAGAAGAGGTGCAGGGAGCAAGTCTGGGTTGATGCTGACCAAAAGGGCCGGGGCCAACCGGTTATTTTCCCACTGGCCCAGTCCAACCCTGACTGCATGAAGTATGTCTAATTCTGTTTTTACTTTTTTATTGTGTCTGTGCTATGATAAAAGCTACAAAAGTTGGAGAACACATCCGAGCATCTGCTGCACAGTCGTACCATTTTCCCTTACTGAAATAAATGCCTACTCCATCTGTATGTTCTAACGCCACACCCAAATTACTCATTTATATCAAAAATATAGATAGCAATTCCATCTCTGACTACTATGAGTCCAAGGCACCTGTGAACTTAAAGGAGAAGGAAAGCTACGGAGGCATTTTATTGCCAATAGATTAGCTGCAATAGTGCAAGCTAGAATGCTATATTTATTCTGTAGAATGTTTTACCATACCTGAGTAAAAAGCTCTAGAAACTCTCTGTTTGTTTAGGATAGGAGCTGCAGTATTAATGTGGTGTGACATCACTTCCTGCCTGAGTCTCTCCCTGCTCTGGGCTCAGATTACAGTAGAGAAGGGAGGGGTAGGGGAAGAGGAGCAAACTGAGCATGCTCTTGCCCTGGGCAATGAGGTTTAAGCTGAAGGCAGGAAGTCTGATATAGAAGTCCATGTGTGCACAATAGAAGGAAAGAAACACAGTATTTCTTTTGACAGGGGACTCAGAGCAACATTACTTTGGGGTTTACTGGAATATTTAGATGGACCTTTCTGATAAGGCTTACTTAGTTTTAACCTTTCCTTCTCCTTTAAGAGTAATTTGCACAGATGTTTTGTTGGTTCCTTATCAAACATCCTGCCAGAAGCCAACACTTTAGCCACACAATGACTTTGTATGACTAACATTATCTTGGAGAGCCAAAGTAATTTTTTGCTGCATTAGATTAGGAATTACTGAGCAATGAGAGCCCTTTAGTTGTCCTCTGCTTAGCAGTCCAGACATCTGTATAAAGAGAAAATCAGATGACATTTATAATGGAAACTATTATCCAAATGTAAGACTGCTCATAAACAGGCCCGGATTTGCGGCAAGGCCGCATAGGCCCGGGCCTAGGGCAGCAAAGAAATAGGGGCGGCATGCCGCCCAGCCGCCGTTCAATTGCACCAGCTGCGCCGGCGTTTTTTCCCCGGCGCGCTGGGAAGGCGGGCGCTAGGACCGCGCGGCCGCCTGGTCGGACCGCGCGGCCTAGGGGCGCGATGAAGTCAAATCCGGCGCTGCTCATAAAGCAAAAGAATTAGCATCGTATGGCAAACATGCCGATTCCTTTAAGTACCAAAACACCATCTGGGTGTTGAGTGCCTGTGAAAAGAATAATAACTATCAAGAACAGGGCTAAGAAAAATGCTTGTGATTATGTCTTGAAATGTACTGTAGCTGCCAGTTAGCAAAACTATAAGTTATAGATACAGGTGTTCAATATAGCGCTTATTACCCTATTGGATACCTTTAGAATGTGCATGCCTTGCTTAGTTTTCTATGCACTTTATAGTGCTTAAATATATATGAAGCATATGTCCAGTATATTGCATAATTAAGGGGCCAATTTTTTAATAATTATCTTTTTTACAGGTAATCATATCATTGATAAAAAAAAGATTCTGGTGTTTTTGCGAATTTTCATCATTGTGGTAAATTATTCAAATTCTTACTCCCTACATGCAATTTACAGTGGGGCTTTAAGATTAAGGGGCAAATTTACGTATGGTCGAATATCGAGGGTTAATTAACCCTCGATATTCGACTGTCAAAGTTAAATCCTTCGACTTCGAATATTAAAGTCGAAGGATTTATCGCTATTCGTTCGATCGGACGAAAAATCGTTTGATCGAACAATTAAATCCTTCTAAGGATTTTAATCCATCGATTAAAGAGACAGTACTTTGACTATCGAATGGTCGAATAGTCGAATGATTTTAAGTTCAAATCCTTCGAGTCTAAGTTGTAGTCGAAGGTTGAAGTAGCCCTTTCGATGGTCAAAGTAGCCAAAAAAAACATTCGAAATTCAATGTTTTTTTCCTCTAAGATGGGTGTTACATTCAGTACTAATACCTGCAGAAATTCAACGTGTTAAACTGCTGATGAATTAGTGATCAACGAAAATGCCCCATTTTTTGACAATATTAATTTGAAAATGAGGAAGTATGAGTGAAATTTTGCTGAGTGCTTTGGAATCAATGGGTGCTTACTCAACTCATTTTTTTTCTTGTGTCAAATGCATTGGGAGTAATTGGGTGTTTTTTTCTCATGTCTTTTTTTTCTGCACAAAAAAATTGCATGACAGAATTCTATTGCAGATTCACAAAGAATTTTGGCCAATTGTGATAAAATAAATGTACAGTAGCTATAATCCTGTATACTGTAATAATTATAAAATACATTTGCTCATGACTTTAACCAACACATGCACCAGCTTTATTAAGTGCGTCTGTTCATTAACGCTTCCCTAAATATGTTCAAATAAAGTATTCTTACCTGTATATAGGAAATAACTGCTTGGAATCCTTCTGGATTCCCCACCCCCTAACAGTAAGCGGCCATGTATCCCCGCCAACACCTTCAAATATGCAGGATGAATGCTGCCAAGTGGAAATTTATTATGTTTTATGTTGGTTAAAGAGCAGAATTTAGTCATTTTACAAATAAAAAATAAAGCAGAATATTATATTATTGCTTCATACATGTTCTAATTCTAGAATTCTAGTTCTCAGATTTGTCTGACCCTCCTAGGGGAGACCAAAGCAGAGTTAAGAGGGACCCAACTTTAGGGACAGTTGACAAAACTTATGGCTTAGTACTTCAATAATTATATTGTGGTGTTTTGGCTCTCCAACCCAATCAGGAAGGACAAATTACCCTCCATCCACAGCTCCACCAGATATTGCTACCAGTGTTCGGGAGTGGGCTGGGGGAATTTCATTTTGTTTCTCATTTAGTTTATATTTTTATTATTGTTAGGTGATTGTAGCAATTGTATCCAAAGGGTGCAGATCTTACAGCAGTATTAGCCATATTCATATCTGTCGAGGTTGCACTGTATAGGGTATTTTTTTTCTGCATGAATTTATATTCCCATTTCTTTTTCTCCTGGACAACTTGCAGGAGAATAATCCCTTTTGTTATGTGTCCATGCTGCCAATGTGGTTTAGGTACCCAGCCTGTAGTGTAACTGTGGGTTCAGGTTTTACACCTTGCTTGCTGGCAGGCTTATGTGCCACTTTCTGCTGGGGCATTTATGGAGCTTCGTACAATTTGTTTTTTTAAGGTTTGGTGATTGTATACCAGTAGGGGAGATTCAGGGTATATATTTTGCAGCTCAACATCCACCTGTCTCATGGGTTGGAGTTCTTTCATGATTTTGCATAGGCCCTCTAGGTGGGGATTTTATATGACCACGACAAGGACCCGGTCATTCTTTGTAGTTTGTACTGGATACCCCTGGGTATGACGATAGATTTTATGTGTTCATCTAAGTCGATAGGATAAATCATTTGGGGTGGAAATGGTCATTCATGAGGCATGTGTGTCTGTCTGTTGTTTTTTTTGTAAACTGAGGTGACAAGGTTCCTATTTTTTATTTCAATAGCGGTGTCCTGGAAAAGTTTTTTGTTTTTGACTGGCTTAATTTGAGCTTTAGGGAAGGGTGTAAAGTGTTGTAGCTATTGTAGAAGGAAAGAAGGTACTCTTCACTTACAGACCAAATAAACAAGATGTAATCAATGTAGCAGAGTTAAACCATTGGCTTAATAGTACATGATGACAAATATCCCTCCTCTGGCCATAAATAGAATTTCGTATTTTGACGCAAAGCTATAACCCATGGTACAGTCCATTTGTTGTAAGTAGATCTCCTGTCCAAATGAAAAGGCATAATGTGTCAGGGTATTATTTGTAGGATTGGTTCAACAGGTAAGCTCTGTTGTTGTAATTGCAACTGGTCGACCTGGATTTCATCAGACTGGAGATACGTCCATTGTGGCTAATATGTATATTAGTATTGGGTATAGGACCTAAGGCTGAAAGTTTGTTAAGGAGGACCATGTTGTCTTGAATGTAGCTGGGTTTATGTGGTTTCAGGATGTTTTCAACTCATCCAGACTTATTTTCTGTAAGCGTACCTATGAATTTTAGGAAGCTTATAAAAGCAGCCTATTTTAGGAAGGAATCAGAGTGTTGATATGGCCCCGAATATCCGAAGTTAGGTTGTTTACTATGTTCTTTAATTTTTGTAGAGATCATTGGGATTCTCCTGCAGTTTACAGTAGTGCATGTTGTTAGATAACGGTCTGTGAGCTTCTTGTATGGACTCTACTGTATCCATAATGATGAGTGCTTCCCCTTATCTGCTTGTTTTATAGTTATGTATTGGTTTTTTTTTTTTGAGTAAACAGATGTTTTTTTGTTCTTGTTTAAAGAGGTGGGGGGGGCTCCTGCTGCCATAATTTAGAATTTCTGATGAAAGCAGTTAGTATTTATCTAGCGTATGGTTTCTTCACAGGTTTGGTGTCCATGTGGATATTTTAGTGGGGTTATTTCGGAGGTTTGATATTGAATATATGCTAGCCTTGGATTAATCCAGCCCTTGCAGCACTTTTGTCACTTCTTTCTGTATAATGGTCAATACCTTGGAGCTGGTGGCATCCACAGACCTTTACCAACTTATATCAGGAGAGACTTAGATGCACTGTTTACAGAAACATTGTACACACAACTTTTCCAATGTAACTATATAACTACCTCTGGCATGAATTCAGATTATAGTTCATGTTCAAACAGCCTACAACATTCAAGACATTGTACATGCCGAAACCATTTAAAACCATTAGTGAATTAGCCCGTGCCTTAACCTACAGAGGCAATAAGAAACACAGCACAGATTAAAATGAAACACTTCTGCAAGTAATTTCTTTAAGTGCAATTACCTCCAGTGAAAATGTGCGCAATAAACAACGTCTCTGGTGAATTAATGAAAGATTACATTTAACTTTCATGAACTTTTTGCTAGAAAATACATGCATACAAATGAGAAGTCATTACTCATGATCAGAAAACTGAGGGGGGAATCATAGATGAAAAGAGGACTCCTCTTTTGACCACACACACTCACAACTAGAGCCTTCACTAATGTCTGTTTATTTAGCGACAGCAAGCATTTAGGATGGCTTTCTTCACTTAAGACATGGAGCATCAGTGCTCTCAAACAAAAGGATGCTGTGTGCTCCCTGCAGAGATTGCTTCTCGTTCAGGCCTTGCCCTTTGCTTTATCCCTTGCCTGATTTGCTCTGAGGGTATCTTTAGCAAATAAAGCATAAACAGACTACTTAAAAGGAACAGTTTGGCTCTAATCACGGTTAAGATAAATGTTTCTTTTCCTTTTTGGAAAGTCCTTTGGCTGCTGTTAAAGGACTTTCAGCCTTTTCATCTACTTTGGAAAGTTCTGGCAAGGCAGAATTTGTAGAACATGATTTATATTCCAGGAATCTTTCCATGGGGGTCATTTTTGAGCACAATTGAATAGTTGCATTAAAATGAAAAGAAAAAAAAAATACCCCAAAAATACTATAACATTTATAGATGCATATATCAATACTTACAGCCATTACATTCTATTCTAAAGATCAGTGCCATTTAAAAAGAGTCCTTTTATCCTAGAGTAGAATGTTTTTGGAAGTGTCAGTTAGTGCTGTGTAATGATCATTTTTTGATAGCACGCAGAGCCCTCTCTGCCCCCTGTACTGGTCAGTATTTTGGTGTAATTGTTTTTTTGATGTACAGTAAACATGTTTCTATTATACAACACTGCAGAATATGTTTGAGATTTATAAAAACATGTTAACATAACAATTGTGAAGAGCATTACAGGCTTTATTTATTATAAAGTATCCAATACTAATGTTTATGCCTTCCCTGGAGGAGCTGACAATCTGCAATCTAATTTTACAGTCATAAAAACTCACCTGCACACTACTGTAGTTTTATTAGAAGCCAAATAACTACCACATTGTGTTACTGGCCTATGGAAGGATTTACAAATAAGCATAGGGTAAACATAACTTACTTATTGAAATGCCTTCATCAGAACTATACCCAAGATGCCAACAAAATAAGGCAAAGTCATATGTCACCTTTCTGCCTACTACTGTGTGGTTTATTCATTACTTGAGTTTTTATGAACACCAAAGATTTTAAAAAAATGCTTATGAACATATTAACAGCATACAAATACATCACCTTGTGTTTTTCACACAGAAGTCACTACATAACTTAGTACTTACTCAAACATGGCTTTCAGAGTCCACTTTAGGCCCTTACACAAAACCATCAAACCATCCTCATTTTAGGTGCAACATTGCTCTACAAGGGATCTACACCATTTATTGTATAGTTTTATTTGTACATTGGTATCCTTCACATTCCAGATTAGCTGATGTGGGTGTACAGGGAATGCTAAACTTCTCCTCTCCTCCAGCTATGAATACTACAGTAGGCGCCATCCCTTGTAGAGCTTCTACATTACATAATTAATGGAGGCTTAGTTCCTTCATTGCACCTGGTGCTTTTCTATTATAACAGTAGGGTTATTTATATCTCAATGACTTTGACCAAGAAATGCAGGACCTCACATAAAATGAAACATACAAGAAGCCATAAAGCAGACTATTACTGAGATTTATACAGGAAAGATAAATATAATTTTGCCTTTTTATAGGTCCCTGGTATGCCTCACCTGGAGTATGCAGTGTAGTTTTGGACTCCAGTCCTTAGGAGGGATATAAATGATCTGGAGACCATGCAGAGATGTGCAACTAAACTGGTTAGAGGGATGGAAGACTTGAATTATGAGGGTAGACTGTTGGGGTTGTTTTCTTGCTTGAGAGGGGACGTGATTACACTTTACAAGTGCATTAGAGAAAATTATAGACAAATAGCAGGGACCTTTTTACCCATAAAGGGGTCAACGTACCAGAGGCCACCCCTTCAGACTAGAGGAAAAGAACTTTCATTTAAAGCAATGTAGGTGGTTCTTCACAGTGAGGTTGTGGAATGCTCTGCCAGATGTTGTGATGACTGATTCTGCTAATGCCTTTACTCTAATTTCTTGGACAAACATAATATCCAAGGCTATTGTGATACTAAAATCTAAAGTTAGTATATGGGTATATATAGTTTATGTGAGTGTATGGAAGGGTAAGTGTGTGTATGTATGGATGCTGGGTTTAGTTTGGAGGGGTTGAACTTGATGGACTTTGTCTTTTTTAACCCGATCTAACGAGCATCCATACACACACCCCATACACACATCTTTATACAGTGCAACTTCTATACTGAATGTAACACAGTACTTATTTAAGATGGCACCCATAAGTATTAGCTATAAACACAAAAGCAGCCTGATAGATCCCCTTTCGAACTGCATTGTCAGTGAGACAATTAAGTTGACCTGCAAATATTTTGAAAGCCTTCATTGTCAGCTCATCATTTCTCTACCCTGCAATACAAAGGAGGGTGGATAAACATTATACTGTTGCTATTAAATACAATGCTAGTTTTAATTACAGACAGGAGTCTTTTTAATCTCAAATTCTTGAAATTATAAACTAACAAATTGTTCAATTTGGGGCAGCTCTTTGATCGGCAAAACTGAATTTGTTGGCAGGACTCTGGAATGTTACGTAACAAAAACTTGTTCAATATCAAACAGGTGGCCTGATGTACTGCTCATGGCATGTGGGAGTGGCCGATTGGGCAATATTGTCAGAGAGGATTGCCCATGTGTTTGATCTCCTGTCTACAGTATATGCTAACAGACTGACTGGCTTTTCCAGGATTTGGCATTCTTAAGTGGTGACCTTCTATCATCACCAGAATTTGTTATTGGCAGAGAACTTTATTTTAAATTGGAATCAACAACAGGCAGAAAAGCATTTTGGCTGTCACTATTCTCTGAACAATAAAAACTGGAATGGCATACTACTAAAAACAATAAGAACAAAGAAGCGGGTCCATGACCAAATAAAGATGTCGCCACCTGTGTCTTATAGGGTTGCTCATATTTAAATTAACATTTAGTATAATTTAAAGCTTAATATTCTGAGACAATTTGCTATTGCTTTTCATTTTTTATTACTTGTGTTTTTTTTGAGTTATTTAACGTTTTATTCAGCAGCTCTCCAGTTTGCTGAGGTCCAAAATACCCTAGCAAGCATACATGACTTTAAATAAGAAACTGGAATATGAATAGGAGAGGGGCTGAATAAAAATATGAGTGATAAAAAGAAGCAATAACAAATTCACAGCATTTGTTTTTAAATTAAGTGCATAGCTATTCGTGAGCATGGCAAGAGATAGGAAAAGTTTCTAACCCAACCCAATAAGGTAGAATGAAGGATGCTTTTATAGTTTACCCAAAGCATAAATATGACAGTGAAACAAACTAGTGTTCTTTGCTGGATACTTGATGCTTTTCCCTCCAACAATAAACGTTATAGTCTGTCCTTCTAAATGTCTGCAGGTTTTTAATCTGTATTCTTACAGTGTCTGAAAACCAAAACCAGGTACAATTAAAAACAACACTAAAGAGCTTATATTATATTTGTGTGTGTGAACATTTCTGTAGGTATGTTTGCACACTGATTGTACTTTTGTACAAAAAACGATGTATCAGGAACTTTCAGTCTGGGACTCCAAATCAACATAGTACTATAGTGTTTATTAATTTTCACTCCACTGCAAATTCCCCTCACTTGGGGAACCCATCCAGCATCATTCAAAACACAAGAGTTCTCAAGGATGAGCAGTACGCAAACAGTAAATAATAGTGGAAATCTTTAAAAATGAAATCAAAAGGCAATATGGCTACAAGATAGCAAGAATATTAAGGAGAGATGGTGCCTATAGTAGCTGTGGGATAATAGTCTCTGGGAAGGGACTATGGCTGTGGGATATTCTGTATAGTACGGAGAGATGGTGCCTATAGTAGTAGTGGAATAATAGTCTCTGGGAAGGGGCTGTGGTTGTGGAATAGTAGGTATAGTAGCAGTGGGATAATTGGCTCTAGGAAGGGACTGCAGCTGTGGGATAGCAGGTATAGTAGGGAGAGATGGTGCCTTTATAGAAGTAGTGGGGATAATAGTCTCTGGGACGGGACTGTGTCTGTGTGATAGCAGGTATAGGGGTAAATTTATCAAAGAGTGAAGTTCCGCCACTAGAGTGAAATTCTGCAGCTCACTATTCATTTCTATGGGATTTTGAAAGGCATATTTATCAATGGGTGAAAGTGAAAGTTCACCCTTTGATAAATACGCCTTTAAAAATCCCATAGAAATGAATGGAAAGTGGCGGAACTTCACTCTAGTGGCGGAAACTTCACTATTAACTTCACTCTTTGATAAATATACCCCATAGTAGGGAGAGATGATGCTTATAGTAGCAATGGGGATAATAGTCTCTGGGAAGGGACTGTGGCTGTGGGATAGCATGTATTGTATAGTAGGGAGAGATGGTGCCTATAGTAGCAGTGGGATAATTGCCTCTAGGAAGGGACTGTGGTTGTTTAATGGTGGGTGAATTTGTGCCTATAATAGAAATAGGGTTTCCAAGAAGTGACTGTGACAAAGCAGCTATAGAAGGGTGTAATGATGGTGTGATTGGCTCTTGATGGGAAGTGTGACATTAACAGTACATATTCATATTGTGCAAATTATAGACTCAAGTTGCTATATTAGAATGAATGCTTATGGCATTTTATTTTATGCCATTTAATAAAATAATTCACCTTCATTTCGGAGCCTTTGTAAATGTTACACAGATCCATAAACAAAGGAACTCTACCCTCAAATTAAGGCAGTCGCTGTGAGGTTTAATACCATACACACCCACCCTTACCAAGTAGGAAGAGCGCTTTGATGGCTGCTTAGCAAATTTTTTTTGCAACTCATTTACATCAACACCATATATCTGGCTGCAACTCAAACATGCAGCATGCTGCTTTTAAAGGAATGCCAACAAGTGCTCCCCAGATACAGTATAAACACACATACTGTACATGGCTGCTAATTGAATTGTTTCTTTAACTGGATGGAGGGAAATAATTTGAATTTCTATGTTGGCAGAGAATAAATTCATTGTAGACCAAAAGCGAGAGTTCTCTAGAGGGGTTGGATATGGGATTTAAAAGACAAAATAATAGCATCTTTAAAAATCTGCAGAAGATGATACGCCCCTGGCAGAAGGCTTGAAAATGCTAAACTTGGGGTTTCCGATTTCTGCTAATTTCTGCTAATTTCTGCTCCTGTGTTCAAGTAGCAGGCGGCCCAGTTTGTTGGCATGTGCCATGCAATTTAATAGAATGGGTAACACAGTTGACCAAGACTAACTTAACAGCTCTGCTTCATATAGAGACAGAGGACACCTTGGTACAAACCCCCTTTTTAATAACGTTACGCAAGAAAAGCCACCTTTCACAAGGATCAAGGAAAAGCAAAATAGTGTAAAAATCAGGAAAATGCATTAGTCATTATATATTGGTGGGACAACAAAAAATTGTGTAAAGTGCAAGAAAACTCAAACATCACAAGAAGTGAAATTGAAGTTTCAATGTTTCTGAATCTCTACAAAGTTAAATATAACTGACCTACAAATCAAATATAAGAAAAATGCTTAGGTCCATCTACATTATACTCTAGTTAACCTGGGCTAGAGATTCTTAGGCTGATGGTCTAGTCTCCTAAAAAGATAATAGAAAGGGCCAATGGGATGCTCAGCCTGTACCATATTGGGATAGACTTGCCACTTCTCATACTGTATATACTCATATATACGTAATACACAAAGCTTACACTTAACAGGACATTGTGGAGCTGTTACTATGCACTAGGACTGCATACTGATTTTCTGCCAAGCGAGTGAAAGCCATTGCAATCTTCAGAACGAGGTGCTATTAAGCCCTGGAACTTTCAATTTATGGCTCTTTATTTATGTTTGAATCAATAATAACGCAATAATAGCTGTCACCAGCTTGGTTGTTGACACTAACATTGTAACTTTGTGGCTCTATATATTTGAGTAGATATAGGGATCAGGATGATGACTTCTGATACAATGTATTTGACATAATCAAATAATGTGCTTTATCTCTAGGTCACTGCACAACCTGGGAAGTATTGAAATTGGCATAGGAAAATACTTCAGCAGCACTCTGATTATGGTGAAAAAATGGTTGCTTTATTCGTGCCTCAAGCTAAGCGACGTTTCGAGCTTTTCCAGTCCTTTATCAAGCTTGATAAAGGGCTAGAAAAGCTCAAAATGTCGCTTAGCTTGAGGCACGAATAAAGCAACAATTTTTTCACCATAATTGGAGTGCTGCTGAAGTATTTTCTTGTACGTGAACCAGACCTGGGCAGACAGAGTCACAGACGGCACCCGATGCTGCAAAGAGCGGTGAGAGTGTGTGTGTAGCACTACTTTGTGTTTGTGAGATTGGCATTGGAACTACCCGCCCCCTTTACAGTAAAGCATACCAGTACTGCCGGTATACCCATTGAAGGTATTGGAAGTTGGCTTGTCCTCATGAGACCCCAGTGAGACTGTTGGACATTGGCACTGTATGGACAGGAGACAGAGGCTTTAAGTGTGAGTGCAATACCGTAACTTATAGCATTACAAACTCTGCCTGAGACACGCGGTGTCACAGAGTAACCACCGGTGTGTGCAGGAGTTTCAGGGGGAGAAGTTGCCAGTGGCCGAATAAAGAGCCCGTGAAGGAGGCACTTGCGGCACAGCCCCGGTTTTCCCCAACGCCATGTCCTAAAAATAATACAATGATCTCTCTAATGCTTTATTTACCAGTAGGTCTTTCTAGCTGACTTGAGGTCACCCATTTTGATTAGAAGAAAGGAGGTTCCACCTTAATATTCAGAAGGGGTTTATTTACAGTGAGAGCTGTGAAGATGTGAATTTCTCTTCTGAATCAGTTGTACAGGCTGACACAATAGATATCTTTAAGAAGGGGTTGGGTGGCTATTTAGCAAGTGAGGGAACACTGGGGTATGGAAGATAGTTCACAGTACAATTTGTTTCTTGTTCCTCTAAACAGTTTACAAGGCAAACTAATTGAAATGCATAAAAACCCATTCCATATCCGTCCATTGCCTCTAGATAGCTGAAACTGAGGGCCAAGTACAAAGAGTAATTGTTATAGAACCGCTCAATATTACTTTGTCCATATTCTTCCATTGCCCGTAGTAGACTTGGGAATGGTCTAACCCCATAATAAAAAAAATACCAACAATGACAGAAGCAACATGAGATTTAGGGTGCATCATGATTTACTATTCTGGTATTGTTCTCAAACTATTCAAGGTTGATTAGCACAATGGTTTTAGATCTATAAGCTTGTTATCAGCTGACATGAGGCCAGTTGAACCTCAAAGGGGACTTGATCAAAAAGTCTTACTGTATATCCTAAACCCAATAAATTGGAAAACCCAAAAAGAAACTAAATGAATAAGTGGTGATGTTTCCTATATACAACATTGCTAGTTTGCCGACTGTTCCAGTAGTTTTCTGATTTATCACACAAACTGTAAAAACAGTTTAAACATTAAATGTATGCATGTGTAGTGTGTGTTAGCATTTCCATTTTTAAGTTAATTCATCTTGGCCTTTGTAGTTTTTCAAGAGCAATTTACACAGTTCGGCTTTTCATTTACAACAGCATGAACTATTGATTAGTTATATTGCTCCTTGAATGAAGCTTTACAGTAACCTACAGTATTTTTATACCAGATTACAAAATAAAATGACAGCCATCTTTAGTTTTTCTTTAAAGAAGATTTATTTAAGATATCTGCATATATATGTAGGTCACATGAAAGATGGCATTCCTTTCAACAAATAAAGGAAAACTATTTAATAACATAATCTGTTACACCTCAATGCTTTTTTCCAATAATCAATATGTAGGTAAGATTGCTATTATCATAATAATGTCCTGTTCACAAAGTATTTGCACCATTCATTTTGGGCAGGGTTCTCCATCTAAAGAGAATACTTTAATGATTTTCACAACCCCAATCACCTTGGAAGTATATAAAGATTGATATACAACTGTAGGCAAAAATAAAATGTTATTCCCCTTATAAGAAAACCAACATACACACAGCACTATGTTTATATGCAAGCGCGACTTATAACTACGTGCCAGTATGTGTCTATTGCTAACACCTTCAGCACACAGGCAGCAGTATAGACCAAGTAGCAGATCATTTCACTAATGTGCCCAAATATTATTGCTACGGCTACGCCAGGGCGGGAACTAGGGGTAGGCACAATGAAAGGGCAGGTACCCGTCATCTACATACCCCTAGTCCATATTTGCTGCTCTCCCTCCCTGCTCTTTCTCCTCCCCTTTGGTGCTTTCCCCTCCCTCTTCAATCCCCTCTTGCACTCACCCCTCTCCGCCACATTCCCCTCCATCTCACCTTCGGCGCTCTGCCCTGCCTTCCCCTCCGGTGCTTTGCGCATGTGTGGAGGGAAGCGCGGTGGCCGGCCAGGTCATCTAGGTCGGATTGGCCCGGCAGTGGGCTACGCGATTCCTTGTTTAAATGAGCTAAATGATGTTAATGAGTCAAAGAATGTCAGGCTGAATAGTCGGCCCCCACACATTTTTTTCTCACCAAATCTTGTTAAAAGTTTGGACACCCCTGAGTTAGCAGCAAATGTACATTTCAGAGATGCATGAATAAATGATGAGGGTGGAACAAGTTGCGGCTGCAACTAAATAACAAAAGAAAAATGGTAAGAAAGAGGTAGGCTGACTGTGAAGTAATCCCTTGAGCCCAAAACTTTGCATAGGTTGCTAAATACACATGCAGCGTCTATGAACATACAGAATCAGATACGTTAATGTGGCAGAGAGAGAGATCTAAAAGCAGTGGAGATGGAGAAAGTGATAGGATCACTACAGTCTGATGCAATGAATTACAATGAAAAGTACCTGCTTTACCCCTTTAGAATATAAGCTTCTGAGCAAGAGGCAGAGGTGTTCCCCAAAGCATGATGCTCTCAGCCAGCGCAGCACATATCCACAAAGCTTGCTGTCTTCTCTGCATGCAGGGAGCGGAAAGTCTAAACCAAGTCTGTTCCCTTCATCTATAGAAATCCTTGTGGTGGTAAGCTGATCATATGTGATTCACTTTATGATGAAGGCAGATGAGCATCAGGACAACAGAGAGC
Source organism: Xenopus petersii (assembly GCA_038501925.1). NCBI lineage: Eukaryota > Metazoa > Chordata > Amphibia > Anura > Pipidae > Xenopus > Xenopus petersii. The sequence continues at coordinate 93,375,085 of CM076689.1, forward strand.
TCCTGTTTAATGGTATCTTAATATCACCTCCTAATCTCACTGAGAAGTCCAGTTACTTCAAAGCCTAGGCAACCAAAAGATCTTGCTGTGCTGGGAGCAATGCTATTTACATGATAAAGGGATGACTTGCAGAGGATACCATGGCATTGTGTAAAAGCCTTCAGTTTAACAGTTTAATTATTAATGAATCATACTTTTGATATACGGCTGAGAAGTGAGGTTGAGAATGTCTCATCACCAGCTCTTTTCTTTCAACGTGATGGCACAACAGACAATGCACAATGCAGAACCAATTGTTCATCTCGCTTCCTTTGACATTTTTTTAACCCTTTCTTGATCAAATTTGCAGGCTGTATTTCATAGAACAATGGTAGAATAGTTGCATTTGAAGATATCTTCTTGATATTAACAATGTTCAGTCTCTGATGGCAAATGCAGGTTGCAATGCTCGAATACTGCAGTGGTGTACGCTTTGTTTTTAAACTCGTCTCTGGAAACAAGCTTCTCTTAAAGGGAAAATGCACCTATGTTAAGGTAATGTTAATTTTGTATTTTATTTACCTAAAGACAGGTTAACTAGGTTTGCATACAACACATGGGTGCAGAATTACCTTTGGAGTTTTTCCATGTCCATATATGCAAGTCAGAGGGTATATTATATTTTACAATACACCAAATCGATAACTTTGGGGATTTGGCTGAATGCCAAAGCCCCTCAAAAGACAAACAAAAATTTGCATCAATTCTAAACATAAAAATATAAAATGCTATGTTCAGTTGGCCAAATGACAATGCTCCGATTGGCTTGTACACCAGGATTTAGACTGAATCCTGCAAAATGTGCTGAGTTGGCAGAAATCCAGAACCAACTTCTGTATTCAGTGTATACCCCTCATAATATATACAGGTATATCTGGAAACCTGTTATTCAGCAAGCTCCAAATTATGGAATGTTATCCCCCATAGACTCCATTATCATCAGATAATTCAGATTTTTAAAATTGATCTCCCTTTTCTCTGTAATAATAAAACAGCACCTTGTACTTGATCCAAACTAAGATATAATTCATCCTTTTCAGGAACAAAACAAGCCTATTTGGGTTTATTTAATATTTACATGATTTTCTAGTAGACTTACTATAAGTATGAAGATCCAAATTACAGTAGGATCGGTTATCCGGAAAAACCCTGGGTCCTGAGCATTATGTATAAGAGCTTCCCTTTATACAAAAGTTGCAGAGGGTCGTATAATACAGCAGATATCACTAAAAACTTGTGATTGATGATATCAAGGAAATCCTGTTTAAACACTGGTCCCAGGAGCCTGGCTGTAGGTGTGTTAAGGACCAAACAAATTGAGAAAGCTCATTGAGTAGAAAATAGCAATGTTCAGGCTATCATTACTGGAGTCTCTAGAACTTCCTACCTGGTGCTGTAGGCAGTCAGTGTTTGGAAATAAATGTAGGGGTGTCAGGAGCTTTGAGGTAAAAGTAGGAAGACCATATTTCATTCCATCACAGCAAATTTGATTCTGTCACAGTTTTATATAGAAATATTTTTACATCTGGAGGGTACTGTACTTTCAATGACCAATAGTTTGTAGAGAGAAGCAATGGCAATGGAGAAGGGAAAAAAGTGACAAATACTAATGTGCAACATAAAAGAAGCAGCATGCAGCTTGAATTTATGTCTTCAACTAAGCGGGTCGCTAAGGGGTTAAACCTCTTCTTAACCAGTTGTAATATAAGACAGTACTTTATACATATTAAGAAATTGCCCTATAATGGCAAGCACAAAGAGAAATGAAGTTGAACACCTTTCCCTGTCACTTTGTATCAGCTTAGAACCACCCTGGAACCCATATCACACTCTGCTACTGAATACAAGCCACAGCGAGAACAAACAACAAACAGAACACAAAATCTGTATTTTTAGGAACTTTGCCCAGATTTCCAACCAATAGCCAGCATGTGGATTTTATCGCTGCAGGGGATCCTTAAGACTCAAGCAAGTGAACAGAACCCAGGGACAGCTTATTGACTTAAGCTATTTCAGCACCTTAGGCGCCTGGTAAATTATAAATCTACTCAACACCGCAGTGTCACATCTAGCATGCAGCAATGTAATCCTGTATAAATTTGGTGAACTGTACTGGATTACAATCAGCCCACACAGCATTCAACATTAATCAAATGTGCTGCCTTAGCTGCAATAACCATGTATGTTAATATATTAAATATATATATTATTCTAGTATTTCTGTTTTTTTTCTTTATGGTTAATTCTAGCCTTTCAATAAGGGCAAGGAACAGGTCTATGCAAAATGAAACTGCTAGCATGATGCATCTCTGGAAACTTTAAATGTCCTGTATTTGTCAGCATAATTATTATACATCAGGGATAAATATACAGTAAGAGGAGGACTAAGATATCAGTCACAGCTGAGCTGATCTTTGTTCATGGATGTGCAGGAATTTCCTGTTGTACATTAAAGTTGACACCATACAAATTGCACTTTTATTTTGCCACAGAGGTGCAGCCCATTATCCAAGCAGTGCAACAGAAAGTGGATTACCCACTCAAAATTAACATTTGGGGGCTCAGCAAAGGTCATGAGCATAGCCAACACTCCCAGGCCTATTATCAGTTTAAAGGTGTTCCATCAAACAGGTGGGTACAGGGGATATGCTCTCTACAAAATCGAATCCTATTCTAATTGATTTTCATTATACTTGGCCACCTAGCGACCAGCTGTCTGCAGAATGATAGTTCATGTTTAGCTGATCAAATATAATTCAAAATGGAAACTTGAGTTTACCAAGTCCACCTCCTCCTTTTAATCACATACCTTTCTACCTATTTGCAATCGACTAAGAAAGCCAAATATGAAATCAGTGGACCCGGAGGCATGAATGTGGATGAAGGCCAGCCACTGTTATATTAAACAAATCCTTGCAAAATTACAAACAACTTTTATTAAAAAAAAAAAAACGGACGCCAGTGCCGTTTCGCGAATTTTGGGGGAAATTCGCTAATTATTCGGAGAAGCAAAACACGGATTTGCAAATCACTACTAATTATTCTATTCAGGCCCTCTCATTCAGTCTCATTCGATTTATTTCAGTCTCTTAAAGGTAAACTGTAACCCCAAAATGAATACTTGAGCAACAGTTTATATCAAATTAAGTGGCATATTAAATAATCTTATCAAACTCCAATATATATTTAAGTAAATATTGCCCAATTACAAATTCTCAGAATTTCTCTCTACACCTCTTACTAAAAGTTAATTTAAAAGGATAACAACCCTTTTTAATAACAGAATGGATCTTTCAAACCGTATGCCTCTACTGTACACCAATGTCAGCTTCTGCAAGACATTGGGCATGTCAGGTCTTACTGACATACTCCAAAACCAGTAGGCTAGAATGCATGATTGCCCAGAAATAACAATTTGACAACAACTCAATAAACAAGAAGAATAAAATCATATCTTTTAAAATTAACAAAACAAGTCAGCTGGAACCTACAGGAAGGGAAGGAGTTACCCAGGGAAGTAGAAATGCCAGAAATGGAGGGGGAGGTGTGTAAGGAGTCCAGATCATTGGTTGTCCTAATAACACAGTCTTTACACGATGAAATCTGAAGTCAGGTGTAAAGCTACTCACTGTTGTGTGGAAGGGACGTCTGGCCCTGTCCGTCCCTGCAGGCAAGTAGTTGGTCGCAGTCGCCGGCGAAAGCGCCCCTGTGCGTCTGTGCGCGAGAGTGCACCTTGATGCGCGTGCACATTGTCGTGCGCGCATTTTGGCGCACGTGTGTACTTTCGTGCGTGCGTTGCGTCGCCCTGCGTTTCTGCGCATGCGAGTTCACGCTAGGCCTATATCAACTCAGTTGACATACAAACAAATTGCTAGGTTATCTTAGTTCATTTCCAAGAGACCCCAGCATTATATATTTGATCTCCTGTCGTTGACCCGGCTGTTCCTGACTCGCTTGAACTCTGCCTGCACCCGACCTCGGCCTGATATTGACTACGAACCTAATCTGCCTGCATCTGACCTCGGCCTGACCCTTGTTACTTCGTCCGGACTCTCCGGCCTCTTTTCACAGCGCATTCTTACTGTTTCACCTTCAGGTTAGTCTGTCGCTGGTGGAAGCTGCTTGTGAGCCCACTTCTACAAATTGATCTGCATAAAGCCTTATATTCAGGGATCTATAGAAATGATGGATTACTTGCAGAGGCAATGGCCATCTATAACAAAAAACTTATTCATTAGTCAAACAGGGATCAGATCTATTGAAATGGAACCTTTGATCTGCTCTCATTACATTTACACGTGGTTACCCAATGACTGTGCATCTCTATGGGAAAGCTGGTAATCATGAGAATTTTAATTCAGATAATCTATAGAGCTTCAGTGTTAAAGGAAAACTTACCCCCAAAATGATCTCAGATGGCAATTTTCTATTTATGATTACCCAATGGCACATACTACTAAAAAAGTATATTATTATGAAAATGGTTTATTTACATAAAGCAGGGTTTTACATTTGAGCTGTTTATGCAATATCCTTTTATAGAGACCTACATTGTTTGAGGGGTAAAGTTTTCCTTTAATATCTCTTTTGTAGTACTGTACATCCTTGGTATTGTATAGACATTTTATAGGACCTATATTCAGTGGAATAATTGCTGTGTATATTAGGTCTCACATTAACTCTTGAAATATGTGTCATCTCCGCTCTGCATCATGTTACAGTTTTCCCTTTGATCTATGAATGAGAAGGACACGAGGACAAGTAGGCAGTATTGATATTAGTCAAAGAGTGACTTTATTCTGGTTAGTTATCACTTCCTGAGGAGTTGTTCTTGTGGATGATTCATAGCACTGTTATTTCAGGAACTTTGATTCTGTCATGTATTTGCGTGGAGTTTAATCTTCTGGCACAGTTAAAATTAAATTGAAGTACGGCCTTGTGAGTAGCTTGTGCTACACAAATGAATGTTTCATTCTTCAGTTCCGTCACACAAATTTATAACAAAATGGATCCATAAGCTAAATAAATAAGAAAAGCAAATCGAATAAAAAGAAAATCTGCATTCATAGCTTTGCTATTATATCTTATAAAGAAGAATGCTACTCCTTTGCTCTGTTATCTTACATATTGGAGCGCAAAATGGACAGATAGGTGTCAATCATATTTTTACTTGGGTGCCTTCAAGGAGCATCTTTGTTTACTCGACATGTACCTGTAAGGTCCCTGCTGTGTCAGCGTTGCGCCCTGGTCGGTGTGGTCGCAGGCGCAGTAATCAGGCAACTGATGTGCGCCTGCGCGCCGCATCGAATGCGGGCGACGGACGCCGGCGCGGAGGCGCGGGCGACGGTCGCTGGCGCCGGGGCGTGCGCGACGCAACGGACGCGCGCGACGTGACGGACGCACGCGACGTAACGGACGCGCGCGACGGACGCACGTAACGGACGCGGTCTGATGACGTCAGTTGGCGCCAAACTAGCGCTATTTAAACCTGCTCCAGTCTCTGCTCTGTGCCTGGTTATTAGGTTTATAACTGAAACCCTAGCGTTGATACCTTCCTGCCGATATTGTGATTGACCCCTGCCTGTACCTGGACTCTGATTCTTGCTTGTTGCCTAGACCTTCTGCCTGTTTTCCGTTGACGATTCTCGCTGCCTGCCTTGACCCGGATATCCTGACTACGCCTTTGCCTGATCCTTCTGTACCTCGTTTAGTCTCACTGGCTACTCTCCACACCCCTGCTTCCTGTTTCCAACCTCGGGTGAGTTAGTGGGTGTGTGAGGCGCTTGTGGTTCATTATCTGCTGTTCCTACTCCTTCTACGTCTGGATCATACTGGTAAGCTTGACAGTATAACCAGGCCATGGATCCAGCTGAAGGGGCTTCACCGCTTACCGTACTCATCCAACAGATGTCGGAATTGACACAAGCAGTGAGGGAACTTCAGAGCGGATATACCCAGATGCAATCCCAGCTGAGGGCCCAACCATCCACCGCAAGCCAATCCACTGTAGCTGCTACCGCTTCTGTTGGCCCCACTGAGGTACAAGTCCTCACCTCCGAAATCTCGGAACCTAAAGTTGCTTTTCCCGAAAAGTTCTCTGGGGATCGGAAAGCCTTCCGTAATTTCAGGAGCAGCTGCAAACTCCTTTTTTCTCTGAAACCTCACACATACCCCGATGAGAACACACGAGTAGGGGTTATTATTACCTTTCTGTCCGGAGAACCCCAGACCTGGGCCTTTCGTTTAATGGATCGACGGAGCCCTGTATTAGCCTCTGTGGACACTTTTTTTGATGCCATGGCAATTCTCTATGACGACCCTCATAGAGTCTCCACCGCTGAAGCCGCCCTTCATGCTCTCAAACAGGGAACTCGTCCTGCGGAGGACTATACGCTTGAGTTCCGGCAATGGTCCGAAGATACGGATTGGAATCCTGCGGCCCTTAAGCACCAATATCGTTTGGGTCTTTCCCCTGAACTGAAAAACGAGCTCGCTCGTACAGGAATTCCAGACACGCTGGAGGGTCTCATCACTCTTGCCATCCAGCTCGACCAGAGACTCAGAGAGCGCAGAGAAGAGGAGAAAGCCGAAAAGGCTGGCCTGATACCTCATACCTGGGTTGTACCTACCGCCCCTCCTCCAGTCCAAGTACCTTTTCCCTTGCCTTCTTCTTCTTCAGATTCGTCCTCGGAACCGATGCAAATTGGAGCCATCAGGTCTGCCCTCACTGCGGAAGAACGCCTTCGTCGCCGCAGATTAAACCTTTGCCTCTACTGTGGCCAGGCCGGTCACTTACTAAGGAGCTGCCCAACCCGTCCTACGGGTAAAGACTTTTTTAGTAAAGACTTAAAATGTTGTAACAAACCAGTACCTTTACTGACAGTCTCTCTCTTTCTGCAGTGGGGAAGTCAAACAGCAAAACTCCAAGCCATCCTTGATTCCGGAGCAAGTGGCTGTTTCATGGACAGTACGATTGTTTCCCAACTCCAGATTCCTCTCCAACCTAAGAAGAATCCCATTTCCCTTCGGGTGGCTGATGGTTCCTTAATTACTTCGGGCCCAGTGGTGCAAGAAACCATTCCTCTTTTTGTTTCCCTCAATAAAAAGCATTCGGAAATGATGAATTTAGATGTGGTCACGTCTCCTCTTTTTCCTGTCATTTTGGGGTTGCCATGGTTACAAAAACATAATCCATCCATCAATTGGGCCACAGGGGAAATAACCTTTCTTTCGCAATTTTGTCAATCTAAATGCAGATTCGAAAGTTATCCTTCTTCTAGTCAAGTTTGTTCGTTATCCTCCTCATCCGAAGTTCTTCAAATTCTTCCTCAAAGCTATCGGGAGTTCGCAGATGTGTTCAACAAGAAAGGTGCCGATTCTCTACCCCCTCATCGCATCTATGATTGCCCAATTAATCTTTTGCCCGGTTCCCAAGTACCCTTTGGTCGTATTTACCCGTTGTCCGAACCAGAACTAGCTGAACTTCGCTCATATCTTGATGAAAATTTGGCCAAAGGTTTTATTCGTCAATCTTCTTCTCCAGCCGGGGCAGGGATATTTTTTGTCGAAAAGAAAGATCACTCATTAAGACCCTGTATTGATTATAGAGACTTGAACAAAATAACGATCAAAAACCGATATCCTCTTCCTTTAATTCCAGAGTTATTCCAACGCTTAACGGAGGCCAAGATTTTTTCTAAGTTGGATCTGAGGGGAGCATATAACCTGGTCAGGATACGTGAGGGAGACGAGTGGAAGACGGCGTTTCGTACTCGCTACGGCCACTTCGAATATCTGGTGATGCCGTTCGGCCTTTGCAACGCTCCCGCAACATTCCAGCATTTTGTCAATGACATTTTTCGGGACTTTCTTGACATTTTTGTTATAATTTATCTGGATGACATTTTAATTTTTTCTAGTTCCTTAGATGAACACAGGATCCATATGAGGAGGGTTCTTGCTCGCCTTCGCACTCACCAACTCTATGCCAAAATTGAAAAGTGCATTTTTGAGCAGTCCTCTGTTGAATTTCTAGGATTCTTTATTTCTCCTCTAGGCATCCAGATGGATTCAAAGAAGATCTCGGCAATCCTCGACTGGCCAGCTCCCACATCCAGGAAGGCAGTTCAACGCTTTATTGGTTTCGCAAACTTCTACAGGAAGTTTATTAGAGGTTTCTCTCAGACTATTCTACCAATAACAGAGCTGACTCGCATGAATAAAAAATTTTTTTGGTCCTCTCAAGCCCAAGTATCTTTCGAAAACTTAAAGAAACTTTTCACATCAGCTCCTATCCTTTGTCATCCTGATTTATCCTTACCATTTGTTCTAGAAGTCGATGCCTCTGAAGTTGCGGTGGGCGCTGTTTTGTCCCAAAGATCTGGGATCCAAGAGGAGCTCCATCCAGTAGCTTTTTTTTCCCGTAAAATGGCAAAATGTGAATGCAATTACGATGTGGCCGATCGGGAACTACTCGCTATTAAACTGGCACTGGAGGAGTGGCGTTATCTTCTGGAAGGTTCCAAGCACCCTATTCTTATCTTCACCGACCACAGAAACTTGGAGTACCTTCGTTCCGCCAAGAGACTGAGACCAAGACAAGCGAGGTGGGCTCTTTTCTTCATGAGGTTTAATTTCCACCTTACCTATCGGCCTGGATCTAAGAATACTAAAGCCGACGCCTTATCCCGTATGTTTACCCTCGATGACGAAATACCTTCTTCTCCTGAAACCATCCTAAAATCCAACAATTTCCTTTTACTACAGCCGACCCTTCTTAAACAGATCCAGAACGCTTCCAAGTCCATCATGGAACCAGCCCTCGTTCCTAAGGGAGGATTTCTTCTTCTAAAAGACAAGATTTTTGTTCCTGAGGAGATGCGGTTGGAGGTTCTTAAAAGTATACACGACTCCAAATTGGCCGGACATCCAGGAGTCAAGAAGACTATTATCACAGCTAAAAGATCGTTCTCTTGGCCAGGATTAGCCAAAGATTGCTTCCAATTCGTTTCTTCATGTGAAATTTGTGCCAGATCTAAAGACTCTCATTCTAAACCCTTTGGCCTTCTTCAACCCCTTCCTGTCCCTTCCCGTCCCTGGAGCTCTGTTTCGTTGGACTTTATCTCGGAATTACCACAGTCTGATGGATGTTCTACCATAGTGGTATTTATTGACCGTTTGACCAAGATGGCTCATTTCAAGTCCTTGCCCAAACTCCCTTCCGCTTCCGAAACTGCAGACGTTTTCATCAAGGAAGTTGTTAGGCTCCATGGTCTTCCGCAGGAGGTGGTATCGGATCGAGGCCCACAATTCACATCTCAGTTCTGGAAAACCTTGTGTGGCGCCCTTCAAATTTCTGTTTCCCTTTCTTCAGCCTTTCATCCTCAATCCAACGGCCAGACGGAACGAACCAACCAGACTTTAGAACAATATCTGAGGTGCTACTCTTCTCATCTTCAAGACAACTGGGCAAACCTTCTACCTCTTGCTGAATTCGCTTACAATAATGCTCACCATTCATCCATTAACCAGTCTCCTTTCTTTGCTAATTATGGTCTCCACCCTTTAACCTTTCCTTCTTCTATAGTGGCTGATATTCTGGTTCCTGCAGTTCAAGACCGCCTCAACTTCCTAACAGACAATTTTCGGAAACTGCAAGAGAACATGTCCAAGGCCCAGAAGAATTTCAAGATATACGCTGATCGGAGACGGAATAAAGACCCAGAGTTCAAGGTGGGTGATCGAGTCTGGTTGTCTACTATTAATCTTAAGTTATCTTCTCCCAGCAGGAAGCTCGGCCAACGTTTCCTGGGTCCTTTTTCTATTATTCGTCAAATTAATCCTGTGGCCTTTCAGTTAAAGCTTCCTGCTTCTTGGCGTATTCATCCGGTGTTCCATTCGGCTCTCCTGAAATCTGCTTCCACCTTCCAGTTTCCAGGTCGTACGACTCCTCCTCCTCTCCCAGTTCTAGTGGATAATCAAGAGGAATTCGAGGTCGAAAAAATTCTGGACTCTCGTATTAGAGGCAGGCAAGTACAATACTTGGTGGGATGGAAGGGCTATGGCCCTGAAGAGAATTCCTGGGAGCCAGTCAAGAACATTCACGCTCCAGATCTGTTGAAAAAATTTCACGAAGAGCATCCCAACAAGACCGCTGGTTGTCGTGTCCTGAGGCCACTCCTTGATGGGGGGCAATGTAAGGTCCCTGCTGTGTCAGCGTTGCGCCCTGGTCGGTGTGGTCGCAGGCGCAGTAATCAGGCAACTGATGTGCGCCTGCGCGCCGCATCGAATGCGGGCGACGGACGCCGGCGCGGAGGCGCGGGCGACGGTCGCTGGCGCCGGGGCGTGCGCGACGCAACGGACGCGCGCGACGTGACGGACGCACGCGACGTAACGGACGCGCGCGACGGACGCACGTAACGGACGCGGTCTGATGACGTCAGTTGGCGCCAAACTAGCGCTATTTAAACCTGCTCCAGTCTCTGCTCTGTGCCTGGTTATTAGGTTTATAACTGAAACCCTAGCGTTGATACCTTCCTGCCGATATTGTGATTGACCCCTGCCTGTACCTGGACTCTGATTCTTGCTTGTTGCCTAGACCTTCTGCCTGTTTTCCGTTGACGATTCTCGCTGCCTGCCTTGACCCGGATATCCTGACTACGCCTTTGCCTGATCCTTCTGTACCTCGTTTAGTCTCACTGGCTACTCTCCACACCCCTGCTTCCTGTTTCCAACCTCGGGTGAGTTAGTGGGTGTGTGAGGCGCTTGTGGTTCATTATCTGCTGTTCCTACTCCTTCTACGTCTGGATCATACTGGTAAGCTTGACAGTACCATAGAGACACATTACTACCAGAATTCATTTTCAGAACCAAAGCAGGGGAAATTCAAGAAGAAAGGAGAGAGAGGAGATGGACAGCCAACAGTTGCTACTTTTTAATTCAATCCTGAATTAACTGCATATACCCAAAGGCTATATTTAGCATGTCATAAGCTTAACTACATTTTTTTCAGGAGCACAGTACATTATAGGGCAGTGTTTGTTGCTCACCAACCCCTTGGATGTTGCTTCCAGTGGCCTCAAAGCAGGGGCTTATTTTTGAATTCTTGGCTTGGAATCAAGTTTTAGTTGCATAAAAATCAGGTGTATGGCCAAACAGAGACTCTTGTAGACTGCTAGTCCACATAGAGGCTGCCAAATAATCAAGTTAATCCTTATTTAGCCCCTGGAGCTATTTACATGCTTGTGCTGCCCCCAACCCTTTTTACATTTGAATATTGGGTAAAAAAAAGGTTGGGCATCCCAGCTGTACAGGCATGTTTAAGTGCAGGATATTTATTCCTAAAGTAAAGGCAGCAAGATGATGATAGATGCTAGATGATGACTTTAAAAAACTCTATAGTTTCAATCAAATGAAGATTTTACAGTTACTCCTCCTTCACAGAGATTAGATCTGAAACTGGGGAAGGGCTGGTGTCACATCACACCAAATAAAGAAGCAGTAAGATATCAGAAAGAAGCAAGGAAAAGATAATGGGCCAAGGTCAAGGGATTACATTAACGACAGTAAGCACAGAGCAGTACAAGCCAAAGGAGCCATAATGGGGCATATTTATAACCAATACAGAAAAAGTTATATATTTCGATCCTCTCTGGGAAGACCTGGGATTAAAATGTGTTTTTGATTTTCATCTACAAATTCCATACCATCTAAATGTAGGCCTATAGTGATGGGCGAATTTATTCGCCTGGCGCGAATTCGCGGCGTCAAAAAAAAATTGTCACCGGCGTCCAAAAGAAATGGACGCGTTGGCGTCAAAAAATGGGTGTCGGTGTCAAAAAACGGATGCCAGTGTCAAAAACAACACGCCGGCACAGTTTCGCGAATTTTTCGGCGCAAATTCGCCCATCACTATAGGCCTAATGCCTTTTCTTGTACTATATTATCATGCAAACCAAAGTTTCTTAGTAAAGTCCAAACATTGACAAGTTTTGTAATCCAAAACACAACAAATTACTATACTATAAGTGTTGGGTATTTTCTGTGACTAACCATGTGCAAATTTTTAAAGAGCTTTGTGCAGGTAAAAAGTTAACCACCTTAGTTCCTACCATGGCTGGAGCAGATATGATAGCAGGATTCATCTTTGAATGATGCCATGCTAACAAGTTGTCAAGCAAGAACACATTTACAAAAGAGGTCTTGAATTTTATTTATTGAAAGGATAGATCCTAGGAATGCCTTTTTTATCATTTAACAGTGGGCTAAAATGGACATCAGAAGCCTTTATGATTTACATTTAGCCTCACATTATTGGACGGGGAATAATTTTGTATACTGTTATTACATGTAGAGACAAACTTTAACTTAAAGAAGCTGCAACTGCAATTTTAGGAGAACTCAAAGGTTCAGAGGTGCACAAACCATATTTTGAACCATATTACATATCCCTGCTAATTTCTTGCAAAGCTCAATACGGTACAACAAACTGACAAATTCTGTGGGTCTGCTATGCTTGGTAAAGGTCTTGAACGGGATCAGGTAACAACACGTCTCCCACAGTGCTGGGTTGTAAATTATGGATGGAAGGCACAGATGAATTTCATGGAGCCTGGGAGGCTACTTGTAGATCAAGGGACACTTGATAAAGCAGAAGGCACCCAATACACACAAAAGGTGAAAGGCGAGGAGTTAGGAACAAGATCAAAATCTAACACAGCGGAAGCATATTTTAAAGGTTAAAGCATTGGGTCAGTTTTATATTACAACAGAGCTCTCTGGGGTTACATCATCACAGCAGTGCCTGGGGATAGGACATTGATAATAGTAATTTATTTCCTAGTATTGGCTATTAAATGTGTGTGTGTATATATATATATATATATATATATATATATATATATATATATATATATATATATATATATACACTCCGGCAATCTCGTTAAAGGAAAACTATACCCCCAAAATGAATACTTAAGCAACAGATAGTTTAAATCAAATTGAATGACATATTAAAGAATCTTACCAAACTGGAATATATATTTACATAAATATTGCCCTTTTACATCTCTTGCCTTAAACCACCATTTCGTGACTCTATCTGTGCTGCCTCAGAGATCACCTGACCAGAAATACTACAACACTAACTGTAACAGGAAGAAGTGAGGAAGCAAAAGGCAGAACTCTGTCTGTTAATTGGCTCATGTGACCTTACATGTGGTTTGTATGTGTGCACAGTGAATCTTACGATCTCAGGGGGCGGCCCTTATTTTTTAAAATGGCAATTTTCTATTTATGATTACCCAATGGCACATACTACTAAAAAAGTATATTATTATGATAATGGTTCATTTACATGAAGCAGGGTTTTACACATGAGCTGTTTTACTCAGTATATTTTAATAGAGACCTACATTGTTTGGGGGGTATAGTTTTCCTTTAATTGTCATTTAAGGATGCCTGGGTGCAGTATCACATATAAATCAACTACTTTACAACAAAAAGTTGAGGTCTGCATGCCACACTAAAACCATTTTAAAACTACAAATCTGTTGGGACAGAAGCTGCATTTAATGAATATAAACACTGTAATAAATGTTGTAAATCAGCAAACCCTAAAAAGTTTTTTAAATAAATTAATAGTAAAAAGATGCAGGTTGAGAGTGTTAAATAATGGTACCAGTATGGTTGTAACGGATACAAAAAAAGCAAATGGGCTAAAACAGTTCTTTTCTTCAGTATATACAATAGAGGAGTCCCAGGCTCACTTTATAGCTGCAGTAATGGCTCAGCTCAATCTAGTCAGTGGCTGACTCAGGATATGATTCATAAAGCTTTAACCCTTTCCCTGACAGCCGTTTTGTCCTAGATGCAAACATCTACTGCCAAGCAGTTTATAGATAATTTGGTGATTTTGGTGACATTTCCAAAAATCACCTCAAAATTTCTATCCTGCAGCATTGTATTACCCACATACTTTTAGGTATCAAGACAAATCACCCCAAATATGAAAGCCTGGGGTCCTCTGAACAGTTTTATGCCAAATATGTGTAGGTGTACCCAAGCACATGGCATATAGGGGCCCTGAAATGAAGAACACCCCCCGTATGGTCTGTCATTTCAGGTACTGCAAAATCAACACATTTACATAGTTTTTTGGGGGGGGCAAAGGTAGAAAAAAAGTAAGTTCACCCCAAAAAAACATATATTTTTGGAAAGTACACATTCCTAACGAATCTAAATTTGGTATGCATGTCTTTGTACTACAAAGTACCAAGTCGCAAACCATTCCTAAATTTGGTGATTTTGGTGACATTTCCAAAAATCACCTCAAAATGTCTACCCTGCAGCATCGTATTACCCACATACTTTTAGGTATCAAGAGAAATCACCCCAAATATGAAAGCCTAGGGTCCTCTGAACAGTTTGATGCCCGATATGTATAGGTGTACCCAAGCACGTGGCATACAGGGGCCGAAAAAGGAAGACTCCAATATGGTCTGTCATTTCAGGTACTGCAAAATTAACACATTTACATCGTTTTGGGGGAGGGGGGCAAAGGTAGAAAAAAGTACATTCACCCCAGAAAACCATATATTTTCGGAAAGTACACATTACCGCGAATCCAAATTGGGTATGCATGTCTTTGTACTACAAAGTACCAAGCCGCAAGCCTTTCCTAAATTTGGCGATAAAAGCAACAGTTTTTACATTTCTGAAAAATGCCTAGAAATATTGCGCTTTGGCCCTAGTAATTAGACAGCTATACTCAATTATAGATCACTCTAGGAGTGATAAAGAGGCTTGATAGTTGAGCAGCTCAAGGCTCCGCCGAGCAGATTAGAGGGATTTAGATCCCAGGGTATTACTGACTCGGAGTAAGGACTTAAGTGTTGAGATAGGAATGATAGGAATTCCCCTAGTCTGCCACTGGAAGATATCCTGAAAACTGGGCAATACCCCTCACATGCTGCCAACTTACTCTCTGTTGTGTATTCCCTAGCCTGTAGGGATTCAGCCTATATGTGCTGTGAGTGTATGCTTCCTTTATGCTGCTGTGTTATTCTATGCTCCATTGTGGATCAATGTGCTGAATGATCTATGTGCTATTGTTTAACAAACACAGTTCTATGTTCAACCGTTAACGAACTACTGGCACCCATCATTGTGCTATTGCACCTAGTTACAGTTACACTTCACCCTGCCTCCACCCTGTTGCGAGGGCTTGCCCCTGAGAAAGAGAGCTCATCTGTGGTATCAGCCCACAAAGGAAAGTAGCTATAACTGCTAAACATAAAAGCAGTTTACTATAGCGCTACACATACAATTGTAAAACACCATAAATATTGATGCCAAGGGTCTACTGAACAGTTTGATGCCCAATATGCATTGATATATATGAAGGCAGCTGGCATGTGTGGACCTGAAATGAAAATAGTGCATATGATTTTTCTCCGCTGCCGATTCGCCTTCTGTGAACATAGACCCTTGACTTCATATTATGTGCGTCAAGACCCTCTTAACAGCAAAGACCCCCCCAAAACCATATATTTTTGGAAAGTACACATTCTGACAAATCCAACAAAGATAAAGACGTCTTTCTACACCAAACTGCAAAGCTTTCTAAACGTAGAGGTTTTTACAACATTTCTGAAAATCGCCTAAAATTGTTGCAGTTTGCCTCATTTATCGCACACAATGTTTTGCGTACAATGAAAAATCACCCTAAATATGGACGTCAGAGGTCTACAGAATAGTTTGATGCCCAATATGCATAGATTTACCAAAGTATGTGGCATGGACCCCAAATGAAAAACATGCATATGAATTTTCATGCTAGCCAACTAAGCTGCAGAAAAGAGAGCCCCAACTGTGCGTTATGTGCCGTAAGACCCCCAAACTTTAAAAAAAAAACCCAGAGAACTATATATTTTTGGAAAGCAAATATTCTGGCGAATCAAACGAAGTAAAATAAATATTTCTATACCAAAGCACCAAACAGCAAAACTATACTAAAGATACATAAGGAACAATAATGCAGGGATAAAATTGCAATAAAACCACAAAAATAGCGTAAATCAATGAAATAAAATAATTGATCCAACAGCGTAATTAGTGGCCGAAATCGATTATCCAATAGTCATGCTGTTAAAATAACATGTTTTTAGGCAAAGCAAACGGTACAATGAATAAGTCAAAAAAAAATTCACCTGTTTGTAAGTTTTTGTGTATATATATTTGTGCACTTCTAAAAGTTATCTGAGTGTGCAAAAACATGTAAATAAATGTAAATAAGTGTACAAAAGGGACCAAGTGTGCTAAAATAAAAAAATAAAAAATACCAATCTTTACTAAAATGTGTGTGTGTATAAATGTGTGTATAAATGTACTGTAAGTATGTGTAAGTGCAGGTAAGTGTGTAAAAAAACATGCACTTACCGTTTTTGAAGCAGGAGGATCGTAGGAGCCGAAGGAGGACTCCAAGGCAGCGTGTCAGCAGAGTAAATGCGCAGCAGGAAGTGAGTGGGCGGGTGTGCGACGTGGAGGAGATAAGCCAGGGGGCTGTCTTCCCTCCTGACTCTCTGCAGAGGAAGCAAAAGCTGCCGATGCAGAGAGAAGGGCTCAGCTGCAGGAGAACGTACGGGGTACGTTCTTGGCAGCCTGAGCCCTGAACCGCAAGCACTTACACCGTATGTGCTTGGCGGTTAAAGGGTTAATAAAAATTTATGTAAACAATGCTCCAGGGCCTGATGGCATACACCCCGGGTTCTAAGAGAGCTTAGTTCAGGTTTAGACCAGCCCCTATTTATGATTTTCTCAGATTCGCTTTCATCTGGTATGGTGCCTATGGATTGGAGAAAAGATGATGTTATTCCAATATTTAAAAAGGGATTACAATCTCAGCCTGGCAATTATAGGCCAGTAAATTTGACATCTGTTTTTTATCATTTGAAAGCTTGTTCCTAGTGAATGGCATTATGAATGGCATTATGAGCAGCAATCAGCATGGCTTTATGAAGGATAGGTCATGTCAGACAAATTTGATTGCCGTTTATGATGAGGTAAGTAAGGATGCTGGATAGTGGGGAGGGGGGCAGTAGATGTGATCTATTTGGATTTTGCCAAAGTATTTGATATCTTGCCACACAAACAACTGCTTTATAAACGAAGGTCTGTTGGGCTTAATGAAGTCGTTTGCACATGGATAGGAAACTGGCTGCAGGATTGGGTACAGAGGGTGGTTGTTAATGGTACATTCTCTATTTGGAATAAGGTTCTTAGTGGGGTCCCTCAGGGCTCGGTATTGGGTCCACTTTAATTTAAATTGTTCATTAATGACTTAGGAAAGGGTATTGCAAGTAATGTATCAGTGTTTGCAGATAACACAAAACTATCCAGGCCAATTAATTCCATCCAAGATGTGGCATCCTTGCAACAGGATCTTGACAAACTGGCAATCTTGGCAGCTAAGTGAGATTCAATGTTATAAATGTAAAGTCATGCACCTGGGATGTAAAAATATCCAACTCTTAATGGGACTGCACTAGGCAAATCCATTATCGAAAAGGACTTTGGAGTCCTTGTAGATGATAAATTTGGCTGTAGCAAGCAATGCCAGTCAGCAGCATCAAGGGCAAATAAGGTATTGAGCTGTATTAAAAGGGGCATAGAGTCACGGGAGGAGGGGGTCATTCTTCCACTTTATAGAGCACTTTTAAGGCCCCATCTACAATATGTCGTACCGTTTTGGTCTCCATCACTCAAACAGGACATTATTGTATTAGAGAGGATACAGAGAAGGTCAACTAAGCTGGTAAAAGGTATGGGAAATCTTGGCTATGAGGAAAGACTGGCCAAATTGGGGATGTTCACACTGGAGAAGAGACACTTAAGGGGAGATATGATAACTATGTATAAATATTAGGGATGTAGCGAACTGTTCGCCGGCGAACTAGTTTGCGCGAACTTCGACTGTTCGCGTCCGCCGCAAGTTCGCAAACGTCGCGCGACGTTCGCCAATAGGCGTTCGCGTCAAAATCGTTCGACCATTCGACCATTCGATCGCTAAAATCGAACGATTTTCGTTCGAATCGAACGATCGAAGCCATTGGATTGAATGAAATCATTCGATCCAATGGCTTCGATCGTTCGATTCGAACGAAAATCGTTCGATCGAACGATTAAAATCCTTCGATCGTTCGAATCGAACGATTTTCGGATGTTCGAAGTTCGCGAACTGTTCGCATTTTTTGCCGGTGTTCGCGAACGGCGTTCGCGAACACATTGTCGGCGGTTCGCTACATCCCTAATAAATATATAAGAGGATCATATAATAATCTCTGTAATGCTTTTTTTACCAGTAGGTGTCAGCTTTCCAGCTGACACTAGGTCATCCATTCCGATTAGAATTAAAGAGGTTTGGCCTAAATATTCGGAAGGCTTTTTTTACAGAGAGCTGTGAAGATGTGGAATTCTCTCCCTGAATTAGTTGTACAGGCTGATACATTAGATAGCTTTAAGAAAGGGTTGGATTGATTTTTAGCAAGTGAGGGAATACAGGGTTATGGGAGATAGCTCATAGTACAAGTTGATTCAGGGACTAGTCCGAATGCCATTTTGGACTCAGGAAGGATTTTTTTCCTCCTCTGAGGCAAATTGAAGAGGTTTCAGATGGGTTTTTTGTCTTCCTCTGGATCAACTAGCAGTTAGGCAGATAAAAAAAAAACTAAAAAGTTGAACTTGATGGACGTGTGTCTGATTTCAACCTTACTTACTATGTTACTATGTAATCGCCACTGGGGCCTGGGCGGGAGATTTTGACAGCCTGCTCTCCCTGTCCCCAGTGGAAGTAAACTGATTCTGTTGGAGCAGAGGGAGCTCCCTGCTGGTTGAGAGGAGATGTAAGTGGTGGGAAAGGGGTGCTGGCACAAAAGGTATGCAAGAGACAGGCCTAAGGGAAGTAGACGATTAAGGCACAGGAGAGAAAGCTCCAGCGTTGGGTGAGAATTGTGAGTGGCGGGAAAAGAGTGCCTAGAGAGGCAAGATCTTGAAATCCAGCCGTCTGTACTTGCAGAACTTTGTTGAGCAGATCTAGGCTTCTATTATGTGTTCATGCTGTGTACTCCGTGCTACCATTGTATTCATTTTCTTACAGGGTATTAGCCATATTCTTTCCTAATATAAGCAGTTACTAATACAACTTGGGGACTGCACACAATTGTGAGGCGACAGTACACACAAAACATTTATGAAACGCATGCAGAGGATGATTCTAAATGTTTTCTCTTTGAAGTCTTTGAAGCCAACTAAAAAATCCTTTATCAGAGAAGCAGAAATAGCAAGCCTTGAGAACTATTTACGACAGTAAAGTGCTGAGCACTTTAAAAGAAGTGTTGCTGTAATAATGAGAAACATAAAGGCCACAGCTAAGTGGGATATTATATTAGCATATAAAAAATTAAATGTATTTTCTGTTGTGCAGTGAAATAAAGAAAATGTCAGATTATCATTCCTGTATTATTAGCTAATATGATTTAGATCCAATTACAATAGCAACATTGCTCAGCATTATACACAAACTGATGCAATCAGAAGTTATTCCTAACAGATGGAGGAGGTTTACAGGTATGTCTAGTTAAATGGAGAAATTGCAAATAAGCAGCATATTAACACATAACACAATCTTGGCATACATACTGTATAATGAACCATACTGCATACACATAGTGAACCGTACTATATACAAATTATTTCTATTCAAGAGTTTTTTCATGTTATTGTATGCAATACTGTCCTATAATTAGTAACCTGTATGGCTCTGCCTCCTGAGGCAAGATTCTCACCTTGCTCCATGGTAGCAGCACCTCTGAATATACTTTAACTCATTGCAAGTTCACAGCCTTGTTTCAAGTGGAGTCTTTTCCACAGGTACAGATAAGTCATCACACTTCACTCATTTTAGTGACAAGTGCTTAGTAAATTCTGCGCCATGATTGGGTCCCCTGGTAATTGGGTCCCCTGGTAATTGCTACATAGTTAATTGAGTTGAAAAAATAAGACCCAAGTCCATCAAGTACCATTCCTCCAAATTAACCCCAGTGCATATATACTGTATACACACACACACACACACTCATATTGACATATCTATACACATTTACATATAAAACGCATTTATGCCAATCTATACTAACTGAATATGTTAAAGGGGTTGTTCATCTTCCAAACACTTTTTTTCAATTCAGTTGTTTTCAGATTGTTCCCCAGAAATAAAGACTTTGAATGTCCCTGGTGTTTCAGTCTCAGTAATTCAGGTGCAGGCTCTAAACTGTTACGATTTTGCAACATGTACAGTAGCTGATACATATCTCAGCAGTATCTCTGGAGTATTAGCAACTATTGTATCAATTCTAACAGCTGCCTGTAATGAAACCCAGAGATTGTGCTCAGCAGGGACAAAGATAAGAAATGTATCAACTAAATGTATCAATTTAGAACAGTTTACAGGGTCAGCGACCCCCCCTCACAGAGCTGTTACACTTCACACTTCAATATTAGAAAAACTGACATATAGAAAATAGAAAGTAATTGGAAAAAAAACTTTATTTCTGGTGATCTATCTGAAAACAAATAGTTGTTTGAAGGTGAACAACCCCTTTAAGGTCAACACCCAGCAGGGCATTCCACAACCTTAGCCCTCACTACAAAGAACCACCCTCAAGTCTAAATGGGTGGCCTCTGGTTTGTTTTGGAAAGAATAGCTCCTCACTCTCTATAATGCCCTCTAATTCCCTTGTAAAAAGTAATTATTTCTTGCAGGTACCATTTCTCCAGAGAAAACAAACCCAACATTCACAGGCTTCCATCTGTTTTACCAGTCTTTTTGCATACCTCTGCATTTTCTCCAGCTTATTAATATTGTTCTTGAAAACTGAAGGCCAAAACAGCACTGCATACTCAAGATGAGGCTTTACCAGAGCCATGTAGAGAGGCAAATATTTCATATTTCATTCATCAAGTAAATTTTCTTTTTATGCAAAGCAGTACTTTATTAGTAGCCATTGAGTGAAACAGCCTAGAGTAACACAGCTGGTTATCCACAACAATCCCCAAATCTTTTTCCGTTTCAGGCCCTAACTCTTCTATCATTTAAAGTATGACTTTATACAAAAGTCCATAACGTTACACATCAATACTGAACCACATTTGCCGCTTTGCTCTTTTCTAATTTAGTTAAATTGTTCTACAATTTGGCAACATCCTGCGTGGCACTTATGTGTACATGTACGAAACAGAGTACCTTTTAAGAATTAAAGCACCTCATTTGTCCCCACATAACTACTTTAAAGGAGAAGGAAAGCTACGGAGGCATTTTATTGCCAATAGATTAGCTGCAATAGTGCAAGCTAGAATGCTATATTTATTCTGTAGAATGTTTTACCATACCTGAGTAAAAAGCTCCAGAAACTCTCTGTTTGTTTAGGATAGGAGCTGCAGTATTAACATGGTGTGACATCACTTCCTGTCTGAGTCTCTCCCTGCATGCTCTTGCCCAGGGCAATGAGGTTTAAGATGAAGGCAGGAAGTCTGATAGAGAAGCCCATGTGTACACAATAGAAGCAAAGAAATGCAGTGTTTCTTTTGACAGGGGACTCAGAGCAGCACTACTTTGGAGGTTTACTGGTATATTTGGATGGACCTTTCTGATAAGGCTAACTTAGTTTTAACCTTTCCTTCTCCTTTAATAAGCTTGATGATAAGCTTGATGTTGACACGTATGATTTTTTTGATGCCAGATAGACCACCTCAGCCCTTTTCCCTCATCCCTTTGATGACATTATGAGCAATGTTTCTCCATGTAGCGGCACATGGCTTACATTCAAGAGATGAGTATGGCTCCTTGTAACAAATGTGTGTGTCAAGGGGGACTGATTAAATAAACAGCTGGATGCTTGCAAAGGCAGCACAGAGAAGGCCCCCCCTCCCCTCCTTCCTTGAAGAACACAAAATTAAATTGACTGAGAATGTAGAATGATAAAAACATTTCACACAGTCCTTCCGATGGCAACCCATGGGCAAGCTACACATTTTTAAAAGAGAAGCAAGACTGGCCCTTCCCATCATTCCTATACAGTGCATAAATAATGAGAGTAAGGGGGAGGGGTAACAACTTTGTCATATTGCCTTGTGATGAACTTTTAATGGAGTCGAAAATGATGGTAACAAACCACTGATTACAGTGTTTTATACACAACCTTACAAAATGACAAATATTTACAAGATTATAGGTGTTAACGGTCTGTCAAAAAATGTTTGAACATTGTGTATACAGCGAGGGAGTTTGACTAGGGAGACCACCCTAGTACATAGACCACCCTTCTTCAGCCCAGTATACTATTTCACACAGGCTCCATTAATAATATCCCAGTCTGTAAATTAGATGGCTCCCTTATTATAGGTTACAGCGGCTTATTAAGGAATTTACATTTTTCCTACAATGTTCTGTCCGGGCAGCCTATATAAACAGTTTTCCGAAAGGGATCACTAGAACAATCATTTATGATAAAATAGTCTGAGCCCTCTCTCTGTTTAGTTTCGATACTATTCCCCTTGTCTGTAGCTAAATAAACAGAATGTGATCCAAGCTGGTACTGCTGGGTATTCATACGTCTCTGTGCGTCAAGGAGTTGTCTCCTTTTGTTAAGATAAAAAGAAAATTACATTAACAAAGCCATGCAGCGTCTTTGCTTTGTAAAGATACTGGAACATAATATGTCTGGAACTCAAACGCTGGTTATGAGAAAAGAATTACCCAAGATCCTGAATGTCTTTGTTTAAAGGAGATAAAACATGGCCTGTTTGAGTGGGAATACTTTACAACATGAGTGTGCATACGTAGTTAAAATGTAAAGTATTTAACATATACTTTCAATAAATCAGCCATGTGTAATTATTTTGCACGTTTATTACACATGGGTGCCTTCATGACACCTTGAGCTAACAGAACAGTTGCAAAGCCAGGCTGCATGAGTCAGCAAGAACAGATATTGTAACTCCCTTGCACTTCAGCAGAACAATTGACTTAAAGGAACAGTAATATCAAAAAATAAAAGTGTTTTAAAGTAATGAAAATATAATACAGTGATGCCCTGCACTGGTAAAACTGCTGTGTTTGCTTCAGAAACTCTATTGTTTATATAAATAAGCTGCTGTGCAGCAATGGGGGCAGCCATTCAAAGGAGAAAAGGCTCAGGTTACACAGCAGATAGCAGATAAGCTCTGTCTGTCTAATGGTGTTATCTGTTATCCATTAGTTAACCTGTGCCATATAGCCGTTTTTCAATTTCCGCCATTGCTCCACAGCAGCTTGTTTATATGAACTATAGTAGTGTTTCTGAAGCAAATAGATCAGTTTTACCAGTGCAGGGCAACAATACATGACATGTTCATTACTTTAAAACACTTTCAGTTTTTGATGTTACTGTTTCTTTAATACTATAGATGCAGTAATTTCTGTACCTATGTTTATAGAACTTAAAAGGTTGAGTCAATTATTCTGCTGAAAGCAAGTGCCAATGAGTCACAGCCAATGTATACAGCCTGCCTGCCTGACCTTGTAACTATTCAGGTGCCTCCAGTCACTTTTGCTACATATTCCCTGCAGAAAGCACCCCATTTTATATACCTGTCATAAAAACACCCATACATAATGGACATACACAGAATAATAAGTCACAGAAGCTAAAATGGGAATTTTCTTCTACAATGAATTTAACATGTTTAAATTCATTAAAGAAGTTAACATGGGACTAAAAACAACTCTGTAGATTGGCCTGCACACCTTTCAATTAATAAGATAGGTGAAATTCAGACCAGGGATGTCAGCAGTAGGGATGTAGTGAACTGTTCACCGGCGAACTAGTTCGCGCGAACTTCGACTGTTCGCGTCCGCCGAATGTTCGCGAACGTCGCGCGACGTTCGCCAATTTGAGTTCGCGTTCGATTCGAATAAAAATCGTTCGACCATTCGACCATTCGATTCCTTCGACCGCTAAAATCGAACGATTTCCATTCGTTCGAACGATTGTAAGCATTCGATCGAATGAAAAGAATGGCTTCGATCGTTCGATTCGAACGAAAATCCTTCGATCGAACGATTAAAATCCTTCGATCATTCGAATCGAACGATTTTGCGGGTGTTCGAAGTTCGCAAACTGTTCGCGAACTGTTCGCATTTTTGCCGGTGTTCGTGAACGGCGTTCGCGAACACCAAAACGGCAGTTCACTACATCCCTAGTCAGCAGAATTTTCCCACACACAAAACACAAGGACGCATTCTGGACTTATTGTAAAAAAAAAATAATTCATAAAAATCATACTTTATTGGTCAATATTTAGACACACCAGAATGGTGTCTTCCTCAGGAAAAAAGTTTTTGCCCTCCCCGGAAAAAAATCTTCAGAGAGGCCCGGTGTCCAACGTGCACAGTAATGCCATCATAGTATGCGGCTGAAATCTCTCTGTAGTGATGGGCAGGTCAGAAAACACTACTTTCATCATCTTGCTCTGTGCACACCTCTGCTTTGAAAACACAAATTTTCGAAGCAGTAGATAAGTGTCCATTCCCAGTCTGACCCACACCTAAAACTACATTATATAGCCAAATATGAACCTGACAAACTGGTGGTCAACCCGCACATCTGTAACTCCCTGATTGGGGGCAGCACAGCAGCTAAAGTGTGGGCAGCTCTTCAAGATAACATTGTTATGTATTGATGTGGATGCCTTGGCACTATGATGAATTACCAGTTATCAGCAATTCTTCAGTTGGTCTTTTTTTAATGTTTTGTTTTTTTTAATTCTTTCCCTTTTTTCCCCTGATGTTTTCCACTTTTCAAATGGGGTATGGTCTCTGACCACAGCAGCCAAAAACTATTTTTCTGTGATGGTACGACTGTATTGCTACTTTTTTTTTTATTCATGCCTCTCCTATTCATATCTGAGTCTCCGATTCAAATCACGTGATAATGTGGAGTCTAGCAACCAGATAGCTGCTGACATTACTACCTGGAGAGCTGACAAGCAAACTAATTCAAAAAGAACATATAAAAAATGAAGAGGAATTGCAAACTGTCTCAGAAAATCATTCTCTCCACATCAAAAACAAACAAAATCTATATAGCGTATAACACCCTGACTAAGAGTTTAACATTAGGATTATATTATCTGATAAGTCATGTTACAATAATCAAATACCAAACAAAGAGAGATTTTTCAGATTAATGATGGAGTATGGCAAACAAGTTGAACCGGTAACTGGAGCACAGTGCGAAGGGAGATATATTTCCCCTAGGTTCATGTCTTACTCCCTTATGTACAGCAGTTCTGAGTGGGTTAATTCCCCTAGAAAGTCTCACCTGGGGAATAATTAGGAGGCTAGATCTGCTAGCTGCTAGAGAGGGTTGATGCTCAGAGAGGAAGATTGAGACACACACTGAGGAGAGCTGGGAGCTGAGTGTAGCCATTGGAAGTGGCTGTTTATTTTTTCCCAAAGGGAAATTACTTTTTAAAGGTACTGTGACTCTGGAGAGTTGTACTGTTTGTGTTTGACCGGGAATCCCAGTAGGGGACCGGTAGTAGAGAGGGAAACTATCCTGTGTATTTTGTCAAAAGCAAATTTTGCTTGTGTTTGAGAAGAACTTAGACAACTGTACAAAGCATTTTACAACCTAAGCAGCAGGTGGACAAAAAGATGGAAATTGTCATTCCATAAACCTGAATGGCAATGACTGAACCCTGCTGGTGCAATACTCTGGTTAGGAAAGTATTTCTGAGCAATAATAGCCTGCAGGAGTGTCCCAGCAGGGTCCATATGTGTCAAAAGGGAAATCATAGATATTTTTCCAACCTTCCACTTTAAATTGCATTCCCTAAAGGGAAATCTTCCAGTAGCAGTCATATAAAAACTTGAATAATACAATTTGTTACCTGATATATTGATTAGTTTGCAGCAGTAAGAATTGCATTTTTTTCTCCTTATTTACTGTATCAATACATTTTTCTGAAACATTTCCTGCTCTGGATAAAATCGTGAAAAAAACTAGAATCTTATGATTTGTTTGGATTTGACAACTTGCCCAAACTTTTTTGCCCGAAAACCACAAAATCTTTGGATTATTGCACGAAATTCAGTGCAGATCAGGATATGTTTTGGAAATCTTCTGTTGACTACATGAACTGAGTAGGTCTGAGTAATTTTTTATTCAGACTTTTAAACAGCCTCGAGGTTTAATAAATTGGAGTTATTTTTTCCCACTAAAAATACTATAAAAAAATGTTATAGGAAAAAAAATACATTTTTGAGTTTTTGGCATTCGAGCTTTAATAAATAACCCCCCAAATATTTGTACTTCCTCCTAAAGTCACTTTTACCACCATGCAATAGGTTAGGTTTGTCCAGTGCTAACTAGTAAAGGTACGTGCCTCTCTCAGCGCCATATTAGTTATACAACTAGGAGGGTAAATTTGCCTTGTAGCAGCCTTGTAACTGGCTCTTATGTTATGCAAGTTGCCCAAAATTTATATTTTAATCAGAACCACAGCCTGGTTAGTTTCTTGAATCCTCTGTGCAGTTTTTAAAATAAAAACAAAGGAGGTGAAAAGAAAGCTTCAAATACAGCCTGAATACAAATGAAATCAGGTTTTCAATTGGATCCAATGTTTGAGAAGAATGTGGAAGTGGTTTAACCAGCTAGGTCAAGAGGTTCCTATGTGATGTCCATTGCTATATTACCATGGCAACAAACAAAGATATTTTTATTTATATGCATTGTGCAATTTACTAGCATCAAAGCAAGATCCTATTACCTTGAAGTGCTTTAGGGGTGGCTAATGGATAAAGTGCACAAAGACCATGGTATACTATTCTTTCACAAAGATAACCCAAATGTGACCTTTGCAGCAACCATGCTTATATACTATAGTGTATGGGAAGGTCAACATTTGCCCTTCAACTGTAGAGGAGATGGAATGCTGAAGGTCCACAGGTTGACTCATATACACAGTTCAATAAACTGAAAAATGATGCAGTTCTCCAGCTCATCGAATTATCTCACAGAAGCATCAAGATCAAATTGATATTTACTTGCCAAACTTGCTCCTACAATTGTACTAGACCAATAAATGCTCACTATAGAATGGTTGTACAAAAAAGGTGAACTGGCTACATTTTCTCCATTAAACATAATGGTATTATTGAACATGCTAGTATGCTATTCTATATATTGAATACCAACACCCCATCCCTTAATATGCCCTTTTCCCCCTAAGTGAACCGAAGTCTGTATTTTGGGAACTATGCTTGATGCGATATTACAAAAAATGTCTGGGAAATTATGGAAAAGTTCAGTAAACCCCAATCCTTTCTGGCTTGGAGGTAATAATGTGTGCTTTAAAAAATAAATATATAAAAATTGCTGTATGTTGTTTAAGATCAGTCACTTAGCATGAGCAGAGGAATAACAACATTAAAGGGTTCGATTAGTTGGTTTGGTGTTCGCATAATGGTGCTATAATGCTGGACACAAACATTTGCTTAGTAGAAGATAGAAATCTTCCTGCTTATCTTGAGCTGGAATTAAACTTACTTGAAGGCCGGGTTGTGGTAACTTGTGCATTTGAATACAGTATATTGTAGTATATTGCAGTCCGCACTTTCAAGCTATCACCTGACAAGCACTGGCAGAAGTGATTTCAAATGATTACAGTGCAAATGAATGGAGTTCATCTACAATGACTTGACATTGCATATTGGCTGCTTAAAAACATAGAATGCCAGAATTTTCCCTACATAACGTCCATTTATATGCCAACCTGAAGTTCTCCAGGTATAGCTTAACTGCCCTGTTTTCACTCCCAATCTGCCCATGGCATGTCCTCAATCTGTCCTGGCCCCTCCACTGTTTACATTTAGCCAGGCCTAGATTTGTGGAAAGGCCACAAAGGCCTGGGCCTAGGGTGGCAAATAAATAGGGAAGGCTTGCTGCCCACACTCTTTATGGGGAGCTGTGCATCCCCAGTTCGCTGGAGCTTGTGCACATGCATGCTTGCGTCCGGCTGATTGGACCATGCGGTCTAGGGGTGCCCCCCCACAAAAAATCTGGCCCTGCCTTGCAGATCATACACCACAGCAGCTAAGGCTTCTGACCAGGGGCATGCCAAGCCGACTAAGCATCCCAAGCAACTCAGCCAGCCACCTCACTCCGCCTCTGGGGGAGACTAGCAGAAAAAAAAGACATCCGGGAATCCAGGGATCATACAAACCCGGATTAGGCGTTGGCAGAGGGTCCTTCAACAGGCATCTGACCAGCACCCCCTCATTGGTGTGCCCTAGACAGATGCCTCTTCTGCCTACCCCTAGTTCATTTCTTAGCATTTAAATGGAGAGGGTAAGGATTCAAATGCAAACTACTGGCAGTAAATGACAGGCCTGCTACTCCGAATGATCACAGGAGGAGGTTTAAATTAGAATGAACCAAAAAACACACAGGTATGTTGACAGGACATTTTTCATTGACTGGCTAGACACAAGGCTTCTTTATCACTAGAACCAGATGATAACAGATGTAAAAAGGCATCAGTATAGCAGGAACCCCTAAATTTCTTTACAGCTTATACGTAGATATACCATGTATAGGCATAGTTATTCGTTATCTAGTTACTTATTCCAATCCTGAACCGTTTTTTTTTTTAAAAAAGTCTTTTAAATTGCTTCCAATAATGTTTTCACCAATGAGAAGCTATTTTTCTAGCTAAGAGACAGCCTACTCAATGAATAAAATATCAAAGCTTTATAAGTACATAAACTGAAAAGAGGGGGGGGGAGAAAATTGCAGCCATACATCTTACTAAGTAGGGAAGACAATGCTCTCACTGGTGGATGGAAATAAAAAGTCGCAATAACTCTGCCACTTAGAAGGAAAACGTGCAGTGTGACTGCACATTAACAAAGAGATCATCTATCTTGTCTCCTAAAAAGCTATGTATGAAAACCACATAATTCCTTTTAGTCCAGTAAAAAACTACAACTTTTCCTTCCAGCCTGTCACAAATGGTTTATATTAAGAACAGATAACACTGTCATTTAGGAAATTGCAATGGGCTCATAAAGATTATTTTTCATACAGTATTCAGAAAATCTTTCCACATATGGAAAATACACCAAGATTAATGTGTTGGATCATGCAAAGATAAAAAAAACTAACATTTTCCAACCCAGTAACATATATATATATATATATATATATATATATATATATATATATATATATATATATATATATATATATATATATATTAAAAGACTCATCAGAAATTCTTCAATAGCCATATTTTAATTATAAACAGTCAGGAGAAAAGAAACTATTTCTGGCTTTGGAAACCCCACAAAGGCATTGCTTGTATTTGGCATGGTTATAAAGACTTACAAGTCATCCGGCTGAGGAGGGTCACCCCATCTGTACTGGTATTTATGTGCTGAAGCTGTTTTAAGTGGTATATATTACAACTAGAGAATACATGTCAGTAAAGCAGCAATATAATGGTCAACTTTGGGGTTATCCAGCGTCTGAGTGGGGGGCCCACCTTGCCTGCAGCCTCAGGACGCCCCAGCCATAATGTCCTATCTGAAATTGCCCCTCCCCCCCTCCCACATACTTTAGCACTACACTTTAGCACGACCAGGGTCAGGGAGGGAGGTAAGGAAAGGAAGTGCAGTGACTGGGTTTGGGCTACAGGTCAGCTGTATGGCTACATCATACAGAAGGCAGCTGCTTGAGCAGACTGCTCAGATAACCCCAGGGTCGGACTTGGCCGGCAGAACAACGTGGAAAAACCCGGTGGGCCCCGTCGACCCAGTCCGACCCTGGGGTTATCTGAGAAGTCTGCCCAAGCAGCTGCCTTCTGTATGATTTAGCCATGCAACTGACCTGTAGCAGAAGAATAGCCACAGTCAATTTAACCTTTTCATTCTTAAAGGTCCTTTGTGTAACGTTCCTTTGTGTAACAGCACCTGAACTTTGGGCGACTTCGGAAATCGAAGCGCCACAAGTGCATTGGCAGTGGCGTTTTCTCATTATAGCATGTGGAAGACAGGGGGAAGGCAGTTCAGGGAGTTTGTCGCCCCGCAGAAGAGCCGATTAGTGGCCAGGCGACTAAATCCCACCTAATCTGCCCGTGTGCTGGCTCCCTTAAACTTCTCCCTCCCCAAAAAAATTCTGGCCTGGGGCCAGAGCAGCTCATCTCATCTGCCTAAAGCTCTGCTCTCTGTTACATCAGAACATCAGTGTTGTACCTTGCATATACACACGGAAAAAACAGTTTTTGACTTTTATTTGATGTTGAAACTGTTCCTGTTCAGGAATTTATTCCAAACATGACTTTCCTAAACAATATTTTGAGGATTGCCTTGCATGTACAATTAAGGATATTTACAACACACTACAAATATTTCCATTGTTTTTCAGACTGCTTCATAAAATAAGCTACAAGCTGGCACCATTTGGAGCAGATTGATTGCATGGCTCCTGTCTTCTTTTTTAGGTTTTTTTTTTTAAGTCTAGAATTTCAGTCTGGAGTGAGGAGGCTGGATCATTCAACTGCTTTCAAACAATCCCTCTCCCCTGCCCCCCGACTCCCAACGTGCATAATGGTTTTATTAAAATGATGTAGTATTTTTTTATTTGCCGTGAAATGTTAGTTCCACAGGACTAATTTGAATCAGATGGAAGAAGTTCCCTTATAAAATACCGAAGATGAGAACAGTGAAGATGATTGACCAAACTAAGAAATCGGCTGCTATACACCATTAACAAAATGGTTACAATAAAGTACACATTTGTTTAACATATGCACAGTAAAAAGTATTTTGGTTGAATTAATACACAATTTGTTTATGAATCATGCATTCATGATTACGTCTGTGTTTGCGTTTAAGATTCTAATATAAGTAATGGAAGTATGATGATGGAACATGGTATATTGTATAGTTCATCAGGGATGCCATCAGAGGGCACAGGGGTACATTTGTACCAGGCCTGGGCCTAATGGGGGGCCCTTGATAGTGCTGAACCACTAAAGTCCCGAAGAGTTGAAGGTCAGAAGTCCCAAATAGACCCGCGTAGGGAGCCGAAGCTGTGAAAAGACCTGAAGCCACAAAAAGACTAGAAAGTTGAAAGCCGTGAAAAGACTGAAGTCACGAAAGGAGCCTAATGTTAAGTTTCACTGAACACCAATGTGTTTTTTTAACAAAAAAAAAAAACATTTAAACCACTGACCACCAATGTTTTTTTTGAATACTCTATGGGGCCCCTGGCACAATGTTTATTTTTTTTAATTTTTAGGGTGGGGGCCTGATCACCAATGATTTTTTGAACTTGTATGGGAGCCCTGACCACCAATGTTTTTTTAAAACTTTTATGTGGGACCCTGGCTGCCAATTTTTTTTTTTTAACGTATAATGGGGTCCTGAACACCAATGGCTTTTTATAAATTGTGTGTGGTGGGGTTTACCTTTTTAGCATGGTCTTTGTTGCCTTTTTACTGTGGTGTGGGTGGGCCAGATCTGGGGTGGGGCTTGTTGGCTGGGCTGGGCAGGGACCAGGGGGCCCAGAAAATGTTGTTGTATGGGGCCCCATGATTTCTGATGGCGGCCCTGTTCATATTGTGGGGGAATGGCTCTTTAGGTAGTAGCAGCAGCAACTCCTTTCACACAGACAGTAGACAGTACACAGGTTTCCAGCTGATCTCACGTGTGCATTTATTTAACACAGCAGCTTAAACACCAACATAACAGTTCATACCCTTTGGGAAGGCAGTAAACAAAAATAGTCCAGCTGTACTGATAAATGAAAATGTTCTTTTCTCAAAGGTCCCACAGTCTCCCACTGGGGCAATATAAGTCCAGCAAACAAAATTAACTGTTAACTCACAGTCCTTTGGAGATTCCTTGTGCTTTTTCTCCTGGAAGCAGACGCTCCCCAAACACTTAAGGCAGTAGCTGGTAGCCAGTCCTTGCTACCAGATAACTTGTCTCTTTCTGGAAACTTGTGCCCAGCAATAAAAGTCCTTATGCTTTGAACACAGGTAACATGCAGTTACTAAGCAAACTTTTAACACAGCACTCCAGTAGCTCTCCTTTCTCTCTCTCCAGGGCAGAGAGCAGCCTTAATTGAGAGCCCACCTTTTACTCCAGGTGAGGCTAATCACCTCCCTGCTACTCAGAGCCTCATTTTCACATCCCTCTGCACTGCTTCATAGAGAATTCTGGGAGGGATATACTTTCCATCTATGATTTTCCCAACTAGGCTACATATCCTCCCCCTCTGCTTAAACTTGTTGGGTTGAGCACACTTGGCCACCAGACAGTGTACCCTAGAGAGAGCATCAGCATTTCCCTGTTGACTCCCTGGTCTGTGTTCTACTACAAACTTGAAATTTTGTAGTGCCAGAAACCATCTGGTGACCCTGGCATTTTTCTCTTTGTTTTGCGCCATCCACGTTAAAGGAGCGTGATCAGTCACTAACCTGAACTGGTGCCCTAAGAGATAGTACCTAAGGGCTTCTAGAGCCCACTTAATGGCCAGACACTCCTTTTCCACAATGGCATAATTTCTTTCCCCTGACGTTAGCTTCCTGCTAAGGTAGGCCACTGGGTGTTCTTCACCCCTGATCACCTGGGACAAAACAGCGCCTAGTCCCACATCTGAGGCATCTGTTTGAACTATGAATTCATGGTTGAAATCAGGGGTAATCAAAACTGGGCACTTACAGAGAACAGTTTTTAGATTTTGGAATGCTGTCTCTGAGTCTGGGTTCCATGTAACCATGGCAGATTTTCTACCTCTAGTTAACTCTGTAAGTGGGGCTGCGATAGTGGCAAAATTTGGCACAAATCTCCTGTAGTAGCCCACCATTCCTAAAAAAGCTCTTACTTGTTTTTTTGACAGTGGCTGGGGCCAGTTTTGTATAGCCTCAATTTTGTGTATCTGGGGCTTAATTACCCCCCTTCCAATTACATATCCCAGGTAACGGGCCTCTTCTAACCCAAGGGCACATTTTTTTGGGTTGGCTGTTAAACCAGCCGCTCTGATTGAATCCAGAACAGCCTGGACTCTGGGTAAGTGACTTTGCCAATCTGTGCTGAAGATGACCACGTCATCAAGATAGGCTGAGGCATATTTCTGATGGGGCTTAAGAACGCGGTCCATCAGCCTTTGAAACGTAGCTGGGGCCCCATGTAAACCAAAAGGCAGTACTTTGTACTGGAATAACCCTTCAGGGGTAGAAAAAGCAGTTTTCTCTTTGGCCCTGTCAGTTAAGGGAACTTGCCAGTAACCCTTTGTAAGGTCAAGGGTGGTTATATACCTTGCTGGGCCAAACCTCTCAATCAGCTCATCTACTCTGGGCATGGGGTATGCGTCAAATTTAGAGACTTCATTTAATTTTCTGAAATCATTACAAAAACGGAGACTGCCATCTGGCTTAGGAATTAAGACAATGGGGTTAGACCACTCACTGCATGACTCTTCTATTACCCCAAGCTCTAACATCTTTTTAACTTCATCTGAGATTGCCTGCCTGCGAGCTTCAGGCACCCTTTAGGGTTTCAAGTTTACTTTTACCCCAGGTTCTGTCATAATATCATGGTTAATCACCTTGGTTCGCCCTGGCAACTCTGAAAACACATCCTTATTTCTTTGTAAGAACTCTTTTACCTCTTGGGTTTGACTTGGCGACAGGGTCTCAGATATTTTTACCTCTGGAACCAAACTACCTGCTGTTTCCCTAGGGAAGGTTACAGCTGCAAGGGTCTCGCGGTCCTTCCAGGGCTTAATCAAATTTACATGATACACTTGGTAGGGTTTCCTTTTCCCAGGTTGATGAACCTTGTAATTAACTTCTCCTACCTTCTCTACAATCTCATAAGGACCTTGCCATTTTGCTAAGAATTTACTTTCTACTGTGGGAACAAGAACCAGTACTTTATCTCCCGGATTAAAGGTTCTCACCCTAGCCGAGCGATTATACACCCTCGACTGGGCCTCCTGAGCCTGTTGCAAATGCTCCCGGACAATAGGCATAACTTTTTCGATTCTATCTTGCATTTGACTTATATGTTCGATTACACTCTTAAAGGGAGTGGCTTCCTGTTCCCAGGTCTCCTTAGTAATATCCAGGAGACCCCTTGGGTGTCTACCATACACCAGTTCAAAAGGAGAGAACCCAGTGGAATCTTGGGGCACCTCCCGTATGGGAAACATGTGGTAAGGTAAAAGGCCATCCCAGTCCTTACCATGCAAAGCTACCACCCTCTTTAACATGCCTTTTACCGTTTTGTTAAACCTCTCTACCAGCCCATCTGTTTGGAGGTGGTACACTGAGGTACGCAGTTGGGTGATTTTCAATAACTTACACAATTCTTTTGTTACCTTTGATATAAAGGGTGTCCCCTGGTCAGTGAGGATCACCTTTGGGATCCCTGTACGTGTAAACATCAGAACCAGCTCTTTGGCAATGCTTTTTGCTGAGGCGTTCCTTAGTGTAATTGCCTCGGGATACCGCGTGGCATAATCAAGTACAACAAGGATATTTTGGTGTCCCCTAGCAGATCTGACTAGAGGGCCTACCAGATCCATGGCAATCCTGTCAAAAGGTACATCAATTATAGGCAAGGGTATAAGGGGACTTTTGAAATGTGGCATTGGGGCCGTTAACTGACAAATGGGACAGGAATCACAATATTGTTTTACCTCTCAGTGTACCCCAATCCAGTAAAACTTTTGTAACACCCGGTCTTTCGTTTTCTCATAGCCCAAATGTCCCCCTAACACATGGGCATGTGCCAGATCCAGCACTGTACATCTATGGGCTTGGGGAACTATCAGTTGCTCTATCCTCTCACCCCGTACTTCATTTACTCTATACAGTAAATCATTTTCCATTGCAAAATGAGGAAATATTTTATCAGCACCTGGTTCCTGGGGCACCCCATTTACAACCTTTATTTGTTCCTGAGCTTTACTTAAGGTGGGGTCCCTTAGTTGGGCAGTGCCGAAATTATCCAGAGAAATGGGTAGATCAGGCAGATCAAGTTCAGGCTCCGCATCCTCTACCACCGAGACCTCTAAAGGGAAATTGCAATTTTTATCTGGGGCCACTCCTACAGCCTCACCTGGGGAAAAACACTCTAAAGGCTCAGGACATATGGGAAGATTAGACTCTAAAGATTCAGGACATATTGGGGAAATAGACATTGGAGGCACACTTCCCTCCTCACACCCTTTTACTTTACCCCATAAGTCCCAAAAATCAGGAAAATCACGTCCCAAAATAACATCATGCATTAAATTTGTTACCACTCCCACTTCATGAATGCAAATTCCACCAGCCTTTCAAAAGAGAGGGAAGCTGTGGGGTAGTTTTTAACATCCCCATGTATGCAAATAACTCCCATCTGGCATGACTGTAGCTTCTGCTTGTCTACCAGGCTGGCATGAACCAAAGTTACCAGACTTCCAGAGTCTAGAAGGCCAGAAACTTCCTGCCCGTCTACTTTGACGGTACACATTTGTGGCTCCACTTCTGCACCAGGTTGGGCAATACACACAGGCTTAGCAAATAAGGACAAATGTGGTAGTGCAGTGTTACAATCCATGGGTTCCAGGGTAAGTGGGCAACTGGCTGCCATATGCCCTGGCTCATGACAGCGCCAACAAATTACTTGTCCTCTATCCCTAACTTGCAGGTCTGGTTTAGGGCTTTGCCCTCTCAATGGCTTGGTCATGGAATCATTTCCACCTTTTGGGGCCTCTTTCCACCCTTTAGTGGTTGGTATGTCTTTACCTATACCCGGTGCCTTTTGACTCTTAGGGCCAGCACTTTTAGCTGTTGAACTTTGAAGAAAATCCTCTGTGGTAAGAAACCGCTCCACCAGGGCCACCATCTGGTTAGCATCAGTTGCATCAGCTTGGCCTGCAAAATGTTGCAACTGAATGGGTAAAGCATGGAGAAAACGATCCAGGACCACTCTTTCCACTATTAGTGCAGGAGTTAATTCCTCTGGTTGTAGCCACTTTTGGACAAGATATATTAGGTCATACAAGTGAGACCTTACAGGTTTGACCACATCAAATGTCCAGGCATGTACCCGCTAGGCCCTCATAGCCAGGGTTACTCCCAACCGGGCCACTATTTCTGCTTTTAACTTTTTGTACTGATGGGCATCCTCAGGATTCAAATCAAAATAAGCCTTTTGCGACTCTCTGGACAAAAAGGGAGCAAGCACCCCCGCCCACTGGTCAGGTGAAAGTTTTTCCCGATCTGCCACTCTTTCAAATATGGCGAGATAAGCCTCCACATCATCCTCTGATGTCATCTTTTGTAAAGAGGTTTGCACTCTTTTATACACAGAGACGGGCTCTCTTGATCCACTTTGGAACTTTTCCATAGTGTTGATCCATTTTAGAAGCTGACTGTTGATAGCCTGCTGTTCCTTTAAAGCTGTTTGAGCAGACTCTGCGAGTATTTGATTAGTCCGCTGCTGATGAGAATTGGCTTGCAGCAGATGCTCATTGGTGTGGTGCTGCTGAGCATTGGCTTGCTGCTGCTGCGCATTGGACAAGTTCTTTTAGAACTTCTTTCACACAAACAGTAGACAGTACACAGGTTTCCAGCTGATCTCACGTGTGCATTTATTTAACACAGCAGCTTAAACACCAACATAACAGTTCATACCCTTTGGGAAGGCAGTAAACAAAAATAGTCCAGCTGTACTGATAAATTAAAATGTTCTTTTCTCAAAGGTCCCACAGTCTCCCACTGGGGCAATATAAGTCCAGCAAACAAAATTAACTGTTAACTCACAGTCCTTTGGAGATTCCTTGTGCTTTTTCTCCTGGAAGCAGACGCTCCCCAAACACTTAAGGCAGTAGCTGGTAGCCAGTCCTTGCTACCAGATAACTTGTCTCTTTCTGGAAACTTGTGCCCAGCAATAAAAGTCCTTATGCTTTGAACACAGGTAACATGCAGTTACTAAGCAAACTTTTAACACAACACTCCAGTAGCTCTCCTTTCTCTCTCTCCAGGGCAGAGAGCAGCCTTAATTGAGAGCCCACCTTTTACTCCAGGTGAGGCTAATCACCTCCCTGCTACTCAGAGCCTCATTTTCACATCCCTCTGCACTGCTTCATAGAGAATTCTGGGAGGGACATACTTTCCATCTATGATTTTCCCAACCATGCTACAATATCCATTACTTATATACCATACTGTTGTCATTTCCTTTACCAGGCTTTTTAAAAACTTTTGGAGTAGACCTATAGCAAATCATTGTTTTGTTTTACCCTTAATTACCGCCCCTTGCTCCCTTGTATTTTCACAAGACTGTTTTCAAAAGATATACTGAGAGCCGCAGGAACAAGTCCCTCTCTTCCCTAGGCTGCAGCTTTAGGATAAAGAGTTCTTCTCCCATGGTTGCTTTAAAAAACCAAGATGAAAAATTAAAGTGCTTTTATTTACATGGTTTGACATGTTTAGGGAAAAATAAAAATGTATGCATAAGCCCCTCGGTTACTTGTGTTGCAGGGTGAATCGATGAGGTTAAATTGATAAGGGTAAGTTTTCTTTGTGGCCCAAAAAACAAATATACCGTTGTTGGTTCCATTACACATTTCTCCGCATCTAGTGTTTGATCCTTGAGTTAGTCTCATGACTTATGTTCTCTAAACATTTAATGAGAACAAAAACAGAAAGAAAGATTTGCTTTCAACTACACATGAAATTTAAGTCACACATACAACTAAATTACATCTTACATATTTTCTTCAAACACACAATTTCTCTTTCCAGTAGTGCACTGGGAAGATAAAGTTAAAGAAATTCAAGAGAGTGTACCAGGCTAAAAAGTCAAGATGGAAACATTGGGAGGAATATGAAAAAAAGAAAAAGTTAACTTTAAAGTATTATATAGAGTGATATTCTAAAACAATTTGAAAATGGTTCTCATTTTCTTTATTTGTGGTTTTTGAGTTATTTAGCTTTTATTTAGCAGCTCTCTTATTTAAGTCCGAATGCCAAAAACTCTATACATTTTTTTACTATAGAATCCAAATTTTTAGTGGTTTTTTTTTTCTGGGGGGATTTATTGAATATGAAAATCAGGCATCTCAGACCTGCCAAGGTTGTATATAAGTCAATGGGACAAGTCCCGGGGATATCCAGATCTGCACTGGGTTTCGTGCAATAATCCGAAGATTTCATAATTTTCAGGCAAAAATCTAATCTAGATTTCAAAAGGAATCTAAAGATTTTTCGGGCAGAAAATCTGAAAAATTTGTTCAATTCGAATTTACGTATGAATTTCCTGCACTGGAAACTTTCGGCAAAATGTATTGATAAATAAGTGGTAATAACCTGTGCGGATTTGGTCTGAGTATATTTTTAGAAAATAATGAGATGATTTCAGATTGATAAATAACCCCATAACTGTTGCCATACGGAGCATTTGTTTTTTTATATAGGGTCAGTGACCCCCATTTGAATACTGTGAAGAGTTCGCAGAAGGAGGCAAATAATTCAAAAATTAAGAAAATAATGAAGACCAATAGAAAATTTGCTAAGAATTGGGCACTCTATAACATGCTAAAAGTTAATTTAAAGATTAACCATCCTGTTAAGCTTTAAGAGAAAGGGAATATATGGGAACGCAGAAGAAGATTTATCCAACTCATACAGTATTTTCCAATTTCTCGCATGATAGTATTTCTTATCTTAAGAACATATATTCACCAACATATCACACAGTTCAGAACAATGAATGGGTGTATACAATAAACATACAGATTACAGTACATCCAAAAAGACAACCAATAACAGACTCAAGAGGTATAGAGTGTCCTGCTTAATAGATTTTACATTCAAAAACTTATGCACAAAATCATTTGAAGTGGTTTTTCTACAAACCAAGGGGACAGTAGAGAACCAGATCTGTTCCCTGCAATGCATAGATACCTAAATACCTGTATGGTATTATCTACTTGGTTTGAAGATGTCATTAGATATAGGATTTTGTTATTGTGTGAGGCATTAAAGACTTATACATAGAGGTATCTTGATTTTAATGAGTAAGGGTACCTATCCTGTGGATGTTAATCACCCGTTCTTGTATACAGTATATATACTCTATATATATACAATATATATATATATATATATATATATATATATATATATATATATATATATATATATATATATATATATATATATATATATTCTACCACACCATTTGTAGTGGCTCTATCATAAGTCAACAAATTTTTATTTTTGCCTGAAAATTTGTAATATTTAGTGCAATAGTCCCTAATGCCCCTGCTGAAAAGTGAAGGATAAATAGTTCAAGGGATGTGGAAATGTTTTGCCACTCAATTCAGTTCAGTTTAGGTCTGAAGTTTCTGTTCAGTTTTCAGCCTTGTGAAAACTGAACAATAATCTGGGCAAAAAATGAACCATCAAGTGAGGTTAATTTCTTATTACAGAAACAAAAAAAGAAAATCAATCAAAAATAATTATCATTGCTGTATTCCAGAGCTCTCTGGATAACTGATTTCTGTATAAAAGATCCCCTGTAATTAAAGGATTGGGCCTAATCATCATGCAGAATTTAGATAAAAGGTACACATGTGTTTTTGAACCAGACTGTCAGGTATCAAGGCGAGTCTGTATGTAGGAGCCTCCCCCACGCTTCCCACTGAGCTGTGCCCTGGAAGTTGGTACAGGACAGTCCTAGATAAGGAATAGCAGGAGTGCCAGGTGAGCCCGCAGAATAACAGTTCGTAATAAGGACTCAGCACTTATCTGCAGTTGAAGAGACAAAGTCAGGGACAGGCCGTGTCATACACAGAGAACGATCAGGAAGCAGGTGCCAATTGAGGAAAATCCAGCAGAGTAGTCAGGGAAGCCGAGGACGAGATCAGGAATAACAAACACAGGAATCCAGGGATAATCAGAAAAATAGTCAGGAACAAGCCGTAGTCGTAATCAGAATAATCATCAGTAGTAAATACGCTTAGTGTCAGTAGAGACGATCACCTCACATTGAGCCTAGGCCTGAGTGACCTTTTAACGCCAGGGCACCCGTTTGCGTCAGAACACGTGCCTGCGTCTGGATGCGCGCCTGCGCAAGAACGCGCGCCCGCGCAGGAGAATGCGCGCCCGCGCATTAGAACATGCGCCTGCGCTAGTAACAGGCAATGGCGTGGTGACGTTGGCTAGAGGGAACGTCGGTTCAACCCGAATCTGACCTGCTGGGAACTGACATTGCCCCCCCTCAATATGTAACCTCCGGGTGCATGTGGGAGTCGGCTTTTCAGGGTGAGACTTATGAAACAACTCAATAAGTTGAGGAGCATGTAAATTACTCACGGGTTCCCAGGAATTTTCTTCTGGAGGAAAACCTTTCCTCTGGATCAAATATTGAAGCCGACCTTGCCGGAATCTAGAGTCCAAAATTCAAATTCCTCTACACCTTCAATAGACACCGGAGCTGGAGGATCGTGATTTCTCCTCGAAAAAGTGTTCTTCACCACCGGTTTTAGCAAGGCTACATGGAAAACAGGATGAATTCTGTAAGTGGCTGGTAATTTGAGTTTAAAAGTTACCTTGTTCACGCATTGAATAATGGAGAAAGGACCCAGAAAGGACACGGAAGTTTGATGTGCCGAGTAGCCAACCATACCAGGTCTCCAACTTGAAACTCAGAACCCTTCCTCCTCTTGTGATCAGCAAAACTTTAAAATTGTTCTGTGCTTGAGACATTGCTTGTTGAATTCTCTGAGTATTATCGAGAAGAAAGGAAAGTCTCTCCTGTACTGCTGGCACCTCTATTCCCTTAGGAAGGTTAGGAAGCACGTGAAACCATAGTTGGCGAAGAAAGGAGTTTGCTTGGTAGAGGAATGAAGAGCATTATTGTAGGAGAACTCCGCCAATGGTAAAAGTTCACTCCAATTGTCCTGAAGGAAGGACGAGAAACAACGGAGGTACTGTTCCAACGTCTGGTTAGTCCTCTCCGTCTGCCCATTGGATTGTGGATGAAAAGCTGTGGAAAAGGCCAAATTGATCTTTAGAGCCTTGCACAATGCTCTCCAAAATTTGGACGTAAACTGCACTCCCCGATCCGACACAATCTCGTCTGGAACTCCATGGAGCCTGACAATTTCTCTAATAAACACCTCAGCCGTAGAAGATGCAGAAGGCACTCC
Organism: Xenopus petersii; assembly: GCA_038501925.1. Classification (NCBI taxonomy): domain Eukaryota; kingdom Metazoa; phylum Chordata; class Amphibia; order Anura; family Pipidae; genus Xenopus; species Xenopus petersii. The sequence goes on from CM076689.1 coordinate 93,416,439, forward strand.
GGAGAGGGGAACAAAATGTGCTATCTTGGAAAGTCGATCCACAATTACAAAAATTGTATTGTAACCTTGCGAGGGAGGAAGCTCTACAATGAAATCAACAGAAATGGAACCCCACAATCGAGTAGGGACTGGTAAAGGACGTAGCAAACCCAGAGGCTTAACACGGGAATCCTTAAACCGAGCACATGCCTCACAAGAGGATACGTAATCTTTGCCGTCTTTAGCCATGTGAGGCCAGAAGAAAAATCTCTGATCGAGATCCAAAGTCTTGACATATCCCATATGACCTGCCAATGGGTGATCATGAAGTAACTTTAGAGTCTCCAAAACGAAGAGCTTCTGGAATGAAGACTTTCAAAAAATATAACCTGTCACAAATTTGTAAATCCCTGTGTGGAGATAAAGAAGAGGACGCCTCCTTGATCTTCGACAAAAGTTCACTCTGCAAAAGAAAGAAATTTTGAGGACGTAATATCGTATCCGAGGGCAAAGGATACTCTTCCTGGCCGTGTAACCGAGAAAGGACAGATCAGATTTCTTGTTCTTAGAGCCAGGCCTATAAGTTATATGGAAATTAAAACTGGAAAAAAAATAATGCCCATCTGGCTTGTCTTGGCTTAAGACGTTTGGCGGTCCGTAAATATTCCAAATTTTTATGGTCTGAAAAAATAATGATCGGATGCAACGCTCCTTCCAACAAATTACGCCATTGTTCAAACGCTGACTTAATGGCCAAGAGTTCCCGGTCAGAAACGTCATAATTCTTTTCCGAAATGGAGAGTTTCTTGGAAAAGAAAGCCACAGGATGAAGAGCGTTGTTATTGCCGGTCCTCTGAGATAAAATAGCTCCAATCGCAGTTTCTGGAGCATCAACTTCCAAAATGTACAGCAATAAAGGATTAGGATGTTTTAAGACAGCAGCTGATGTGAAAAGATGTTTCAATAGATCGAAAGCCTCCTGTGCTTGCAAAAATTGATCCAAAAAATCTTTGAAAATATCATTAACAAAATGCTGAAAACGTGTTCGGAAAGCTGTTTTCCACTCATCTCCTTGACGAATCCTTACCAAATTGTATGCCCCCCGCAAGTATAATTTTGAAAAAATTATAACTCCACGAAGGTTCTGTAATAATTCAGGAATAAGCGGTAAAGGATACCGATTTTTTACAGTAATCTGATTTAAGTGTCTGTAATCAATGCAGGGATGTAAGGAGTGGTCTTTCTTTTCCACAAAGAAAATAACCGCCCCTGCAAGTGAAGTGGTAGGACGAATAAACCCTTTCTTCAAATTCTCATTAATATATTCTTTCAGGACCAATAGTTCTGGCTCAGACAGAGGGTAGATGCGTCCGAAAGGAATAGGAGCCCCAGGAAGCAAATCTACGGGATAATCATAAATTTGATGAGGAGGTAACGTGTCAGCTCCCTTTTGATCGAAGACGGCCATATAATCATGAAGAAATGTTGGACATTAGTGATGGACAAATCTGTGCTGTATCACTTTGCCGAAATATTTGCAAATTTACTGAAAAATTCGCAAAACATGAAAAATTCACAAAATGCATTAAAGTCAATGGGCCTCAAGATAATTTTAACACGTGCAAATTTTGGCCTGAGCGACAATTTTTATACGTGCTACTATTTTGCCCAAATGCTTTAAAGTCAATGGGTGTCCGAACAACAGCACACAGCAATTTTTTGCATGCAAATGTTCTGACATGCGACAATTTTTTTTTGTGGCAAGTTTTTCGCCACAGTTTCGCAAATTTATTTGCTGGCCTGTCATCACTGCTCCACCCCCAATGTTATCTGTCCTGCCTCCTTTGTTCAGGTTTAGCCACGACAAAGGTGCTGGAACCTAAAGGACACCAGTCAAAAAAGTTGATAATAAAACAAGTTTATATAATTGTATGTACAGTAGACACTATAAATGCTGTCTTAGCTATATTAATCTAACAACGTAAAGTGGGTAAACAATGAGGCAGAAAATGTTCAACTTCAGAAAAAAATTCTGAATACGTTTTCCATGTTTTCATTTTTTTTTCTCCTTCAAAACATAACCCTCACTGAATTGCTCCCAGCTTTCTTCATCTTAGGAAGTGGGGCTAATCTAATTATCTTGGTCAACAAACAAGTTACCTTTGATAGACACATGGGATTTTAAATCAGCCAAATTCATACATATTCTGCTCTTAAGATCTGACCACATTTTTTTAAATAAATTACCGAAATACACCCTGACAGCTACTAAGAAAAAAAATTTGCAGGATCCTGACAGCTTTCCCCAGTGATGCACTGCATTACTTTTCCACCAAAGCACTGTGATATAATTTTAAGATGTTTTACAGACTTCAAACTGAACCATTGGCACCTTAACCCAGACCAAAGAGGGATCATCAGCCTCTTAAGTGGTCAGAGTGGTAACAGCTCAGGTTACCGTTCAAATATTTAAACATTGGTCTCCAGATCTCAAAAGGCTGGTTCACTAATCCGCCTCCAACCTATTTCCAGCATGTAATCAACTGCTTTATTGTACAGTCCAAGACTTCCAATGAACTTGACCTTTCACCCAGAAACCCAAGAAAAACAGAGATTTGGAAAGTAAACTTCGGGCAATGTCAAATGCTAATGTTTCACTTTATTTTAAAAAGCAAGATTACTTACAGTATACGTATATGATTAAGACAGACATAGGCTAATGTGTTTTTTTCCCCTGATGTTTACGGAGTGCTTTGTGGTCACATTATAAAAAGTACTTGAGTGTGAAGAGAGAAGAGTTAGTTGTTGGAGAACTAGAGACCGCTTTGCTAGTATTAACTTTAAATGTTCTAAAACATATGCCAAACCAGTATGCTACCGAATAACTCATGCAACTCCTGCACTGAAGCCACTTACAGGTCTTTCATTAATTGTCTCTGAAGAGGAAAGTTATCCTCAGGATGGCCTATGGCACATCTACCCAATCATATGAAATCACACTACATTAGCCAACATTTGAAAAAAACATCCACCTAATGATCTTTTAAAGCATAACAGGAGTCCTTCTCCAGTTAAAAATTGTTCAAAGCTCCAGTAACTTGCTATATAGCAAGGTTTGAGAGAGATAATATAGTGTCAAACGTCACTCTACTCAAAAGCATATGACAGCTAAACAAACTGAAACCAAAGACCACTGGGATATAGCTCTTGTGTTTTCACGTGTCATATTGTAGTGATGACAACACTTAAACAAAAAAAAAACTGTGACCCCTTGTTTGTTACAACTAATTTGTTGTTTTGCTGTACAGTGCTTTGCCCTCAAGCGCTATACAAATAAAAATATACATACATACATACACATCAATGATGTTTTAAAGTTATGGTACAAAGGGACCTTTTTTCCCATGGAAGAGGCAATATCCATTGGGCAAAGAGCCTGAAAGTGTCTTGACATTTGAACCTGTAGGGACTGCCGCAGATAAAACATATATCGCATAACCATACACGCCAGCTTTCAAAGGCAAAAGTCACTGAATGTACTGGACTTGTACTTAATTAAGATTCCATTCCATAATATTAATGAACTGCTAAATTCATCCAACAACATAAAAAGCTAAAGTGCAAACTCCACTGGGTGAGGATCTCATTGACGCATATAATGCAGCCCTCTCTGGATTGGCCTGTTATAGTCCAAACATTGCCAGATTTAGCCACATACATGCAGGGCCAAATAGGACTGATCCAATTCAAACCATGCTATCCTTTGGCAAACTTCCAAATGAGCAGATCTTAATGTATATGGTCAGCCTAACTGGTTCTCTCCAGTGTTGTTCACTGGGAATGTCATCCACAAAAAAAATATTATTTGGCTTAAAAAATGATATGGGCCTATTTCACGGTATTTTGCTATGTGCACTTTAATTGTAGCCTTTCAATCTTTTTTCTGGGTTCTCATTGACTGCATTAAAGGCTCAAAAATTCTTTAATCAAAATTATTAAAAAAAATATTGGTGTTACTCACCTTGTTGGAACATAATGTTAATTTTTAGCACATAAAAGAAAATTATGAAAGGTCTTATGTACTTATGTAATAGTCTTCATAAAGATGCATCTATCCATATCCAGGTTATGAAGCTGTAACAACATACCGTGGTGGTCTAGTGGGAGGGGGTCGTCAGGGACGTCTGTCGCCCCCCTCGGCGGGGTCGCCTGCCGCGAGGTGCTTCCTCTTCTTCCTGAAAATGTGTACTAAGGGCATGGTGTGCCTCTGCTCCTTTTCTTTGGCGCATTCGCACAGACGTGGTGACGTCAGCGCGCAAGAGCGCAAAATTTGAAAGTTAAAAGGCCCCCTTGGGCTGTAGTTCATTGCCCGTTATAGGTTTCTGGATTGTTCCTGGTGCCTCTGTGCTATCTAAGCTTCTGTATTTCTGCGATCTGATACTCTGTTGTGACTTGTGCCTGCTACTGACGATCCTGACTTCTGACCCCTGCCTGCTAAACTACGCCTTGTACTATGACTGTCTGCCCAAAAGACTTTGCTTTACCGTCGTGCCCCTTTGCTCGTTCAGAACCCCTCGCATCTGATTAGCCAGGGCTCCTCCCGAGGTGAAAGGCGGCTGTTTAGCATTGGTTCTAAATTTAGGGTGCCGACCATGACAGAAGCAATTAGTGTTTGCTTCTAGTAATCAAAAGATGCGGTGAAAAGGCTAGAGCTGGTCTTTTATCTTTTGCCATAATTCAGACAGGAAATGCTGGAAAAAACACTAAGATTGAGAAAGTATGTATAGGGATTGATTATTTTTCTAGATGGCCTTTCAAGCAAACAAATTGTGGTTAGAACTAAGGAGCTAATTAATTCTAAGTTAATTGCCCAATGCTATGATAAAAGCCTGGTATCAATTAACGAATGGTATGATCAGTGGATTTAGTAGAATTGGCAGCCACAAAAATAGAGCTATTCCATCAGCTTGTACAATGACACTGATATCCTATTCCTGCTATAATTAATAGGTCTCACTTTCAGTATCTCCAAGCAAAGGATTTCTGAGACTTGTTTGCTGTGGGTTGGATAAAACATTGCAGTTTTTTTAAAGCAAATAAAAGCAAAGAAAAAGACATTGTTCTTTATTAATCAAATTGTAATTGCAATTTACCAACACTTGATTAAGTTCAGGCAAATATACCCATTAAGGAATAACATATGAATCTACATTTGTCTAAATTTTCATTGACATTGAGTGAATCTGAGGATGACTCTGGAATTAGGATGTTGAATGATTGGAGCTGTGAGTAAGCCATGCCTGTTCATTCGTCTACAGCAAAAACAGGTTTTGGTAGGGCAAAGCTTGTTGAAGTTTTTTTCATCACATTCCATCCAACACAATATTGCACTGTGTTGAGATATGTTGCACTATTTGCACTGGCAGTTCTTAATCACATTCCTTTAATGGACCTACAGCTACTAAAAATCAATTCTAAAATATTGGTTGAAAAAAATATTTTGGAACCCCATAGTACACATCTAACTTGAGAGCACTCAGTGATCATGCCCTATTAACATTTTTAAATTTTAGTTTCTGAAGGACAACCTCCCAAGGTACCAAGGAGTTCTACTGCCTCTATGAAGTATTGGTGACTGTTGCATAAGAGGATTAGTGGTGACATCAACTTCTAATGTCAATGACCTGCACCAATTCAGGAATTAGCAGATTTCATAACCTGCACTGAAAATGGAGCACATGGATGAGTGTCATATTTGTGTCATCTACTTCAGCATTCATTACTTCAACATAGAAGGCAAAGCCAGAATACGTCTGTAAAAGGCAGGAATTCAGGTATCATAGTCAAAGGAATGTGAGACAAGTCATTGTAACAAACAAGGGAAAGTTGTGCTCACCACTATTTTTTAAAAAATAGTGGTGAGCACAACTTTCCCTTGTTTGTTATAGTTATACAGGAGCAGTGACCAGCTCCATGTTGTAGCTCCCACCCTTCCCAGCTATAGTCAGGTGATCCCACTGGTGTCTAATAAAAGGGCAGCCAAGTATGGGGGTTTACTTTGAAAGCAGCAAGTAAGTTGCAGGTAAAACCTAGTCCCTTTGTAAAATGTATAATGAAGCAATAGAATTCTTAATGAATCAGATAAAATTGAGCATAGGACTGGCCAGATATGGGATGACTTTGACGTAGTTGGCCAGCTTAAATATATTGCAATATATGGACAAACAATCCCTGTTTTGTTTAAAGGGTAAGGCATTTTTTAGTAGCAGTATGCACAAAATGTCTCTGTCTTAAATATATTGATAATGGGTTGAGTGCAGAGGACTCTTGTATTAGACAAGTCATTGTAACATAGTGAGTTAGGTAAGTTAGGTTGGAAAAAAGACACATGTCCATCAAGTTCAATCTTTTAAGTCTATATATAACCTGCCTAACTGCTAGTTGATCCATAGAAAGGCAAAAAAAATTTTGAAGCCTCTCCAATCTGCCTCAGAGGGGAAAAAAATTCCTTCCTGACTCCCAAGATGGCAAGCGGACCAATCCTTAGATCAACTTGTACTATGAGCCATTTCCATAACCCTGTACTCCCTCCCTTGCTAAAAGGCCATCAAACCCCTTCTTAAATCTATCTAATGTATCAGCCTGTACGACTGATTTCATTTCTTTACTGCTCTCACTGTAAAAACCCCTTCCAAATATTTAGCTGGAATCTCCTTTCTTATAATCGGAATTAGTGATCTTGTGTCAAATGGAAAGACCTACTGGTAAATAAAGCATTAGAGAGATTATGATATGATCCTCATATATTTATAAATAGTTATCATATCACCTCTTAAGCACCTCTTCTCCAGTGTGAACAACCCCAATTTGGCCAGTCTTTCCTCATAGCTAAGATTTTCCATATCTTGTACCAGCTTAGTTGCCCTTCTATTTGAGTGCTGGGGCATTACCAGCGATCTGTTCAGTGGAAGACTTGCCCCTCCTGTCTCGCATCTCAAACCTTGTTTGATCTTTAAGCTTGCTATAGCCAAGTTTATTATCTACAAGGACTCCAAGGTCCTTTTCCCATTAAGTGTGTAAGTGGCTTGAATATTTTAACATCCCAGGTGCATGACTTTACATTTGTCAACATTGAATCTCATCTGCCACTATCTGTCCAAATTTCCAGTTTGTCAAGATCCTGTTGCAAGGATTCTGCACCCTGGATAGAATTAATTGGGCTGCATAGTTTTGTGTCAAACACAGATACATTACTTACAATACCCTCCCCTAAGTCATTAATGAACATGTTAAATAAAAGTGACCCAATACTGAGCCCTGACGAACTCCACTAAGAACCTTACTCTAAGTAGAGAATGTAAAATTAACAACCACCCTCTGTACCTGATCCTGTAGCCAATTTCTTATCCATGTTCAAACGACTTAATAAAGTCCAACAGACCTAGGTTTAGAAAGCAGTCATTTGCGGGGCACTGTATCAAATGCTTTGGCAAAATCCAAATAGATCTATTGCTCCCCTGTCCAACATCTTACTTACCTCATCATAAAAATCAAATTTGTCTGACATGACCTATCCATCATGAAGCCATGCTAATTACTTCTCATAATACCTTTCACTAGGACACAATTTTGAATGTGATCCTTAACAAGCCTACAAAGAGATGTCAAACTTACTGGCCTACAATTGCAAGGCCGAGAACGTAATCCCTTTTTAAATATTGGGATGACATCAGCATTCCTCCAATCAATACGTACCATACCAGATGAAAGCAAAATAGAGATGTCTAAAAAGGAACTAAGTTCTCTTAGAACCCGAGGGTTCATTCCATCTGGCCCTGGTGCATTGTTCACATTAATTTTTGTTAAAGCTTTATGAATCATCATGAGTCAGCCACTGACTAAATTGAGCTGAGCCACCAGTGCAGCTATGAAGTGGATCTGGGAAATACAACTCCTCTATTGTATACACTGAAGAAAATAACTTAGAATGTTTACTCAGATATTAGAGTAGGGGTCGAACCAAGCATTACTAAAGAGAAGTTTCGTAAAAAAAAAACTTTTATCCTAGTTATCTTAGAGACACAAATGTTAACACATATCAGAAACAGATAGAACGTGATCTCATTAAACTTATGAAAAGTAGGGATGTCGCGGACTGTGCGCCGGCGAACTTGTTCACGCGAACATCGACTGTTCGCGCTCGCCGAATGTTCGCGAACGTCGCGCAATGTTCGCCATTTTGGGTTCGCCTTACCTGGCGCTTTTTTTTGACCTCTCACCCCAGACCAGCAGATACATGGCAGCCAATCAGGAAGCTCTCCCTCCTGGACCACCCCCACACCCCCTGGACCACTCCCCTTCCATATATAAACTGAAGCCCTGCAGCGTTTTTTCATCCTGCCTGTGTGTGCTTGGAAGAGCTAGTGTAGGGAGAGAGCTGTTAGTGATTTCACTGATTTGAGGGACAGTTGATAGTAAGTTTGCTGGCTAGTAATCTACTTGATACTGCTCTGTATTGGAGGGACAGAAGTCTGCAGGGATTTGAGGGACATTTTAGGTTAGGTAGCTTTGCTGGCTAGTAATCTACCTTCTACTGCAGTGCTCTGTATGTAGCTGCCTGCTGTGGGCACTGATCTCGTCTGATCTCATCTGCTGACTACTGTAATAACCCAATAGTCCTTGTAAGGACTGCTTTTATTTTCTTTTTTGTTGTTTTACTTTGCTACTATAACAGCCCAGTGCTATTAGTCTAGCAGTGTTGGGGAGTGGGACTGGTGTGCTACTGTGCTGCTCCTAGTAGTTCAGCATCAGCAGCAGCAAACCGAGAATTTTTTTTTTTTTAATATACATATATTTTTTTTTTTTATTTTACTTATCTTACTGTTCTTTAACATGTACAGTGCTGTTGCTGTTCTTCATAGTAGTGCACCAATAGTAGTGCACTTGCAGGCATTATTTGCCCAGTGTGTTCTTCAAACAGGCAGCAATAATATATTCCTTATCCACTGCTGTAGTAGTGTATACGTTGACCTTGTAGGCATTGTTTGCCAAGTGTGTTCTTCATTTTCAAACAACTGCCATCTAGCTGTGTGAGCTTGTTCACATTCTGTCTAAATATCAATAATAATACCGTCTCCAGAAACACCATCCGAGTGACGTTTTTCAGGCAGCAATAATATATTCCGTATCCACTGCTGTAGTGGTGTATACGTTGACCTTGTAGGCATTCTTTGCCCAGTGTGTTCTTCAAACAACTGCCATCTAGCTGTGTGAGCTTGTTCACATTCTGTCTAAATATCAATAATAATACCGTCTCCAGAACCACCACCTGAGTGACGTTTTTCAAGCAGCAATAATATATTCCGTATCCATTGCTGTAGTAACGTATACGTTGACCTTGTAGGCATTGTTTGCCCAGTGTGTTCTTCATTTTCAAACAACTGCCATCTAGCTGTGTGAGCTTTTTCATATTCTGTCTAAATATCAATAATAATACCGTCTCCAGAAACACCACCCGAGTGACGTTTTTCAAGCAGCAATAATATATTCCGTATCCACTGTTGTAGTAGTGTATACGTTGACCTTGTTGGCATTATTTGCCCAGTGTGTTCTTCAAACAACTGCCATCTAGCTGTGTGAGCTTTTTCACATTCTGTCTAAATATCAATAATAATACCGTCTCCAGAAACACCACCCGAGTGACGTTTTTCAAGCAGCAATAATATATTCCGTATCCACTGCTGTAGTAGTGTATACGTTGACCTTGTAGGCATTGTTTGCCCAGTGTGTTCTTCAAACAACTGCCATCTAGCTGTGTGAGCTTTTTCATGTTCTGTCTAAATATCAATAATAATACCGTCTCCAGAAACACCACCCAAGTGACGTTTTTCAAGCAGCAATAATATATTCCGTATCCACTGCTGTAGTAGTGTATACGTTGACCTTGTAGGCATTGTTTGCCCAGTGTGTTCTTCAAACAACTGCCATCTAGCTGTGTGAGCTTTTTCACATTCTGTCTAAATATCAATAATAATACCGTCTCCAGAACCACCACCTGAGTGACGTTTTTCAAGCAGCAATAATATATTCCGTATCCACTGCTGTAGTAGTGTATACGTTGACCTTGCAGGCATTGTTTGCCCAGTGTGTTCTTCAAACAACTGCCATCTAGCTGTGTGAGCTTGTTCACATTCTGTCTAAATATCAATAAAAATACTGTCTCCAGAACCACCACCTGAGTGACGTTTTTCAAGCAGCAATAATATATTCCGTATCCACTGCTGTAGTGTATACGTTGACCTTGCAGGCATTGTTTCAATTTGTTTGCCCAGTGTGTTCTTCATTTTCAAACAACTGCCACCTAGCTGTGTGAGCTTGTTCACATTCTGTCTAAATATCAATAATAATACCGTCTCCAGAACCACCACCCGAGTGACGTTTTTCAAGCAGCAATAATATATTCCGTATCCACTGCTGTAGTACTGTATACGTTGACCTTGTAGGCATTGTTTGCCCAGTGTGTTCTTCAAACAACTGCCATCTAGCTGTGTGAGCTTGTTCACATTCTGTCTAAATATCAATAATAATACCGTCTCCAGAAACACCACCTGAGTGACGTTTTTCAAGCAGCAATAATATATTCCGTATCCACTGCTGTAGTGTATACGTTGACCTTGCAGGCATTGTTTCAATTTGTTTGCCCAGTGTGTTCTTCATTTTCAAACAACTGCCACCTAGCTGTGTGAGCTTTTTCACATTCTGTCAAAATATCAATAATAATACCGTCTCCAGAACCACCACCTGAGTGACGTTTTTCAAGCAGCAATAATATATTCTGTATCCACTGCTGTAGTAGTGTATACGTTGACCTTGCAGGCATTGTTTCAATTTGTTTGCCCAGTGTGTTCTTCATTTTCAAACAACTGCCACCTAGCTGTGTGAGCTTGTTCACATTCTGTCTAAATATCAATAATAATACCGTCTCCAGAAACACCACCTGAGTGAAGTTTTTCAAGCAGCAATAATATATTCCGTATCCACTGCTGTAGTGTATACGTTGACCTTGCAGGCATTGTTTCAATTTGTTTGCCCAGTGTGTTCTTCATTTTCAAACAACTGCCACCTAGCTGTGTGAGCTTTTTCACATTCTGTCAAAATATCAATAATAATACCGTCTCCAGAACCACCACCTGAGTGACGTTTTTCAAGCAGCAATAATATATTCTGTATCCACTGCTGTAGTAGTGTATACGTTGACCTTGCAGGCATTGTTTCAATCTGTTTGCCCAGTGTGTTCTTCATTTTCAAACAACTGCCACCTAGCTGTGTGAGCTTGTTCACATTCTGTCTAAATATCAATAATAATACCGTCTCCAGAACCACCACCTGAGTGACGTTTTTCAAGCAGCAATAATATATTCCGTATCCACTGCTGTAGTAGTGTATACGTTGACCTTGCAGGCATTGTTTCAATTTGTTTTCCCAGTGTGTTCTTCATTTTCAAACAACTGCCACCTAGCTGTGTGAGCTTGTTCACATTCTGTCTAAATATCAATAATAATACCGTCTCCAGAACCACCACCCAAGTGACGTTTTTCAAGCAGCAATAATATATTCCGTATCCACTGCTGTAGTAGTGTATACGTTGACCTTGCAGGCATTGTTTGCCCAGTGTGTTCTTCAAACAACTGCCATCTAGCTGTGTGAGCTTTTTCACATTCTGTCTAAATATCAATAATAATACCGTCTCCAGAACCACCACCTGAGTGACGTTTTTCAAGCAGCAATAATATATTCCGTATCCACTGCTGTAGTGTATACGTTGACCTTGCAGGCATTGTTTGCCCAGTGTGTTCTTCAAACAACTGCCATCTAGCTGTGTGAGCTTGTTCACATTCTGTCTAAATATCAATAATAATACCGTCTCCAGAAACACCACCCGAGTGACGTTTTTCAAGCAGCAATAATATATTCCGTATCCACTGCTGTAGTAGTGTATACGTTGACCTTGTAGGCATTGTTTGCCCAGTGTGTTCTTCAAACAACTGCCATCTAGCTGTGTGAGCTTTTTCACATTCTGTCTAAATATCAATAATAATACCGTCTCCAGAACCACCACCTGAGTGACGTTTTTCAAGCAGCAATAATATATTCCGTATCCACTGCTGTAGTGTATACGTTGACCTTGCAGGCATTGTTTCAATTTGTTTGCCAAGTGTGTTCTTCATTTTCAAACAACTGCCACCTAGCTGTGTGAGCTTGTTCACATTCTGTCTAAATATCAATAATAATACCGTCTCCAGAACCACCACCCGAGTGACGTTTTTCAAGCAGCAATAATATATTCCGTATCCACTGCTGTAGTGTATACGTTGACCTTGCAGGCATTCTTTCAATTTGTTTGCCCAGTGTGTTCTTCATTTTCAAACAACTGCCACCTAGCTGTGTGAGCTTTTTCACATTCTGTCAAAATATCAATAATAATACCGTCTCCAGAACCACCACCTGAGTGACGTTTTTCAAGCAGCAATAATATATTCTGTATCCACTGCTGTAGTAGTGTATACGTTGACCTTGCAGGCATTGTTTCAATTTGTTTGCCCAGTGTGTTCTTCATTTTCAAACAACTGCCACCTAGCTGTGTGAGCTTGTTCACATTCTGTCTAAATATCAATAATAATACCGTCTCCAGAAACACCACCTGAGTGACGTTTTTCAAGCAGCAATAATATATTCCGTATCCACTGCTGTAGTGTATACGTTGACCTTGCAGGCATTGTTTCAATTTGTTTGCCCAATGTGTTCTTCATTTTCAAACAACTGCCACCTAGCTGTGTGAGCTTTTTCACATTCTGTCAAAATATCAATAATAATACCGTCTCCAGAACCACCACCTGAGTGACGTTTTTCAAGCAGCAATAATATATTCTGTATCCACTGCTGTAGTAGTGTATACGTTGACCTTGCAGGCATTGTTTCAATCTGTTTGCCCAGTGTGTTCTTCATTTTCAAACAACTGCCACCTAGCTGTGTGAGCTTGTTCACATTCTGTCTAAATATCAATAATAATACCGTCTCCAGAACCACCACCTGAGTGACGTTTTTCAAGCAGCAATAATATATTCCGTATCCACTGCTGTAGTAGTGTATACGTTGACCTTGCAGGCATTGTTTCAATTTGTTTTCCCAGTGTGTTCTTCATTTTCAAACAACTGCCACCTAGCTGTGTGAGCTTGTTCACATTCTGTCTAAATATCAATAATAATACCGTCTCCAGAACCACCACCTGAGTGATGTTTTTCAAGCAGCAATAATATATTCCGTATCCACTTTTGTAGTAGTGTATACGTTGACCTTGCAGGCATTGTTTCAATTTGTTTGTCCAGTGTGTTCTTCATTTTCAAACAACTGCCACCTAGCTGTGTGAGCTTGTTCACATTGTAAATATCAATAATAATACCGTCTCCAGAACCACCACCTGAGTGACGTTTTTCAGGCAGCAATAATATATTCCGTATCCACTGCTGTAGTAGTGTATACGTTGACCTTGCAGGCATTGTTTCAATTTGTTTGCCCAGTGTGTTCTTCATTTTCAAACAACTGCCACCTAGCTGTGTGAGCTTGTTCACATTCTGTCTAAATATCAATAATAATACCGTCTCCAGAACCACCACCTGTGTGACGTTTTTCAAGCAGCAATAATATATTCCGTATCCACTGCTGTAGTAGTGTATACGTTGACCTTGTAGGCATTGTTTGCCCAGTGTGTTCTTCAAACAACTGCCATCTAGCTGTGTGAGCTTTTTCACAATCTGTCTAAATATCAATAACAATACCGTCTCCAGAAACATCACCTGAGTTGTTGTTGTTGTTTTAAAATTAATGCCAGGCAAAGGCAGGCCACCACGCAGAGGCACTAGGGGCCGTGCTGCTATGCTATCCTGTGGCCCTAGGAAATTGCCCAGTTTTAAAAAGGCAATGACCCTGAACTCCCAAAATGCTGAAGAGGTAGTTGACTGGCTTACACAGCACACCCCATCCTCTACCGTTTCTAACTTTACCACAACATCCTCATCCTCCACTGCTATGGGCACCCCACGTAACACTTCCTCCACCACCGGCGCCCCTTCTTCACTGGAGTCAGAGGAGTTATTTTCACATGAGTTTCATGAACTGAGTGATGCACAACCATTATTGGCAGAAGAAGATGAAGGGGATGAGGACGTTACACCAGATTTAATTCTGGCAGAGAACACAACAGAGATGGACATAATGAGTGATGAGGAGGTCCCCGCTGCTGCTTCCTTCTGTGAGCTTTTAGAAGAAATTGATGCATCTGAGGAGAATGATGATGAGGAGATTGATGTTTTGTGGGTGCCCAGTAGAAGAGAGCAAGAGGAGGATAGTTCAGATGGAGAGACGGAGAGTCAGAGAGGCAGGAGGAGAATAAGACTTAGAAGAAGCAGGGAGGACAGCACGCAGGGAACAGTAGGGCAACAACATGTATCGGCACCTGTGGTCAGCCGGCCAACGCACCCGCCATTGCCGCCAACGCCGCCAACTTCTACTGTTACCGCCAGATTGCCAGCTTCAAAAAGGTCAGCAGTGTGGGATTTTTTTAATGTGTGTGCCTCTGACAAAAGCGTTGTAATTTGCAATGAGTGCAGTCAGAAACTGAGTCTTGGGAAGCCCAACAGCCACATACTGTAGGTACAACTTCTATGCGAAGGCACATGAACGGCAAGCACAAAGCACTTTGGGAGCAACACCTCAAAGGCAACAGGCAAACTAAAAGCCACCCTCTTTCTGGTCCAGCATCTTACTGCTCTACCTCTGCTGTCCTTGACCCGTCTGAACCACCCTCCACTCCGCCTTCCACCTTGACCACCAGTTCCCATTCCCAGTCATCTGCCCCCAGCCAAGTTTCTGTGAGGGCCATGTTTGAGCGTAAGAAGCCAATGTCTGCGAGTCACCCCCTTGCCCGGCGTCTGACAGCTGGCTTGTCTGCACTCTTAGCCCGCCAGCTTTTACCATACCAGCTGGTGGACTCTGAGGCCTTCCGCAAATTTGTAGCAATTGGGACACCGCAATTTTTTTTCAAAAAAGGGAATACCACACCTGTACCACCATGTGCAGAGCCAAGTCACCGCATCTCTGTCACTTAGTGTTGGGCCAAAGGTCCATATGACTACTGACGCATGGTCCTCCAAGCATGGTCAGGGCAGGTATGTCACCTACACTGCCCACTGGGTGAACTTGGTTATGGCTGGGAAGCAGGGAATGTGTGGCTCAACAACAACAGTGGAGTTGGTGTCACCGCCACGGATTGCACGCGGTTCTGCCACCACCTCTACTCCTCCTTCGCTCTCTACCTCGTCTTCTTCCTCCTCTGCTGCTGGGTCCTCCTCCTCCACACCTGTGCACCCCCAGCTCCCCCTAGGCTATTCGACGTGCCAGGTATGCCGTTGTCATGCTGTCTTGGGGATGACGTGCCTGGAAAGCAGAAACCATACCAGATCTGTACTCCTGTCATCTCTGCAGTCACAGGCCGATCGGTGGCTGACCCCACACCAACTGAAGATCGGAAAAGTGGTGTGTGACAACGGAAGCAATCTGTTGGCAGCACTGAGACTGGGCAATTTAACACATGTGCCCTGCATGGCACATGTTCTGAATTTAATAGTCCAACGTTTTGTCTCGAAGTACCCAGGATTCCAGGATGTTCTCAGGCAGTCCAGGAAGGTGTCGGCCCATTTCAGACGTTCCTACACAGCCATGGCACGCCTTGCTGACATTCAGCAGCGGTACAACATGCCAGTCAGGCGTTTAATTTGCGACAGCCAGACTCGCTGGAATTCAACGCTCCTCATGTTGGAATGTCTGCTGCAACAACAAAGAGCCGTCAATGAATACCTGTTTGAACTGGGTGGTAGGACTGGATCTGCAGAGCTGGGGATTTTTTTCCCCCGTTACTGGGTGCTTATGCGCGATGCCTGCAGGCTCATGCGCCCTTTTGAAGAGGTTACAAACATGGTCAGTCGCACCGAAGGCACCATTATCGACCTAATACCCTTTGCTTTCTTCCTGGAGCGGGCCGTGCGACGAGTGACAGATGAGGCTGTAGACCAGCGTGACGAGGAGCAGGAAGCGCACGATTTCTGGTCGGAATCACCAGAACGAACCCAGGCACCTGCTGCAACGCAGGGAGAGGTGTCAGAAGTGGAGTCAGAGGAGGAAGGTGGCTTTGTGGAGGAGGAGGACCAACAGGAGCAGGCTTCCCAGGGGGCTTGTGGTGACCTTTTGGGGACCCCTGGTCTTGTACGTGGCTGGGGGGAGGAGACCATGGATGATGTAGTCCTTGATAACGAGGAAGCGGAGATGGATACCTCTGCATCCAACCTTGTGAGAATGGGGTCTTTCATGCTGTCATGCCTGTTGAAGGACCCCCGTATCAAGAGGCTTAAGGAGAAGGACCTGTACTGGGTCGCAACGCTACTAGACCCTCGGTACAAGCATAAAGTGGCAGAAATGTTACCAACGTACCACAAGTCCGAAAGGATGCTGCATTTACAAACCAGCCTGCAAAACATGTTGTACAATGCTTTTAAGGGTGATGTCACTTCAGGAACTCATCAACATTCCAGGGGCAGAGGTGCCAGTAATCCTGCCACGAGCGCACCTGCAAGGACAAAGCACTTTGGCCACTCTGTAACGTCAGACATGCAAATGTTTTTCAGTCCAAGGCAGCGCCAGAACCCTTCTGGATCCACCCTCAAAGAACGCCTCGACCGGCAGGTAGCGGACAACCTGGCATTAACTGCAGATATCGACACTCTGAGGAGCGATGAACCCCTGGACTACTGGGTGCGCAGGCTTGATCTGTGGCCAGAGCTGTCACAATTTGCCATGAACCTCTTGTCCTGCCCCGCCTCAAGTGTCCTCTCAGAAAGGACCTTCAGTGCAGCAGGAGGGATTGTAACTGAGATGAGAACTCGCCTAGGTCACAAAAGTGTGGATTACCTGACCTTTATTAAAATGAAGGAGGGGTGGATCTCGGAGGGTTACTGCACGCCGGAAGACTTGTTCTGACTCCCCATGCAGCTGTCCTTCTCTGCACGCCTCATGACTCCACACACAGCTGTCCTTTAGCGTCCTCCTCCCTCCGCCACCGTTACAAACTAGGGTGCAAACCCTACTGGTTTCATTTGAATCCAGGTAAATCCTGAGTTTTTCTGGCCTCTGTGCTTCAGTGGCTGCAACCAAAAAAATGAATATTTTCAGCATTTATATGGCATATTTTTTCTGGCCTCTGTGCTTTAGTGGCTGCCACAAAAAAAAATGAATATTTTCAGCATTTATATGGCATATTTTTTCTGGCCTCTGTGCTTCAGTGGCTGCGACAAAATTTTTTTATATTTTCAGAATTTATATGGCATATTTTTTCTGGCCTCTGTGCTGCAGTGGCTGCGACAAAAAAAAATTAATATTTTCAGCATTTATATGGCATATTTTTTCTGGCCTCTGTGCTGCAGTGGCTGCGACAAAAAAAAAAGAATATTTTCAGTATTTATATGGCATATTTTTTCTGGCCTCTGTGCTTCAGTGGCTGCGACAAAATTTTTTTATATTTTCAGCATTTATATGGCATATTTTTTCTGGCCTCGGTGCTGCAGTGGCTGCGACAAAAAAAAAAATTATATTTTCAGCATTTATATGGCATATTTTTTCTGGCCTCTGTGCTGCAGTGGCTGCGACAAAAAAAATGAATATTTTTAGCATTTATATGGCATATTTTTTCTGGCCTCTGTGCTTCAGTGGCTGCGACAAAATTTTTTTATATTTTCAGCATTTATATGGCATATTTTTTCTGGCCTCTGTGCTGCAGTGGCTGCGACAAAAAAAAATTAATATTTTCAGCATTTATATGGCATATTTTTTCTGGCCTCTGTGCTTCAGTGGCTTCGACAAAAAAAATTATATTGTTAGCATTTATATGGCATATTTTTTCTGGCCTCTGTGCTTCAGTGGCTGCGAAAAAAAAACATAATTTTTCAGGAAAGTACACATGCCTAATTTTTCAGGGTTCTGCAACAGTGGCAAAATCGCATCTTTTATGGTCACCGCAGGTGATCAATAAAGTAGACCAAAACTGGGCCCACACTGCAGAATCTGTGTTTTTTGGTTCACTTCACTGTACATTGAATTACCTCTGCCTGACCGTGCACGTGCGCACAAGCACGGTGACTGCTAAACACACCACCACAGAAATATCGCCACCAACAGGACGAACATCCTGGAGGTGACAAGCTCAACTAGTAATTAACAACTATTATTTGCTCACTTGACGGTATCATTCATTAAAGCTCTTTGCGTTTTTTTGCGTTGCAGTAAGCGCCGCGTTTCGTCTTTGCGTGTGAACAGGCTGTAACCTTTACACGACTTGATTGGCATGTAGACGCCGGACATTTTAAAGCAGTTTATTACACAGGTTTAGAAATGTAGTGTGATTTCTGCCCTTTACAGCACAAAACGCAGCGATGTGTCAACAATGTATTTTTCAGATACATTTTTGCCCTTGATCCCCCTCTGGCATGCCACTGTCCAGGTCGTTGCACCCTTTAAACAACTTTAAAATCATTTTTCTGGCCAGAAATGTCTTTTTTAGCTTTTAAAATTCGCCTTCCCATTGAAGTCTATGGGGTTCGCGACGTTCGCGAACCGTTCGCATTTTTGACGCAAGTTCGCGAATATGTTCACGAACTTTTTTTCCGACGTTCGCTACATCCCTAGCGGGGGAAGAAGGGAGGGTGTATGTAGGGTAGGGGGGTAGGGGATTTTAACATAAAGTTTTTATTTCTCTGTTAAGAGTCTTCAGAGTGACCAGTGCTAGCTGATCATGACCTCTTCCCCAAAAATATGTCCAATTTCTTTGTCTTTAGTCTCCCCTTCTTTTTTTCCATTCCATTTTAATCCTGCATATTTTTCTAACATCAATTATCAAGCTTTTATCAATCAACAGTCTACAAAGAGACATGCAATTAAACAAGTCTGCCTAACAAATGCTGGATAGTGTTGACACCACACACTGTGCTTTAGATTCTGCAGACTCTGATAATGCTCCTGTTTATATGCTGTTAATTATTTAGCCACATACCCTCTTCCATCTGGCCTATTCCTGGAAAAATTTAATGCATTTTCCCTTCCTCTTATCAGCTGGGATGAGGGTGATTAAGTTTAATATTTTTTGGCGGTATAATATCAGCGTTTTGGTGTGTGTGCAGCAATAAACACTAAAGAATTCAAATTGCAATTCCTGAATACTTTGCAAGGCAATTATCCTACAGTTGCGGATAAGTGTGATAAATTATGCTCTTTAAAGAAAGCGCTAATTGAAATTGCTTTTATTAAAGACAAAAATAATTTGGCATGCAATTTGAATGTTTGCCGATATTTAGGTAACAAATTTGTGCCTGCAATGTACGAATTAAAAAAATATATGTGTTGAGCTTGTTCTACTGATTTAACCAAAAGTGTATTAGCAGGCCTTGCTTGAGGCACCCTAGAACAATATAACCTATTTTTAACCCATTATAAGCATTAGCCCTTTGTCCAATTTCCAGAAAGAAAATGAGAAGGTTGTTATGGATATGCGATTATCCAGAACACTCAGGACCTGGGGTTTCTATAATCTGGATCACAGTACCCCAAATCTGCTAATATCCAGGGGTGCTTCGGACAGAGGTGATTTAAGACTGGTAACTCGTGGGGTGTTGCCACCTAGGGTAGGTACCTTAGGTGGCAATACCCCAAAAGTTACCAGTGGAGGCAAAAAGCCTCTGATGAATTTCTGGTTATCAAACTGAAAATTTAGTGCAGATAACGCAATTGGAGAGATGAGCGCATGGGGAAGGGGAAGCAACAGCATGGAATCCGCCTCATGGCAGTAGTGGAGTGAGACTGTAAATATCTAGTATAGGTAAATCTAAAACAACTGGACTTGCCACCAAGATGGATTCATGCAGCTTAGTTACCATCAAGTGCAATATACAGTTTTATTATTACAGATAAAATGAAAATCTAAAAGATAAATGAATTTGCTTAAAATGGCTCAGTGGGATGGATTGCCCTGGATAACAGGTTTTCCAATAAGTGATCCCATATTTGTATTGTTTATCTTGCTTTTCAGACCCTCTCCTTTTTTTTTTATTTTTATAGTTTATTTGCCTTCTCCTGACTCTTTCCAGCTTTCAAATGGGGGTCAGTGACCCCATGTAAAAAACAAATGCTCTGTAAGGCTACACATTTATTGTTATTGCTACATTTTATTACCATTCTATTTAGGTCTTCCCCTATTCATATTCCAGTCTAATTCAAATCAAGACATGGTTGCTAGGATAATTTGCAAAATTGCAAACTGGAGAGCTGTTGAATAAAAAGCTAAATAACTTAAAAACCACAAGTAATAAAAAATGAAAAACATTTGAAAATTGTCTCAAAATATCATTCTCTAAATCATATTAAAATTAAATTTAAAGGAGAACTAAAGGTTTACTAAAGAAGAAGGCTACAAATGTTGTACATTATGTTCTGGGCTTCTGTACCAGCCAAAGGCAACCACAGCCCTTATCAGGGAATATCTGCCTCCAAAGATGCCCCAGTAGCTCCCCATCTTCTTTTCTGCTGATTCACTGCATGTGCTTTGTGCTGATGTCAGTTACTGAGCTTAGGGACCGACTCAAAATATACAGTGCACATAGAATATAAATGTCACAATATAAGGCTGATTATTAATTCACTAGCATCAGCTTATATGACAGGCCAGCCTAATTATCTTCTTGATAAGTTGTGATGACCTCTAAGCTTAACTTCTCAAGAGCTGCTCAGAGCCCACTGAGTATGTGAGTGTCACAGACACTTTCCAAAATGGTAACCCCTTGTGACAAGTTTGACGTTTTGGATCATTGCTGCTATTCAGAAGCTGAAACTTTAGGTTGGTACAATAGGTTGAGTATATAGAATATAGCATTTTTAGCCATATTAATTTTTAGTGTTTAGCTATCCTTTAAAAGGGGAACAACTCCTTTAACCTTAAGAATTCTACTGCTTTGTTAAACATTTTACACAGGGACCAGGTTTTACCTGCAACTTGCTTGCATGCAAGGTTACAATTTTCAAATGGTTGCTTTTTTGTTGGTCACCACTGGGATCAACTGTAGTTGGAAAATTACATAGCTGGACAGCTTTAAAATATTGCAATATATGAACAAACAATCCATGTTCTGTTTAAAGTGGGAGGCATTTTTTACTTAATTCAAATGGACCTTTTATTTGTATGAATTTTGAAATCATAACAGTGTAGACAAAATATATATGTGCGTTTGTGTGAATATATGTGTCAACTCAATACATTTCAAATCCCTACTGCATTTCTCATCCTCAGCATTAAGTACAGTAGCATCTTTATATATAGAATGTAATCAGAAAAACTACAATAAATAAGTTCATTCATATTGTCAAAATGCTACTATATGGAAAAAATATATTTTCTTGTTATTATCAAAGCGCATAAGAGGTGGTGTTACGGATCATTTATAGTCAGACTCCAGATATTTATCTTCCCATAATGCCAGCTTAGCAGCAATAAAGCATTGGACAAGTTGGAAGCAGATCATTCATATTATATCAGAGTTAAACAGATGGAAAGCCAATTAAGCATGGCAGTGACACACAAACTACTGTATGCTTTTTTAACTCTGGTGACCTGTAATCTTAGTCTGCAGCAAAAACATTGCATCCATCTAAACGTCGGCAGGAAAAGTCAGCAATTCCCTAAGGGTTACCCAAGTGTTCATTTATAGTAAAAGCGGCAAGTTCCTCCTGTAATCATATAGCTCACTTCCTAATTACACCGAGAAATATAAATGGTGTTCCTATGCTGGCTTTGCAATTACGTATAGAGACTTGCCTTGGTGGTAGGAGATATTTTCTTTTAAAAAATGTCACAGACTTTGATTGGACTCTGACCATTTAACAGAATTTTGTTTAATAATGCAAACAACAGTTTTGGGTTGAGAGGCTTTGGTTTTATTCAACATCTCCCATGAGCTTTATAATAGAACATTCTTAGTAGAAAGGTTATGAATGATCACACTAGTTTATGGGATTCAATTGTTGCACCAGGAAAATGTCTTTTTATACAGAGACAACTATGTACCCTTTTAAATTAAATTACTTGCAATCAAATAGATTACCGTGTGGGGGTTTAATGTATATTATTAGAACTACTGTAGTTAATTTTTACAGCAGCAGTCACAAGGCACCACACAGACTGTGTCATCAACAAACTCAGATGAAGTTGCATTTATAGCAAAATCACATTATAACATGACTTTATAATAATAAACTGCCAGTGATTTACTAGTTTGTAGTCTTTTATATGGCATAATAAGAAGAACACCAGCATTACTCACGTCTGCACAGATACATGTTAAAGGTATCATTGGCTAAAGGGGACCATATGAAAGAAACAAGTTGCTTGTATTAGTCCTACTCATTGGCAAATGTTGCAAATGGATTGAAGAAATCTTTAAATATTTAAATTTTGCTCCCTGTGGCATGAACCACTTATATTGCTAATAACTACTGATTTATAACATTAGCAAATTCTCAAAAGAACAAAAAAAAATATTGTGGTATTATTTTTGTGACATTTTGTGCATACTTTCTAGAACTGAACTTAAAGGACATGTCAACCCCACAAAGATTTGTTTTTCAAAAATTAGCGTTAAAGTAAATGAAAGGGTTTCACGCAGAAGATTGCTGCAAAATATTTCGGTGCTTTATTTGTGTCACGACATGTTTCGAGCTGAGCTCTTTTTCAAGTGATAACATATTACTTTCTCCACAATGGTTTTAAACATTAAACTCCACCCTTCATTAGTGGTAACCATGCTCAAGGTGCATTAACCCCACCTCCCCGTGTATTTAGACCCATTTCAAACAAGGCAACTGCCTCTGAGGAATTTTAAAGGCCTAGCCTAATAAAAACAAATAGCAACAGTTCCAAGGATTTCCGTATCAGAGTTCATCGACTGATCATCTCCAGTAGAGTGTAGTATTATCCATAGGGATCTATACGCAGAATCCATATAAGATATAAATATAGAAAAGTTAAAATGGTAGAAAAAGTTAAAAGTTAGAAAAATTCAAAAAAGTTAGAAAAATTCACCCCCGGCACTGCTCACAAGCCTACCCAGAGCTCAATGATTGCTTCACCAAAGGTTAAATCTTTAGCTTTACTTTTCAATGTCATTTTAACACTACACTTATTTTAGTATTTCAATTGGCTGCCAAAAGTTACTCTTACCCTTATGTAGAAAAAATTCACATTTTACTCACAGCTTTTCTGCTATTTCTATGGCAGCAATTACTATCTAAGGAAAGAAGGAGAGAAGAAACACATTTAGAGGACGTAAGTGCATTTCAAAGTTCAAGTATAAATTTACAAAAAACTGGAGATACTCCAGTATTCATTTAAACCCTCTGGTTGCATACTATTTAACTTCCTAATCCATTTTGTTTCCTGTTGCAGCAGTAATCTAGTAATGCTCCCACCTCTCGCTGGTTTTCGCACCACCTCCAGCACTTGCCACTTAAGTTGGGCAGGGCTGTGTTTTAATAAAGAAAAATGACGCGATACAGAAGTGTCTGTCTGGGTACCTACTTTAAAGCTTTAAAGATTTGTTTTTGCTTAATAAAAAAAACACAATTATAAGCATGTTTCCAATATAAATCTATTAAAAATGATTAGTGCTTTAAAAGTTATTTGTAAATGTAATTGCTATTGAAAGCAGCATTTGCGCAACTCCTGTGCAATGGATCTAATCTATTGATCCCTTTGCATTTCAAGTTTATGCAGAAGTGCCACCCTATTGCCTCCTCTCCTAGGTTGTTCAACAGAGTCTATTACCTGAAACTTTAATTGGCTCACTGAGTGGCCCGCCTGCCGAAAATGTGCTGGGACAGGTAGTGTTGTCAATCCTGTACGGATAGTGGACTTATGCTTAGATATTCTTTCTTTTATTTTCTGGGTTGTTTCTCCCACATATAATAACCCACATGGGCATTTGAGTAAATAAATAACAAATGTGGATTCACAAGTATATTATTGTCTGATATTATATTTTTTACCTGAATGTGGGTGATGAAATATATCCCCCTTGATCACTGAATTACATTGAACACATTGTAAACATGGAAAAGTTCCAAATTTGGGTCTCTGAAGAAAACGGGTAGTGTGTGTTCCCTTCGTAAATTTATGTTACACAGATGCATGTATTTGAGGTACCATTGAGTCCTGATATTTATTGTGTGGTTATAATTTAAATTTTCTAATAACACAAAGATGGACAATTACCATGAATTTGGACACTTTTTATTAATGAAGATGAAACACAAATTTTTTACATGGACTGTTACACGGTTTTTATTCAATTTTATTCACTTTTGTAATTTTTATATTTATAACAGTGAGTGTATATGAACATTAAGCATGAAGTAATTCACGAATTGTCACAGGCATTCCCGCCCAGTACCTCCCCCAACCTTACCCCACCCACTTGTAACACTATTTAACACTGAACAGTATGTAATACTTTAGGCTTGAGAAAGGGCCTTGTGAGGCCCGAAACGTTGCCCCCTTTTTTTGTCTACCTACACAATTGAGCTAATAAAACCACAACATTGAAAGTGAACTAAAACTAACAGTGTGCTGCAGTCATTGGACTCTTTAAAGGAGAACTAACCCCCCGTACCAAAAAGACCCCCTTAACTGCCTGCCATTGCCCCCCTCCCTGCACTGTGCATTAGTCAAAAAACAACCCCTTTGAAAAAAAATCTGACCCTAAAATGCACAGCAGCACAGCAGAGCTCCGGGCACCATCTTCCATCGATTGGTATTCTTTCGGGGCTCGATGCCTGTGGGAACATGTGCAGTTGGGCCAATTCAGGAATCTGCTTCAACTACTCATGCTCAAGTTGGCATTGAGCCCAGAAGAGGATACGAATCAGTGGAATATGGTGCCCGGGAGATCCGCTGCTCTGCATTTTAGGGTGAGATTTTTTTAAGGGGTTGTTTTTTGACTAGTGCACAGTGTGGGGTGGGAGAGGGGAGGGGGTGTTAATGGCAGGCAGTTTAGGGGGCTTTTGGTACGGGGGTTTAGTTCTCCTTTAAGAGTTACAAAGTATGTTTATTAATCTTATAATAAGAAATGCACCCTCATGTTTTGAGATTTTGAGACTGAGATAGTACCTATTGCTTGAATAATTCATAGAACTATTTAACAAAGATAAGTCACATGGATTTTAATAAATCTAAATCAACTAAATCCCAAGAAATTCTATTTTATTCACAATAAGATGTCCTGCAAACAAGCTGTCCATCCAATAACAGAATATTTCCTTTCTTCTCATTTTTTGGGCTGTTATGTTAAATAAGGCTGATTAAAGGGGATATAAAGGCAAAAAAATAAAATCCCATTTTTACTTTTTTTAATGAAAAAGAAATCTATATCCAGTATACCTTAATTTACTTATACTGTTGGTCTTGCAAATATGTTTAACATATTTACAAATGATGACCCGCTGCAGCCAACTTTGAAGACATAAATCAGTTTATTTAGGCTTCTGGTCCAGCAAGTTCATGTTTATATTTAGAATACAAATGCTGAATACAAAATACAGCATTTCTAGCATTATTCTATTTTGACTTTTGAACTCCACTGATGTTTTTCATTGGATCGGCATGCGGCAACGAAATGGAGGTGGCAGGTTGGATGTAGTCAAAATATAATTCACTCAATGAAAAGTCGCAGGTAAAAACTACACAGTTACAGTTAGTTAGACTGTCCAATAAAGATGCTGCTTTTTGCGTTCACATCAGACAGTCATGCCATGTCAGATGTAATGTAGTTTTTAACTGCAAATTTTTGTTAAAATTAAGTGTCCAACTAAATTTTTTCTGAGATTGCATTTGACTTGCCGTCTGTGTTTCGCTGATGTGCACCGATCAGCCTACAAACGCCTGTGGAGCTCAGCCCTTAAGGTAGACACAACCATTCATTGTATTAAATATATTCTGTATGCATCACCTTATTGAGGGTCTGGGGCTCAGCACAAGGAGTTTCTCCCAAAGTATGACTGGTGAGTCTTTGACATCATGTGATTCATTTCTTTGTTTAAGCATCTCAGTTTTAGCAAAGGTTAAATTACTCTGATACTCTAATCCCTCTTCTAGTTTAATAAAATACCCACTGTCACCTAAGCCAGGTTCTCTCTATTTCTTGTATTGCTCTAAGCTTCAATGTGCTGTTGAATATGCTATAGGGGTATTATATATATTATATTTCTTGTATTGCTCTAAGCTTCAATGTGCTGTTGAATATGCTATAGGGGTAATTTACAAACTGCAGTGCAGTTTGCACTCTGCCCTCCAGTGCAAGTGAATACAGGACTGCTGAAGCTAGGCAGAACTGTATTCATCAGGGAGGTTAATAAAAGCATCCCCCCTAATGTCCACTAAGTTGGGGACAAAGGTGGACAAAGGTCATACTAGGCCTCTACTGTTAGTTAAAATCTTAACAAGCTGCAAGCACATGCAACTCTTATTGTTAAAACTGGCCGCAAATGAAAAAACAATTACTAAGAACACTATACAGATCTCTTCAGTGGGAGGAGATGATATTGTAGGCCAGCACCTCCACACATAGATGTAAAGCTAAGTGGCACTGACAACAGAAGACACTTGCACATATACAGTGGTTAACCATAATTAAAATTATGTCAAATGTGTATATAATAGGAAGTTAGCCTTTAGTGGTGGGTAATGGGAAAAATGCCAAAGCAAAGACTGGTCACCAACTTCACAAAAGACAAATTCCAGAGACCCTGCAAAAAAGGGAAATACCGGTCAGTTGACCATCACATTATTCTTCCAAGAAAGTCATACTGTATGTACAGCTAATAAATGAGAACAGCTCATTAATAGCTTTCCACTCTGTGAAAGTTACCGCGGACCTCTGACTATGGCTAGGCAAAGCTGGAGCAGCAGTTCACAATTCTTTTTTTTTGGGGGGGGTTATAGGGTTTGGAATAGGGGGCTTACCATCACCCACTCAGCTCACCAAACAAGCAAAGATCTTACAGTCATCTTGAGTATTACTACAGCAGACAATTAGCTACTGTATAACAGGGGAGAGCTGCCTATTACCCAGAAAGAGAAAAGTCAGCAATATTAGTTGTATTGTCACCGCTTGGATGTTCTTCTCTGATAACTATGTGCAGAATTACAGTCGCTCATGCAGAGATGCAGAATCTGTAGCAAGTGAAAAAGCAGCCAGAAACAAGCTGTAGGAAATGAACTTTATGGCAATTAAAGATACAAATTAAGAATCTCAGATCATGTAAGTGTAGGGATCTGTAAAATAGCCACCCCTAGTATTTTGTGCAGGTAGTCCCTCAATGTTATGGACACCTAACTGGGTCCTAAAATACAGTTGGGAGGGGTACTGTTTGCTCTTTCTGCTCAAAGCTAGGCCCCTTGTGTTTCTCACAGTGATCAGCAGATGACACTGTGCTAGGATATAAAAGGCTCTGAAGCCATGCTTTCAGTGTCCTTTTTGTGCTGGCTCTGACCTGAACAGGCAGGTAGAGCCCGGTGGAACCTAGACAGGTCAGTTCTAGTAAGAATAGGCTACTCACCATTATAGGTTGCTCTAGGAGTAACAGACAGACAGGTTATTTAGCTGAGCAGCTCAAGGCTCCGACGAGGAGAGTCAGAGGGATTAAGATCCTGGGTACTAATAGCCCAGAAGTAGGGACTAAGTGTATAGGAACAGGGTAGATAGATTCCCCTCAGGTTCCACTTAGGGAAAAGGCTGAAAGCTGGGTGTACCTTTATTGCTGCTGAGCACGTCCTCTTGCCTGTGGGGACTAATACTGACCATATGGTGTTGTGAGTATTGCCTATTCAATGTGATGCCAAATCCTGTCATGCTCTATTGTATACTCCACTGAGGATTGTGTATGTTCAATAAATCAGTTCATGTTTAAGTTATAAGAACCACTGGTGCCCAATTATTATACCCTGAATCCAGTTACAGTTGCACTACACCCTGACTCCACACCGTTGCGAGGGCTCACTCCCTAAATTTATTTATTGGGAGTGGAGCTCAATAGTGGTGTAAAAGACGCACGATTTACTATAGTGCTACATAAACAACTATGGACATTTTAATAACTGGAAGGGGAGTACTCATTGCATTATTTTTCAGGGCAATAAGCTCATTGTCAGCAGCCCAGAGATTATCCATGTTACTGATTATTATGTTATTGTTAACTGTTAACCTTACCATAGGCATACAGTACTGATTGTTGTTTTGCCACTGGCACAGAAAATTACCAAAATCACATCTTGCCCCCTCCCCTTGCATTACCAAACTCAGTACTCCTTTAAACACTTGCAGTAAGTACTTCTTTGCAACAGGGTGCTGCTGAATAGTTTCCTGTTAAGATGTACCTATTCTATGTTGTGGCCATGATCGGAAGAGGAAATCATGGGGAAAGTGGCCATGGTTCTGGGACAGTGGGGCCCACAGTTTTTTCCTGGTGTTCCACCAGCCCAGTCAAACCCTGTCTAGATTCATTATTTTGTTATGGCACAATGTACTACAGAGTACTTTAGTTCTCAGATTATATGGACTAGTCAGGTGGGAAGCCCTGGGATATGCGTAAAATTTGCATATGCAAATTAGGGGCGGGAAGGGGAAAACATTTTTTACTTCCTTGTTCTCTGACAAAAAGTCATGCAATTTCCCTCCCCTTTCATTTGGAGGGGTTGAACTTGATGGATTTTGTCTTTTTTCAACCTGATTTAACTATGTAACTATGTAACAAATTAAAGCAAAACCAGCTTATTGGGTTTATTTAAATGTATATGATTTTCTAGAAGACAAGGTATGACGAACCAAATTATGGAAACATCTGTTATCTGGAAAACCCTAGATCCGGAGCATTCTGGATAACAGGTTCCATACCTCTAATAGGTTTCCTACATTCTTTATAGAGACTCAGTAGTCTCTATAAAGTTCTGGTTTTAACAAACAAATTTTGTTTATGATATTTGTGTTTAAAAAGTGCCTTTATAAAAAGGCATGCTGTGAATTAAACACAAGAGAAAAACCTTGTTGAAGTTATTCTGGGTGTCACAGTTTTGCTCTTAGATGGCGGAAGTGATAAAACCATAATTCAGAGTGAATTCCCACAAACTGGGAACCATGGGGCAAAAAAAGGAAATTGTGCTTTTTACAGCCAAGAATATTTTTTTTTCAAGGAAAATTATATATGTAGTTTTAGTGACCTGCTGTTTCAGAAATAAAATATCTTTCTGCTATAGCCATTATGGAAATGTTATAAATGGGATCTTCACTCAAAAGGCTGGTTTGTAACAGCAAAAGAAATTATTCTAAGCAACTTTCTAAAATATTAAATTCAAAAATGCCTACAATATGCTGGTTATTCTTAACAAGGTTTTATGCTTAAATTATTAAATTCAACATGCAGAGGACGCATGGCGTACTAAAAAGTGTCTTCTCTGCAAATGCATCTTGTGAGCAAAGGGTGGACAAATTGCACAAGAACCTTTTTATTAAATTATGCAGATGATTTGATTGCCATGAACACATGAACATTTCTATTAAAACTTTTGAAAAGCTTTTCTGAGCAAATGCACCATCTGGTTCACAGTACTATATAAATATTATATATGACACCTATTAATGCTACAAACTGTTTCTGTACGTTAAGTTTCTCTGCAGCCAAGCAAAGAAAGCTAAATGACCCCCCCAACACTAAAGGGCATATTTATCAAGGGTTGAATTTAAAATCTTAAAAACTTTGAAATTCAAATTCAAAAAGACCAACCAAAAATTACTGTAAGTCAAAGGTTTTTTTTGGCCGAATAGGTCTGTATTTGGCCAAACTCGAATTGTACGAATTGAAGTAATCGTGCATTCGATCGAATTCGAATCAAAGTTTTTCCCATAAAAAAAAAAGTCCACCAATTGACTCTAAATAGTTTTAACCACAGACTAAAACAGCAATTCGGCCGGTTTTAGATGGCGGATGGTTGAAGTCGAATTTGGTCTATTCCCTAGTTGAGGTACTGTACACAAAAATAGCTTGAAATTCGAATTTTAAGTTGAAATTTCCCCTCGACCTTTGATAAATCTGCCCCTAAGCAGGTCTCTGTTCCTGTATGTTTCAAGTGCTACCAATCCCTATGTCCGTTGGGGAAATGAAAGCAGTAATATATATAATATTATATACTAGTAATTCTTAGTGAACAAAAGTGTTACCTGGGGATGATTTATAGGGATAGAGTTGAACCAAGGGACAGAACACAGAGATGGAAATAAAAAATACCAATAGCAATGGGATTAGTTCAAAGTTCCTATAGCACTAAACACATTGTTTATGGAAATTGCAAAAAACACATATGGGGTTTATGTATTTAATTCAGTGTTTGCCCAGGTTCAGTAACCTAAAGCGGCCAATTGGCATCAATACATAGTGGTCAACCAATATCTCATTGGTTGCCATTTGTTACCCGGTTAAACTTAGTGCCTTTTATTACATATGGGGGATTCAGTTTTAAAACTTGCTCCATATCTTTCTCTATATTTGGCAGTGGAAGTAAATCATCAATGAGGCAACAAGAATCTGTGATATTTTATAAAAGCCTATAGACCATGGCTCAGGAGGGTCAGGTAATATGGCAGCTCGTGTTTAGGTGAACAAATGGATTTTTATTGGTCGGTCGGATTCTTATATAAAGTCACTAAATCCTAGGGCTGCCTTTAGCATTGCTATCCTGTTATCTGTGCCTTACCCAAGCTAAATTTTGTTTCATTGCCAAAGTATTCCTCAATATGTTTTTGTTTTTGTCTAGAACATACAAAAATCAAGATCTTTTTCTGCAGAATAAACCCCTAAATAGTCTATACAAGTATTCCCGAGGCAATGTGTAATATAGACAGGCAGTTTGGTTTTAAAGCCATCGAAACCCACTGCCAGCAATAAGCTCGTAGTGTTTGGAATTTAATGTCATAACTGAAATATTAAAAATAAACAAGCTGGGGGTTTTAAGGAGCTCTGGAACCCCAGAGAGTATTGCAAATTGGATCCTTTACCGTTTCTATTTCAGTCTGTGTGTGTAGCTGGAGAGAATTCTCTAATCCCAAAATTAATTTGAGGTGTGTGTGTGCTTGTGAGAGAGAAAGAGAGGCAGGAGGAATGATATGTAGGAACAGAGAGGCACTGTCTAGCAGAACAGGAAAGTCCACACTCAAACACAAACCAAAGGCATAGAGGTAAACTTTCTATAATAAAATGGGTAATTCTACACTGAAATTGATCCACAAATAATTATACAAAAGTAGTGACACTTTATATAGCTTATAGTATATACTTTAGGTATAACTTTTTTTTGTTTTCAGCTGGAGGTTTCCTCTGTATCAAGTATAGGCAACATGGGTGCCAGGTACAGACAAGTAATTTGGGGTGGACAAGTAATGCTGCACTATAAGTCTCAGAGGCAAGTTAGAATTGCAAATATAGCAGATATGACTACAGTTGTATAGCCATACAAGCCTGGTAATCAGTAACCAGCACAAAGGGCAGGGATTGAAGAAGGGAATTGGACAGTAACAAGAAAGGTCACAAGACTCGAGAACAAGTATATGGAGAACGCTGAGAAACAGGCAGCACTGTGACAGACTGAGTTGCAAGGGCTGCTCCATTTAGTCATAGGGAGGGTATATACAAAATGCAACTGTGCATCAAACGTACCAATAGCTGCAGGTGCGTTCCAGCTTGCTAAGTGCCTGCTAAAATCATTCTGCTCTTGTTTATAACTTGGGACATGCAAGCTAGGATCTTGCTAGTAGATGCCTATGTGCTGCCCATGCCCCATCTCTCCTGTATGCAGTGTATCAAGTGGAGGCAGCACCACATAAAGAGAGAGAACCACAATCCTTTTGTCTCCATTCTAGGAGAACAATGATTTAGACCTCAGGGGTTTGGTATTAATAATGATGGTCATTAAAATAAGATGTCTTGAACAGTAGCCTAACTACTGCATGCCAGGCACTCCTGTGATAAAAAACATTGGAGGGCCCAACATGCACACTAATTAAATATTTCCAATAATTACATGTATTTCTAACTGGTTCTGACTCCTAAAACAAAGTAACTTAACAGACCCAGAGATAAACTGACTTCTGCTACATTGTTTTAATATTTAGAAGGAAGAGTGACTACATGGATCAGAAAGGGGCAAATACTGCCACTAATCACAAATAATTTTAAATATGTTTAAAGTGTTAATAAAAAATTCCTAAAAGGAATTTGTAAATATTACTAATAATGCAGCATTCTGCTATTGATTTTGTATGAAAGTTCATACATGCCGCTCTCACACAGCCACAATTCCTCCACCAACAAGTGCAGTGCTGTGCAGAGAGCAGCTCCCTGTGGTCATACTGAGCAGGGACAGTTGTCTTTTGCATAGGCTGGGTGGCAGATCTAAGCCTTACTACAGCCTATGGAAGGATCATGCAAACACCCGGGTGCACTTCCTGTGTCAGGGCCTGGAAGAGGATAGTTGTATTACTGGCTAGGGGTGGCTTATGTGAACCTTTGTGCTAAATGAGCAGTGCGGTGCTGCACTATTAGTAATCCAGGTAGGATTTCTATGCAATAGAAGTACATTTTCATTCATTATACAAAAAGCTTTTTTTTGGTGGACACCCTCTTGAATCATTAATAAAGGATTTATGTAAAGTTACTGAACATATATGAAACTCTGATATTTCATGTCTTGTTGGTCCCTTTTAGGGATGGATGAATTTTTTTGCCTTGTTTTGCTGCAAAAATGACTCCCATAAACTTGTATGGCATTGTGCGTCAAAAAAAAAAAAAACGCCCATAGACTTTAATGGGCATTGGTGTCATTTCACTGCTGGCGAATTTTTGGCGAAACAAAACAGGTCAAATTCGCCCAACCCTAATCCCTTTCTCAGATTGTGTCATCGACATTACGTGGCAGCAAGAAACATCTTGCCAAAAAGGATCAAGAGAAATCAGAGGAGGATTCTGACAACATCCTGACTGAATCCCAAGTTTTCAAGATTGCCAAGGACAGT
Organism: Xenopus petersii; assembly: GCA_038501925.1. NCBI lineage: Eukaryota > Metazoa > Chordata > Amphibia > Anura > Pipidae > Xenopus > Xenopus petersii. The sequence goes on from CM076689.1 coordinate 93,449,675, forward strand.
CCTTTCCTATGGCTTGGCTGCTTTTCAATCAGAGGTACAATCTAGTTTGTTTATTTGTGGTTTGTTGGCCAACAATTATGTGTCTGCCTACCATCACAAAACCATGTCAAAAGATAATTGCTAGCTGGTACCCCAGACCATGTTCCCTATGTTTTGTTTACTTGTTCTTGTGAGAATTTTATGAACAAATAGTGGAGTTTTTGGCTAGAAGATCAGCTTTCTCTGGGCTTATGTGTTCTGAACCATAGACCCCAGAAAATGATATCATTATCATTGTCAAACTCCCTACACTATAAACATTATAGCCCTCTATTCCCTTGCGCAGAGTGGACTACAACACGGCTGTGGACTGGTGGTCATTCAGGATCATCATGAATTTTTTGATTTGTAAAAAAGATGAAGACATGGATTTTTTGATCCAATACCACGAAACAGATTATTCTTGTAGGTCATACCATCAGAACTGGGAAAAGAAGACCCGTTTTAATCTACTTTTTTATTTAAAGGACAAGTCAAGTCAAATTCACTGGATGGTTAAGGGTTCCAATGTGTTAAGACACCCCCAGTGAATATAACCACTTACCTTAGACACACAGCATTCACGTTCTCTGATGTGAAGTGTACAGACCTGGAGTGCTATGCATTGAGCATCGCACCTCCATGTTTTCCGGTGTCCCAGAGATCCTTAACATGGTCATGAACCATGTTAAGGTCACATGTGCAATAAAGTAAAAATCTGAACTTTAATTTATACATTTTCTCAAGTTCAGATTTTCACTCTACACATGAGGGCTGTCCTCGACAGCGAAGAAGATCATAGCAAGATCACCAGATATTGAAGCTTGGTGTTTAAAATATAGTACCCTAAGCCAGTGCTCTTTTCTGCATCATTTCAGTGTCTAAGATAAGTAATTATATTTATTGGGTGGCTCATAACACTTTGGCAACCCTTCACAGAATTTGCCTTGACTTATCCTTAAAAAACAATGTTTTTAGGTGTTTTAGCTTTATTAAAGGAATGTTTTAATGTGTATACTGAAATACTATTTAACTTTATTCACAGGATTTGCTCTGTATCGAAAATATTTTTTTTATATTTTTTCTATCTGTTTAAGGTCTTGGGAACTGTATTTGGACTTTTTTTGAACTTTTTTTGTACGATATTTTCACTGATGATGTTTTATCCACGAATGGAGTTGCTAATTGTAGTAACTAAGGGTTAAATTACCAAACATTGCGGGTTAATTTATGCATAAGTAATGTTTAAAAGGTTCACTTTGTGGTGTGATTTGCTGTCTGACGAAGGGGCCCTCCCCCCCCCGAAACGTAATAAAACACGCAGGGCTTTGCCTGCATGCATCGAGCTCTGAGTGCCAGTTTTTCTTTTATTACCCTTAAAAAAACGTATCACATATATATACCATCATACTTAAATTCTAGAATGTGCAATTACATTAATTGCATGTGATGCTTTTTACCAGATAATTTTCTGATTGTGCTCAATAAAATAAAAACGAACAGATTTTGGCTGTATTGGCATTATAAAGACTTATTAAATACACAACAAATATATTCTTGCTATCAGTATTATGGTAGTATTGATTAACACATGTCCATAAAGTTCAACCTTTTAACTGCCAGTTGATCCAGAGGAAGGCAAAAAAAAACCCATCTGAAGCCTCTCCAATTTGCCTCAGGGGGGGAAAATCCTTCCTGACTCCCAATGGCAATCAGACTAGTCCCTGGATTAACTTGTACTATGAGCTATCTTCCATAACCCTGTATTCCCTCCCTTGCTAAAAAGCCATCAACCCCTTTTTAGTGCGATCTAATGTATTAGCCTGTACAACTGATTCAGGGAGAGAATTCCACATCTTCACAGCTCTCACTAAAAAAACCCCTTCCGAATATTTAAGTGGAACCTCTTTTCTTCTAATCGGAATGGGTCAGCTGGAAAGACCTACTGGTAAATAAAGCATTAGAGAGATTATTATATAATCCACTTATATACTTATCCATAGTTATCATATCACCCCTTAAACGCCTCTTCTCCAGCGTGAACATCCCCGATTTGGCCAGTCTTTCTTCAAAGTTAAGATTTTCCATACTTTTTACAAGCTTAGTTGCCCTTCTCTGTACCCTCTCTAATACAATAATGTCCTGTTTGAGTGATGGAGACCAAAATTGTAAGGCATATTCTAGATGGGGCCTTACCAGTGCTCTATAAAGTAGAAGAATTTAATATATAATATTCACTTGAATATAAATAGAGCAGAAAGTTGTCCACACATGATCAGATCCAGTCATTTACTGTGACTGGCATATGAGATGATCTATGGTCATTTGTTACATTTTTAGTGTATTTGCAAAGGCAAGCAAGTAGCAGCCCCATTCCCATATTTTACCTGTGTAAGTAACTCCTTATATATTTTGGGGTTTATATAATGTAAATTATAAAATGTTTATCTTAAAAATAAATGTACAAATTGTAAATAAATGAAATAATTTTATATTATTGTAGCCATCAAATGAATATTTAAAGCAAATTCATGGAAAAGCTATGTTAACTTTGGACTACCTGATCCATGACCCCACAAATAACAATTGAAGGGTTTTCCTTCCTTAACTCCAGCTGGCAAAAGGACCAAACCATCTGTCCTCAGAGAAAAGAAGAGAAGGAGAAAAGAGAAGAAAAAGGAAGAAGAACTTTGAGCAATGAAGTATCTCTGCTCTGGTTTTCATCAATAGTAAAGTTTTGCACTGCCCATATTGGCATCATGGGCCAAAACACTCACTGCTGATATGGAGCACAGCAATTCCCACAATAAGAGAAAAGTAATGCATTGACTTTTAGTGGTTCTGTTGGTATGTATATATACAGTAATATACCCAGCTGTCTTGGAAAAAGGAGGGCAGTATCACCCTTCCCAACAAAATATTTCCCCCCCCCCGATATTTTAGGAAGGATTTTTTCTGCACCCGCCACCTGGGGAAAGGAAATGGCAGCCTCATTATGGTTGACACTCACTATTGTTTGCCCACCTGAAGCTGCCACCTTGTCTCTTCAGATCACCAGTAGTGGCAACCCAGTACCTCTGACCAAGTCTGATCTGTGCTACTAACTACCCCAGGTTACCTAAATACCACAGAGTTCAAATGCACCAATTAAAATGCTTCTTATGCCATAGGTTTTGACCTTGTAAAAAAAAAAATTCAGGTGGTGCCATACCTATATGTTACTGGGTCCAACAGCAAAAACATTTTACAGTCCTCTTCTAGTAGTTGAGATAGATCAAAGGTTTTTTTCTTCACCTATTTTAACAAAGGAAATAATGTTGACAGCAACACAACAAAAATGTTAGAACTATATTGTTACAACAGAAGCTAGTCAAGCCCTGGCAAAAAATATATATATTTTTAAATACTACGCCTAATTGCTGCAAGATTCAACAATGCATTATTCAAGGTAGGCCTTCTAGTTTTGTCAATACACTTGCTGCTTTTAAAGTTCATTCTAGAATTCATTACAAAGTAATGCCAAATTTAGATTTTAGATTGTATTTGATGGGAAGGGGGGTTAAAAAGAAGAAGAATACCTAAGTATTTTGAAAACAATTACATTTTGCACAGCCATTATTATTTTAATACATGCATTGCTCGGTTAGCATCTGTGCGCTCCCTTTTCTTGTTTTGCCATAATCACCTAATAAATATTTAAATGGACCCATTTGCCGCAACTGGAAAAGAACCGTGTAAACCTGTTGTCATCTAGACCCATAAGCCGTTGTGGAGTCAATGAATTTAAGTCACTTAAAATCACAGCCACAAGCTAACTCAAACCTGCCAAATAACTGTCTGCCAAGAATCAAATGCTGGACCAAGGTTGCCTTCTCTAAGCTAGGACACTCAGTTCATTATGAATGCTTGCATTGCTTGTCTAATTAGGCCTGGGAGAGGCTTAACAACCCTGCTACAGATTTGCTGCTTACAAATATAAAAATACAAGCCTTGTTCAAATTAGCAATGTGAGTTGAGAAGCACCAACTGTCTGACCAAGTGAAAAAAAAAATCCTGATCCACAGAGTGGTTATTTTGGTTCATAAAACTCTCCTATGTCAGCCACAGGAGGTCCGCCGTAAAATGAATTATAGTAAGCTGTATGTGATAATTAACCAGGCATTAGCAAATATGTTGGAACAGGGAGGCTCTGTTTAACTGAATTTTAACTAATAAAAGCATGAATTTGTTCAACAAATGATCATTTAGGCAGTGGAATGTTCAGGGTATTGGAGGAACACTGAGCAACAGAATACTGTAGGGGACTGAAAAGTTTCCTTACAAAAACATTACTGTTTTATAGGCTGGCAACATACTGCAATGTTATTCAGGCTCCTGTAAGGAAAAGAGTCTCTATGAAACAAATACAATACACGGATAGTGTATCAAATGTCTTCTACTATTTGTATTAATATGCAAAGTCATTTATATGGTTACGTGTTAAGTAAAAACTCTGCTAGCAGATTTAGGTAGGGGGTGGGAATTTGCATATCTATTTACAACTATGTTTCCATAAAATAAATAGGGTGCTGTAAATTTAATGTAAATTAAAACAAAAAGTGAGAGAATGAGAATTTGCAAATCATGTTAATCTCACTTTTTGTTTTATATTTAATTGCAAATAGTATAAAGACAACATAACATGAGAAAATGTATTGATTACTGAAAAACATGAACGATGCCAACAACAAGTTCCAAAAAAGTTGGGACAAAGCCAAAAAAGACTAATAAAGTTGGAAAAGCTCTTTTTAGTATTACATGAGGGGTTGGGTCTCTTGGAAGTAATGATAGTGAGGGGTACACCTCTATCAGGCAAGAATGGGACAAAATTTCACTTTCAAAACTAAAAAATGAGAGATGGTCTTTCCATAATACGGAGATTACGGATAACAGGTTTCCGCATAGCAGATCCTATACCTGTATAAATGCGTGTATAAATATACACCATTATGTTACATCGTATAAATTATCACAGAACTAAAAGTTTGATAAATTTTTGAAAACCAGCCAGTCCGCATGTACTATTTATACACTGGTCTCCAAGTCGTCCCTCTCTTTACCAAATCAGCAGTCTTTTGTCCCTTGTCTGCAGCCACACTGATTTAAATCACTGTTAACGGATATTTCACCTTTATGTAAACTTTAAGTATGTTATAGAATGGCCCATTCTAAGCAACTTTTCAGTTGGTCTTTTTTATAGTTTTTGAATTATTTGCCTTTATCTAACTGATCCTTCCTCAGGTGCCAGTGTTCATGACCATGGTTCTCCAGAGTAATCTATTCTAATTTGTGAAGACAAGGAATGTTTGGCAGCTCCTAACTCTAAGGGCAGGACTACATGGGCGATTCCGACGAGCTGCGCAAAATCTCAGGCTTCATGTCGGATGCGACGGAAACAAAGTAAGTAATTCAATTGTCACATCGTGTAGCAGCATTGATGCGGCGCGACATGACTGTCGGATGCAGACGCTGCACGCTGCGTCTGCATCCGACAGTCGTGTCGCGTCACATCAACAATGCGACACTATCCGATACTGGCATTACTAACCTTGTTTCCGCCGCATCCGACGTGGCGTCTGCGTCGGATCGTGGCTGAATCGCCCATGTAGTCCTGCCCTAATACAGTGAGAACAAAAAGAAACTTTTACCTACACTTCATCTAAATTAAAACCAGTTGCATGTTGTCTCAGAATATCATTCTCTGCATCATACTAAAAGTTAACTCTAAGGTGAACAACACTTTTGACATATTATTAGATATAAACTTGGCCTGGGTTCTCAACCTGTTGCTCTGTATGAGATCAGACTGTCCATCTTCAAACAGAATATGTTCAGATTAAACTAATTTGGCACACCACTAGGCCAAACAAGTAGATCTTTCTGATTATAGCCAGCATTAAGTCTGTTTCTGCTCGGTTGCTATAAACTAGCAAACATTTGGAAACTTTGCCCCCATTATGACATTATAGCAAAATTACTTTGACAGTAACCACCTGTATTGAAGACTGTTCTTTGCGCTTGGCTGGGCAATAAGCAGAAGGTGGATGGAGCCCAGCAGATCTGCTACCATGTGCAACACTTTTTTCCCCCTCAAAACAAATAATGTAAAATCTACCCCAGAAGAGGTATGACATCAGCTGGATATGCAATTTGAATACATACCTATGGTTAAATTGCTTGGTCTTACAGATGAGCTCAGATCAGAACCTAGATCAGGTTGATCTAGTAGATGTATGAGGATCCATGCAATTCCGGTGATCATGCTAGTCTGGTCAATCTAGCTTTTAGTGTGATCATACCAGAAGTTGACATGCTGTTTTGTGTCTGTCAGTGTGGTTGCGTTGCGGTGAGGTTAAATCAAACTATATTCTATAAGGACTTGTGTCTGCACTCCCCAACACAAACATTCTTAAGTTCTGAATTATTCTGTACACTTGGATACCCTTGGATAGCAGATCTCATTTGACAGAAACAGCACGATTTTTATCAATACTTCATTTCAGAAAACAGCAACTTGTTTTAAACCTTATTAACCCTTATTCTGTAACTGCTGTAGGCCCAATAAATCCTAAATTGGCACAAAGATGACTCTGGTGTTTCAGAGAGGAGAGTGGAGTAATTTTCTGCGATTTTCCCATTTCAAAACAATTTGCAGAACTGCCTGTCAGCCTGGTGTTTTTACAGAGCTACCAAACAAGCCTTAAAAAGCTTGAATGCTTTGCAATTTATAGCAGGGGGGGAGGCAAATAAAAATAAATAAAAAAGTAATTCCAGACTATCGTCCCGCTAGAATATTTTAGATATTGGAGTTAAGTTTTCCTCCAACTACTGCTCAACAAATTGGGGGTGACGGGATAATGTTAGCTAAAAATAAACAAGCAAGAACATATCATTGAAAAAAAAACAAAGTTCTCAATTAGAATATTTAAACAATGTCAGAGAAATACAGTACTCCCAGGTTTGAAGAATAAATTCTGGAGAAAAAACACACAAAACAAAAACACACACAACATATATTCATACCATAGATATATATATATATTTATTTATTTATTTAGTGTGTGTGTGTGTGTGTGAAAGCCCGTCTCCCATATACTGTAACCCATTATAATCGAATAATTCTGATTTTTTAAAAAGATATCCTTCTTCTCTGTAATAAAAAAGTACCCTGTTCTTGATTCAATCTAATTAATCCTTATTGGAAGCAAAAACTGCCTATTGGGTTTACATGATTTTCTAGTAGACATAAGGTGCCAATTAAAGATGGATCTGGAAAAGCACTGGTCCTTTCATTCTGGATAAAAGGACCCATAGACATACACACAAGACTGAGGAAGAGGTAATAGAAAGGGACAAAAGAAAAGTAAGAGATACCTGGATGTAAGTGGAAAAAAATGTGTTTAACATTAAAAGGGCAATCATGTTTGGGAGTTTTAACCTTGAAAGCAAAGAAGTTGCAGGTAAAACTGTTCATCTTAAAATGTATTGTGTTCCCATAACATGATACATTTATTAGTTAGCATATTCAAGAGTGCTTCATGTGCATACGTGTCACTGAAAAGTAATTTTGCCCTTGACTATGGAGACCTAGCCTCCTGCGTATCACCAACAGGACTGAGCCATGTTACAACCTAGTAATCTCTGTATTATTTAACATTTAAGGGGCAGATTAATCAAAGGTCGAGGTGAATTTTCGAATTGAAAAAATGCTAATTTCAAGCTATTTTTGTGTACTTCGAGTAGGGAATAATCCAAATTTGCAAAAAATTCTAAAATTCGAATATTGAAATTCATCATGTACTCTCTCTTTAAAAATTCCACTTCGACCATTCGCCATCTAAAACCTGCCGATTTCTGTTTTAGCCTATTGGGGACCTCCTAGAACTTATTTGGAGTCAATTGGTGGACTTTGAAAAAATCTAAGTTTTTTGTTGGGAAAAACTATGAATAGAATTCGATCAAATGCGCAATTCCTTTGATTCGAATACGGCCGAATAAGGACCTATTCGATCGAAAACTGACCTATTCAACCCAAAAAAAAGTCAACTTAATTGATTGTTCTTTTTGAATTTCGAAGGTTTTTCAATTCGAAATTCAACCCTTGATAAATATGAACCTAAACGTAGCAAGTGTTACAGTATATAGGGATAATGTGTCCTCTATGGCTTTAATTGCCTACACTTCCTCATTTCCCTAGTTGCTGGGCAGAGGCCCATGTAGCTAGATGTGATAGTTGTGTTATTGGCCAGGAGGCACTGTGACCACACCCTGTCACACTTGGTATACTGAATGAGAAGGGGTGGGTCTGGGCTCTTTGGCTGCTGGATGCTGATCCAGCTGGGCGTACACAGGAGGGCCTGGGTACAGCAAGGCTCAGTAGAGCCATGTGCCTTATAGGGATCAGTACCTCTAAAAGGATAAGTCGGGGAGCAGGGACCCCGTGAATGAGGATAGTGAGTCGCAGTTCCTCTGTGCTGTCTCTCTGGGATCTACCTTGGAAGCTCTGTGTGAGCAGTTGTGCCTGTATATTCTGCATTTACCTATGTAGCTCTGTGTGAGCGGGTTGTGACTATATACTGCCAATGCCTCTGTACTGATGTAAGTAAACCTGTGTATCATTTGTCACAGACAAATAAAAGTTATTCTGTTATACTGCAAGAACCTCCTGGCACCCATTATTCTTATTTTTATTGCACAGTAGCCTGTTGCAGTTGCACTACACCACACCATGGATCTTCCACTTAGCCAAGGCCCTAGTCTGGGGTGTTTTGAGTCACATGTAACCCAGCACTAGCTGGACATCAACCAGCTTCTGTTCCATCAAAAATTAATGTGGAGTATATAGTCCCCATGTACCTAAGGATAGGGATCACAGCTGGAATGGAACTCTTGAGAGGCTTCTTCTTACAGGCATCTATTTATTGGAGACATTTGAATGATGAGACCATTTCTTTATAGCTACTCTCATATGGGAAATGACCCTTGGTAAAAATGGTTAATTTGTGCCAAACTGCTTAAGACTTATTCGCCTGATTTATTGGTTTACTCAGGAAATAATACCACCTGTATCTTTACTGGTTGATTAAGTACCACTGGCAGCTAATTTTACATTATCAATTCATTTCTGATTTATCATTCTTACAGTTACAATAACAATTCTGCCAAGTCAACCCCTTCCAACAAGACATTGTCACCTCCAGTTACACATAAAAAAGGAAGCCTTATCCGATAATTATTCACTAGATTAGCAAGGTAATTGGTCTAGATAACTCAGGTTGTTGGTTAGTTGTCACCCCTTCATAAGAATGAATAAAACTGGGTGGTGGAAATTAGGTTGGAATTTCATGGACACCCAAAGACATAAGGCAACAACTAACTTGAGTCATCTGAAATCCCCAGTGGAATCCATCAGAAACCTCCTTGCATTCCAGTGGGACAACTGGGTAGCTGCAAACCATATCGGTACACCCTCAAGGTGGCCATAGACCTAGAGATCCGCTCGTTTGGCTATGTCGCCAAACGAGCGGATGTCTCTCCTTAATTGCCCAATGTGGGCAATATCGGGTTGATCTGATAGTGAGCCCAAGGGCTCAACGATCGCATCATAATGGATATGATATGGGTGGTCGGATCGAGGGACCTCAGACGCACAGATGCGGCTGTGATCTTTGGAATTTTTTTACCTGCCCGTTCGAGATCTGGTCAACTTTCGGCCACTTATTGATTGAGGAAGTCCGTTGTATGGCCACACACACACTGGCCAATAAGCTGCTGACTCTGTCTGTCGGCAGCTTTTATCAGCCCGTGTATGGGGGCCTATAGGGGTAAGAGATTATACTGTACATACTGTACATAAACTTTTATGTTATGCTTAAACACATACATATTCTGGTACTGATTAATATAATGTTCCTCTTTGGAATCCACTTCTGAAAGAGGAATTCAAAATAAATAAAGCTAGCCACTGTTGTATTGTGAGTTAGTCCTCTTGTGGAATATTCCTGAAATAAATGTATTTCAATAAACTGCACGGTCCTCATGACATCTAAAAATATCTCCCACTATCCCAGTGGGGAGCTGGAGAAGTCGTGTTCAAAGCAGAGTGTTTATAAACATATGTCGAGCCCTATCCATACATTAAGATTATCACAAGAAGCCGTACTATGTGTGAGAGATTTTACTAAACATTGAGGAGAGTGCTTAGATAAATTAGCCACAGACACTACCAACAATCGTCAGTCTATTTGTTTAGGGGGCTGGCTAAACAGACAGTCTCTCGGCATGGCACCAGCTCTGTCTGTCGTCCTATCTTTCTGCTGCCAATATAAACATGAGTATTTCAGTGCGTCAGGGAAGAAAGAGTTAGCTGTTCATTGGTATAAATGATACGTTCTGAGTCACAGTTGATTACAAAATGTGTTCATGCAGGTGCTGTAATATGGTTCTAATCATCTGAGAAGTGTCCGACCTGTAGGGCCTTAATACACCCTGAAGCTACTAACCCCATTTTCCCCAGAGCCAAAGAAATTGTTCTTTAACAATAGCTTGGAATTCCTCGATCCATTTCACTGCAGCATATTTTCTGCACCCGAACCTGAGAGAACAGCAATGTTTTCTGTGTAAGAAAGCTTGTGTAGTATTATGAACTCTTACAAGAATCCAGCAGGGGACATGACTTAGGGACCATGATATGAATGCATATTGTGCAAAACTTGCCTAGAACACCATTGCATTAGCAGGGACAATCTCTGAAATGTGCTCATGTCCTGTACAGACACTAGAGATGTCGCGAACTGTTCGCCGGCGAACTTGTTCGCGCGAACATCGGGTGTTCGCGCTCGCCGGAAGTTCGCGAACGTCGCGCGACGTTCGCCATTTTGGGTTCGCCATTGTTGGCGCTTTTTTTTGCCCTCTCACCCCAGACCAGCAGGTACATGGCAGCCAATCAGGAAGCTCTCCCTTGGACCACTCCCCTTCCCTATAAAAACCGAAGCCCTGCAGCTTTTTTTCACTCTGCCTGTGTGTGCTGAAGAGATAGTGTAGGGAGAGAGCTGCTGCCTGTTAGTGATTTCAGGGACAGTTGAAAGTTTGCTGGCTAGTAATCGTTTTGATACTGCTCTGTTATTGGAGGGACAGAAGTCTGCAGGGGTTTGAGGGACATTTAAGCTTAGGTAGCTTTGCTGGCTAGTAATCTACCTTCTACTGCAGTGCTCTGTATGTAGCTGCAGTGGGCAGCTGTCCTGCTTCTGATCTCATCTGCTGACTGCTGCAATAGCAATAGTCCTTGTAAGGACTGCTTTTATTTATTTTTTTGTTGTTTTACTACTACTACTACTACTACTACTACTACTACTACTATAAGAGCCCAGTGCTATTAGTCTAGCAGTGTTGGGGAGTGGGACTGGTGTGCTAATCTGCTGCTCCTAGTAGTTCAGCAGCACCAACTTTAATTTTTTTTTTTTAATATTCATTCTTTTTTTATTTAACTTTTTTTTTATTTTACTACCGCTGTAGTAGTGTATAAGTTGACCTTTTAGGCATTATTTGCCCTGTAGGCATTTTTTGCCCAGTGTGTTATTCAACCAACTGCTATCTAGCTGTGTGCCCGTGTTCACATTCTGTCTAAATATCCATAATATTACCGTCTCCAGAAAAAACACCGGAGTGACTTTTTTCAAGCAGCCATAATAAATTTTACGTAATCCGTATCCATCGCTGTAGTAGTGTATAAGTTGACCTTTTAGGCATTATTTGCCCTGTAGGCATTTTTTGCCCAGTGTGTTATTCAACCAACTGCTATCTAGCTGTGTGCCCGTGTTCACATTCTGTCTAAATATCCATAATATTACCGTCTCCAGAAAAAACACCGGAGTGACTTTTTTCAAGCAGCCATAATAAATTTTACGTAATCCGTATCCATCGCTGTAGTAGTGTATAAGTTGACCTTTTAGGCATTATTTGCCCTGTAGGCATTTTTTGCCCAGTGTGTTATTCAACCAACTGCTATCTAGCTGTGTGCCCGTGTTCACATTCTGTCTAAATATCCATAATATTACCGTCTCCAGAAAAAACACCGGAGTGACTTTTTTCAAGCAGCCATAATAAATTTTACGTAATCCGTATCCCTCGCTGTAGTAGTGTATAAGTTGACCTTGTAGGCATTATTTGCCCTGTAGGCATTTTTTGCCCAGTGTGTTATTCAACCAACTGCTATCTAGCTGTGTGCCCGTGTTCACATTCTGTCTAAATATCCATAATATTACCGTCTCCAGAAAAAACACCGGAGTGACTTTTTTTCAAGCAGCATTCTTATATTTTACGTAATCCGTATCCACCGCTGTGTATACGTTGACCTTGTAGGCATTATTTGCCCTGTAGGCATTTTTTGCCCAGTGTGTTATTCAACCAACTGCTATCTAGCTGTGTGCCCGTGTTCACATTCTGTCTAAATATCCATAATATTACCGTCTCCAGAAAAAACACCGGAGTGACTTTTTTTCAAGCAGCATTCTTATATTTTACGTAATCCGTATCCACCGCTGTGTATACGTTGACCTTGTAGGCATTATTTGCCCTGTAGGCATTTTTTGCCCAGTGTGTTATTCAACCAACTGCTATCTAGCTGTGTGACCGTGTTCACATTCTGTCTAAATATCCATAATATTACCGTCTCCAGAAAAAACACCGGAGTGACTTTTTTTCAAGCAGCATTCTTATATTTTACGTAATCCGTATCCACCGCTGTGTATACGTTGACCTTGTAGGCATTATTTGCACAGTGTTTTCTTCAAACCGCCATCTAGCTGTGTGAGCTTGTTCACATTTTGTCTAAATATTGATAATATTATCGTCTCTAGAAAAACCACTTGAGTTACTTTTTTTCAAGCAGCATTCATATATTTTACGTAATCCGTATCCACCGCTGTAGTAGTGTATACGTTGATCTTGTAGGCATTATTTGCACACTGTTTTCTTCAAACTGCCATCTAGCTGTGTGTATTATCGTTTCCAGAAAAACCAACTGAGTTTTTGTTGTTGTTGTTTTTTTAAAAATAATGCCAGGCAAAGGCAGGCCGCCACGCAGAGGCCGTGCTAGGGGCCGTGCTGCTATGCAATCCTGTGGCCCTAGCAAATTGCCCAGTTTTAAAAAGCCAATGACCCTGAACTCCCAAAATGCTGAAGAGGTAGTTGACTGGCTTACACAGCACACCCCATCCTCTACCGTTTCTAACTTTACCACAACATCCTCCTCATCCTCCACTGCTATGGCCACCCCACGTAACACTTCCTCCACCACCGGTGCCCCATCTTCACTGGAGTCAGAGGAGTTATTTTCCCATGAGTTTCTTGAACTGAGTAATGCGCAACCATTATTGGCAGAAGAAGATGAAGGAGATGAGGACGTTACACCAGATTTAATTCTGGCAGAGAACACGACAGAGATGGACATAATGATGAGTGATGAGGAGGAGGAGGAGGTCCCCGCTGCTGCTTCCTTCTGTGATGTGTCAGAAGAAATTGATGCATCTGAGGAGAATGATGATGAGGAGATTGATGTTTTGTGGGTGCCTAGTAGAAGAGAGCAAGAGGAGGGTAGTTCAGATGGAGAGACGGAGAGTCAGAGAGGCAGTAGGAGAATAAGACTTAGAAGAAGCAGGGAGGCCAGCCCGCAGGGATCAGTAGGGCAACAACATGTATCGGCACCTGTGTTCAGCCGGCCAACGCACCCGCCATTGCCGCCAATGCCGCCAACTTCTACTGTTACCGCCAGATCGCAGACTTCCAAAAAGTCAGCAGTGTGGCATTTTTTTAATGTGTGTGCCTCTGACAAAAGCATTGTAATTTGCAATGAGTGCAGTCAGAAACTGAGCCTTGGTAAGCCCAACAGCCACATAGGTACAACTTCTATGCGAAGGCACATGAGCGGCAAGCACAAAGCACTTTGGGAGCAACACCTCAAAGGCAACAGGCAAACTAAAAGTCACACTCCTTCTGGTCCAGCATCTTACTGCTCTACCTCTGCTCTCCTTGACCCATCTGAACCACCCTCCACTCCGCCTTCCACCTTGACCACCTGTTCCCATTCCCAGTCATCTGCCACCAGCCAAGTTTCTGTGAAGGCCATGTTTGAGCGTAAGAAGCCAATGTCTGACTGTCACCCCCTTGCCCGGCGTCTGACAGCTGGCTTGTCTGCACTCTTAGCCCGCCAGCTTTTACCATACCAGCTGGTGGACTCTGAGGCCTTCCGCAAATTTGTAGCAATTGGGACACCGCAGTGGAAGGTACCCAGCCGCAATTTTTTTTCTAAAAAGGGAATACCACACCTGTACCAACATGTGCAGAGCCAAGTTACCGCATCTCTGTCACTTAGTGTTGGGCCAAAGGTCCATATGACTACTGACGCATGGTCCTCCAAGCATGGTCAGGGCAGGTATGTCACCTACACTGCCCACTGGGTGAACTTGGTAATGGCTGGGAATGGGAAGCAGGGAATGGGTAGCTCAACAACAACAACAACAGTGGAGTTGGTGTCACCGCCACGGATTGCACGCGGTTCTGCCACCACCTCTACTCCTCCATCGCTCTCTACCTCGTCTTCTTCCTCTTCTTCTTCTTACTCTGCTGCTGGGTCCTCCTTCTCCTCCTCCACACCTGTGCACCCCCAGCTCCCCCTAGGCTATTCGACGTGCCAGGTACGCCGTTGTCACGCTGTCTTGGGGATGACGTGCCTGGAAAGCAAAAACCATACCGGATCTGTACTCCTGTCATCTCTGCAGTCACAGGCCGATCGGTGGCTGACCCCACACCAACTGCAGATCGGAAAAGTGGTGTGTGACAATGGAAGCAATCTGTTGGCAGCGTTGAGACTGGGAAATTTAACACATGTGCCCTGCATGGCACATGTGTTAAATTTAATAGTCCAACGTTTTGTCTCCAAGTACCCAGGATTCCAGGACGTTCTCACCCAGTCCAGAAAGGTGTCGGCCCATTTCAGACGTTCCTACACAGCCATGGCACGCCTTGCTGACATTCAGCAGCGCTACAACATGCCAGTCAGGCGTTTGATTTCTGACAGCCAGACTCGCTGGAATTCAACGCTCCTTATGTTGGAACGTCTGCTGCAACAACAAAGGGCCGTCAACGAGTACCTTTTTGAACTGGGTGGTAGGACTGGATCTGCAGAGCTGGGGATTTTTTTCCCCCGTTACTGGGTGCTTATGCGCGATGCCTGCAGGCTCATGCGACCTTTTGAAGAGGTGACAAATATGGTCAGTCGCACCGAAGGCACCATCAGCGACCTAATACCCTTCGCTTTCTTCCTGGAGCGTGCCGTGCGACGAGTGACAGATGAGGCTGTAGACCAGCGTGACGAGGAGCTGGAAGCGCACGATTTATGGTCGCAATCACCAGAACGAACCCAGGCACCTGCTGCAACGCAGGGAGAGGTGCCAGAAGTGGAGTCAGAGGAGGAAGGTGGCTTTGTGGAGGAGGAGGAGGAGGACCAACAGGAGCAGGCTTCCCAGGGGGCTAGTGGTGACCTTTTGGGGACCCCTGGTCTTGTACGTGGCTGGGGGGAGGAGACCGTGGATGATGCAGTCCTTGATAATGAGGAAGCGGAGATGGATAGCTCTGCATCCAACCTTGTGAGAATGGGGTCTTTCATGCTGGCATGCCTGTTGAAGGACCCCCGTATCAAGAGGCTTAAGGAGAAGGACCTGTACTGGGTCGCAACGCTACTAGACCCTCGGTACAAGCATAAAGTGTCAGAAATGTTACCAACATACCACAAGTCCGAAAAGATGCGGCATTTACAAACCAGCCTGCAAAACATGTTGTACAATGCTTTTAAGGGTGATGTCACTTCAGGAACTCATCAACATTCCAGGGGCAGAGGTGCCAGTAATCCTGCCACGAGCACACCTGCAAGGACAAAGCCCTTTGGCCGGTCTGTAACGTCAGACATGCAAATGTTTTTCTGTCCAAGGCAGCGCCACAACCCTTCGGGATCCACCCTCAAAGAACGCCTCGACCGGCAGGTAGCGGACTACCTGGCATTAACTGCAGATATCGACACTCTGAGGAGCGATGAACCCCTGGACTACTGGGTGCGCAGGCTTGATCTGTGGCCAGAGCTGTCACAATTTGCCATGAACCTCTTGTCTTGCCCAGCCTCAAGTGTGCTCTCAGAAAGGACCTTCAGTGCAGCAGGAGGGATTGTAACTGAGAAGAGAACTCGCCTAGGTCACAAAAGTGTCGATTACCTGACCTTTATTAAAATGAATGAGGGGTGGATCTCGGAGGGTTACTGCACGCCGGAAGACTTGTTCTGACTTCTATGCAGCTGTCCTTCTCTTCAAGCCTCATGACTCCACACACAGCTGTCCTTTAGCGTCCTCCTCCCTCCGCCACCGTTACAAACTAGGGTGCAAACCCTACTGGTTTAATTTTTTCTGGCCTCTGTGCTTCAGTGGCTGCAACCAAAAAAACTGGGCAAACAATGTCTACAAGGTCAACGTATGGCGAAAAATGACTATTTTCAGCATTTATATGGCATATTTTTTCTGGCAACTGTGCTTCAGTGGCTGCGTCCAAAAAAATGCATATTTTCTGCATTTATATGGCATAATTTTTCTGGCCTCTGTGCTTCAGTGGCTGCAACCAAAAAAATGCATATTTTCTGCATTTATATGGCATAATTTTTCTGGCCTCTGTGCTTCAGTGGCTGCAACCAAAAAAATGCATATTTTCTGCATTTATATGGCATAATTTTTCTGGCCTCTGTGCTTCAGTGGCTGCAACCAAAAAAATTTATATTTTCAGCATTTATATGGCATAATTTTTCTGGCAACTGTGCTTCAGTGGCTGCGACCAAAAAAATGACTATTTTCAGCATTTCTATGGCATATTTTTTCTGGCCTCTGTGCTTGAGTGGCTGCGGCCAAAAAAACTGGGCAAACAATGCCTACAAGGTCAACGTCGTTGACCTTGTAGGCATTGTTTGCCCAGTTTTTTTGGCCGCAGCCACTCAAGCACAGAGGCCAGAAAAAATATGCCATAGAAATGCTGAAAATAGTCATTTTTTGCCATACCTTGACTCAACGTATATGGCAAAAAATTTATATTTTCAGCATTTATATGGCATATTTTTTCTGGCAACTGTGCTTCAGTGGCTGCGACCAAGAAAACTGGGCAAACAATGCCTACAAGGTCAACGTATGGCAAAAAATGACTATTTTCAGCATTTATATGGCATATTTTTTCTGGCCTCTGTGCTTCAGTGGCTGCAACCAAAAAAATTTATATTTTCAGCATTTATATGGCATAATTTTTCTGGCCTCTGTGCTTCAGTGGCTGCAACCAAAAAAATTTATATTTTCAGCATTTATATGGCATATTTTTTCTGGCAACTGTGCTTCAGTGGCTGCGTCCAAAAAAACTGGGCAAACAATGTCTACAAGGTCAACGTATGGCGAAAAATGACTATTTTCAGCATTTATATGGCATATTTTTTCTGGCAACTGTGCTTCAGTGGCTGCGTCCAAAAAAACTGGGCAAACAATGCCTACAAGGTCAACGTATGGCAGTTGTTTAAAGAGAACAGTAGATTACTAGCCAGCAAAGCTACCTAAGCTAAAATGTCCCTCAAATCCCTGCAGACTTCTGTCCCTCCAATACAGAGCAGTATCACGCAGATTACTAGCCAGCAAACTTACTATCATCTGTCCCTGAAATCACTAACAGCTCTCGCCCTACACTATCTCTTCCAAGCACACACAGGCAGATTTTTCAGATACATTTTTGCCCTTGATCCCCCTCTGGCATGCCACTGTCCAGGTCGTTGCACCCTTTAAACAACTTTAAAATCATTTTTCTGGCCAGAAATGTCTTTTGTAGATGTTAAAGTTCGCCTTCCCATTGAAGTCTATGGGGTTCGCGAACCGTTCGCGAACCGCTCGCAATTTTGCGCAAGTTCGCGAATATGTTCGCGAACTTTTTTTCCGACGTTCGCTACATCCCTAACAGACACACATAAAACTATGGAAATGTGTGTCTGAAGTGTTTTATTCATAATGGTTATGATAAAGGTATGGGACCAATTATCTGGAAAAGCTCCAGATTATGTGAAGACCATCTCTCAGAGTCCATTTTAATCAAATAATAATTCCACATTATGAAAAGATCCCTTATCCAGAAAACCCTAGGTCCAGAGCATTCTGGGTAACAGGTCCCATACCTATTTGCAGTTTTCTATTCTTGGTAAGTCTAAAACAGAGGTTTCCAGTTTTTTGGGGGTCAAGCCACCCCCTTAAAAACCTCTAAGCTCATAACAAGCACCCATATGAAAAGATTGTTTTATTGGCCAGTCATGTTACAAAGAATATCTGCCAAATAGGAGAACATATCAAGAATTCACCCTCTAAAGCTAGATTTTCAAGAGTAAGTGAACAAATAGGTCTTCTTCTCTCTAAGTGATCTTTATTCTGAGCTTCTCTAAGGGGTTGGAGGCAATAGGGAGCAGCCCCCTGTTTAGGAACATGGCATTGTTGAGAAGGATCTAGGGGTTTTAGTAGATAAATTGTCTAATTCAAGACAGTGTCATTCTGTTGAGTAAACTCAAGGTGAAAAAATAATTTTGCCTCTTCATATGTCCCAGATAAGGCCTCACCTGGGGGCAAATTCACTAAGATGCGAAGTTGCGCCAGGCGCAACTTCGCCGAGCTTCGCCGCACTTCGCAAGGCGTAGTTTTGCCAGCCCTTCGCAAATTCACTAGAATCCAAAGTTGCGCTCAGGGGTAGCGTAAGGTTGCAAAGTTGCGCTAGCGTTGATTCGCTATGTAAAGCGAAGTTACGCTAGCAAAGGCTAATTTGCATACAGCGCGAAATTCAAATTTCAATGGAGAAATATGTATCAGCACTACAAATGCCAAGAAAACCTTCAAATCTGCAAATAAAAATTTTATTTTGCACTACACATGTGCCCACTGTCTAGGTAAGTTGCCATGAGTCAGGAAATGTAGGGGGGAAGGAGGGGAGCCCCAAAAAAAATTTCGATCTTTTTCAGCCTATCACCCATCATGTAGAAAACACGCCAGCGTTTTTTGGGACTTAGAAAAAGTTTTGACTTTTTTGGAAACAATCCCTATCTACTCTATTGCGCTTCGCCAGGTCTGAGGTGGCGAAGGAAGTCTAGCGTAAAACGTAGCTTTCAGTACACTGCGCAAGTTAGTGAATTTGCGTAGTTTCGTCGCTAGCAAAAATTCGCCTGGCGTAAGGGTGTGAAGTAACACTAGCGAAACTACGCCAGCGTTCGTTAGTGAATTTGCGCAGTAGCGAAAATGCCAAACGCTAGCGAATTAACGCCAGCGTTCGGCGCTTCGCGGCTTAGTGAATTTGCCCCCTGGAGTATACAGGGCAATGTTGGGTTCCAGTCACTAAATGGGTGGTTCACCTTTAAATTAACCTTCAGTATGCTATAGAATGGACAATTCTAAGCAACTTTTAAGTTGGTCTTTTTTTTATATAGTTTTTGAATACTTCTTTTCTTCTTTCCAGCTTTTAAATAGGGGTCACTGACCTCAGCAGTCAGAAAACTATTGCTCTGTGAGGATACAATTTCAGCTTTTTTTTTTTATTAATTATCATGTCTCTCATTCAACCCCCCCCAGTTGCTAAGGTAATTTGGACCCTTACAACCAGAGACAGCTGCTGAACAAAAAGTGAAATAAAAAATGAAGACCAAATGCAAATTGTCTCAGAATAGTATTCTCTACATCATACTAAAAGTTAACTCAAAAGTGAACAGCACATTTAAAGGTATCAATGAGATGGAGAGAGTGCAGAGACGTGCAACTAAACTGGTTAAAGAGATGGACGACTTCAATTATAAGGGTAGACTGTCAAGGTAGGGGTTGTTTTCTCTGGAAAAAAGGTGCTTGCGAGGGGACATGATTGCACTTTACAAATAGATAACAGGACATTGTAGACACAATGGATATATTTTTTCCCATAAAGAGGATCACAGCACCAGATGCCACCTCTTCAGACTAGAGGAAAATAACTTGTATTTTTAGCAATGTAGGTGGTTCTTCACAGTCAGGACAGTGAGGTTGTGGAATGCACTGCCAGGTGATATTGTGATGGCTGATTCTGTTAATGCTTTTAAGAGGAGCTTGGATGATTTCTATTAATATCCATATATAATGGCTATGGCAATACAAAAAAAAACTAAAATTGATATGCTCTTGGTATATATAGTTATATATAGTTTTATAGCTATATATAATTTATGTGAGTGTATGGAGGGGTTGGTAAGTGTGTGTATGTATGTGCGCTGGATTTAATTTGGGGGGGTTGAAGTCGAACTTTGGCCTGTTTTTAAACCAACTTACTGTAGCTATATATAGATTTTCAAAATACCTTAGAAAGTCCACTTGCTTTAGGCTTTTACTAGCTGCTATATATATGCCAAGATATATTCTTCTGCACAGGTATGGGACCTGTTATCCAGAATGCTTGGGTTTTCCAGATAATGGGTCTTTCTGTAAATGATTTTTATAGTAGCCTTAAGGAATGGAGATCCAAATGAAACATTAAATAAACCCAATATGATTGTTTCCCCTCAAATAAGGATTAACTACATCGTAACTGGGACTGATCATAAGATATTGTTCATAATTACAGAGAACAAGGAAATTTTTAATTATTTTATTAAAACGGACGCTGTGGGAGGTGGCCTCCCCATAATTTGGAGCTTTCTGGATAATGTGTTTTCTGGATTACTGATCCCATACCTGTACTGAGTACACTGTATTAAGCTCTAGGATACTGTGTTCCTTTATGAGCCTATATGACCATTGCAGACCCTCACTGCTTTTGGCTACCAGTCTATGAAGGAAATGCTACATGCTTCTAAACAAAAAAATAAATATAGCTAAACTATTCTTTACCCCATCATGGTACTGCTATAGATTGACTTTATTTATTGTTCTGTTGTATTTGTTGTTCTTTTATTTAACAAGCAGAGGTAGAACAAAATGACTCTTTATCTCCCTGTAGTGAAGTTATTCAGCAATTTCATCAGACAGCAATTTCTGTACAGACTGGAATATGCAGTGTCAATCCAATAATGGCACAGCTAGTCTGACACAGGAAGGGTATTGCTTCTAAGGAAACATTTAACAAAAATACATTTTCTCACTTGTCTGGTGCACCAAGGCAATTGATGGACCTAAAATAATTGATTTATAGCAGACTAAGCAGTATACCAACTGCAAAATGGGAAGTTTGTCTGACCATTCAATTTTAGTATAAGGAGTTTGAAGTATGAATCCACTAACTTTTTAAAACATTCTTCTGAGTGTTTTGCATTATTTAACCTTGATCTGGATTTCTTCAGCATGGCATCGAAATGGCTATTGCATGGAATCTGGCAACCAGGTATTTTACAGTAAATGAAAGACTGAAACACAGCTAGTAAAGGATCTGGGCAAAAAAAAGAAAAAAAGAATAGGTTTCATTGCAACTATGGCTGTAAGGCTGTAAGACCCCCATGAACCAGTGCCCACAGGTGCCTATATAGGATTTTGTTTTTAAAAATTATTCTCCACTGGACATTTGCAGCAAAATATGGTGCTTATCTGATGAGCAACACCTTTCTACTGGCTCACAACATGCACAGTATTCACTAGAAGCATTTATAAAGGGGATATTACTTTGTTTGCGCCAAGATCAATTTCTCACCTAAATACACCCGAGTGATTTTAAAACAGAATCTGAATATTATATATAGTGCAGCTGAGAACGTTTAGATATTCTTCACCCAACAATGTCTTCTGCATTGCAGTTGCAGAAAAAAGTAATTCAGAGAGATGGGTAAGGGAAAAGAGCAATCTGCACTGCATGAATAACTGTTAAGATAGGTAGGCCAAATTCCTGCTGGGCCCTTGCCCCCTAATGTCATTGCCCGGAGGTCCCATGGTCTAAGCGCCCACCCATCCACCTCCTAGTACATCCCCCCCTCTCGTGCATGCACCACAGCGTTGGGGAACCCAACAGAATTGTTTTGCCACCAATCTGGATTAGTTACTGTCAAGTAAAAGATTCTGGGGTTTTTTTTGTATTTATTAAAGGGAAAAAGGAGATAATTTGTAAAAATTAAAATCATTTAGTCTATGGTAGATGCCCTTTCTGTAATTTGGAGCTTTTTGGATAACTGTTTCCAAATAAGGGGTCCCATACTTTATCAACAATATTGCTACTGGGAACAAGTTTTCTATGGAGAATATGAAACAAAAGAAGCAGTACAACATTTGAATGTAATAAACACAAACGTTTAAAGAAGGATCACTTGATTATTACTGTATACAGGTATCGCTATATATTTTAATGTGTAGCCATGCCACTATTTTTAGCCTTCTCAACATACATTTCAATATACACAAAACACATGCAGACCTGGTATGGGCTTTTGTTTATATAAATAAAATCTTTATGGACCATATCCATCTCTTTCTGCTTGCATCATTGTTAGTTCTGTAGGTCTTCTGCAGAAATCACGGATAGTTTCAGAAGAGTTTTTGTACAAAGATATACATATATCGATTTATAGATAAATTGAATTTAAGGGTAATAAATAAGCATTCAGAAGCAGCTAAGCAGTCCATTAATTTAATAGAGAAGATAACCAAGGCAATTTCATTTAGAAAATGTGTTGGGCAGAGTGTCACAGTGCCCCCTTTTGGCCATCTGAAGTTCTGTGCTTTAACCATAAAAAGGTCTTGCATAAAAAAGGGCATTAACTCAAGGGATGAAAACATAATTATGCCTCTTTATAGGTCCTTGGTGAGGCCTCATCTGGAGTATGCAGTTCAGTTTTGGACTCCAGTCCTTAAGAGGGATATAAATGAGCTGGAGAGAGTGCAGAGACGTGCAACTAAATTGGTTAGAGGGACGGAAGACTTAAATTATGAGGGTAGACTGTCAAGGTTGGGGTTGTTTTCTCTGGAAAAAAGGCGCTTGCGAGGGGACATGATTACACTTTACAAGTACATTAGAGGACATTATAGACAAATGGCAGGGGACCTTTTTACCCATAAAGTGGATCACCGTACCAGAGGCCACCCCTTTAGACTAGAAGAAAAGAACTTTCATTTGAAGCAACGTAGAGGGTTCTTCACAGTCAGGACAGTGAGGTTGTGGAATGCACTGCCGGGTGATGTTGTGATGGCTGATTCAGTTAATGCCTTTAAGAATGGCTTGGATGATTTTTTGGACAGACATAATATCCAAGGCTATTGTGATACTAAACTCTATAGTTAGTATAGGTATGGGTATAAAGAATTTTAATTAAAAGTAGGGAGGGGTGTGTGTATGGATGATGGGTTTTCATTTGGAGGGGTTGAACTTGATGGACTTTGTCTTTTTTCAACCCAATTTAACTATGTAACTATGTAACTATGTAACTATGTAACCAAAGATTGAGGTGTCAATACCTTCTTAATCCCTATTCAAGATGTGCATTTTATTTGGTTACAGTTTCATACTTTTGTGATCCACTGTTCTACCTTCTGCGGCTTTGCATTCCTCTCTAAAGTAATAGACAGGAAGGAATTCTGTGTCTTTGCCAGAAACCACAGAGGACACAGAGTCTAAGAAGAAAGGTAAACACATACAGCCTTTCAAGGAATGTAGCAATAAAAATGGAAGACTATAACTCAAGACACTTTTTGCCTACATAATTGTATTAAGCTAGAAGAAAAAAAAACTACATTAAAGACAGAGGTTTCTAATCTCATTAAGCCTCAAATTGGCATGAACTGTGGAATATGCAAAGGATCAGAGCTGTTAAGTTAAAAATAAATTAAAAAAGATGCCAAGTTAATATCCAAGGACTCATTTCCATCCAAATTTCAATATAATAGCAAAAACATTCACAGAATATGGTATTTGATTCTAAAAAAAATGGCACACTTTCAGATGGAGTTGTTGACGGTAAGAATGTTGTCTTGTTAAATATACCATAATGGAACCACTAAATAGAGCTTTCCCAGCGAAGGCGTGAGTTACGGAAAGCTTTGAGGAGGTGGGCAGTGATACAGGCATGAATCAAATGCTCAATGCAGAAATTCAAGTGTCAGTTTACAAATTAACAACTTAAGTGGTAGCTCAAGGAGGCAAAAATAATATAGTCTTTACCAAGAAAGCTACAATGACCAGTGTCTCTGGGGTGGGGGGGGGGTTACAATGCATTCATCGGCTGTTCTCATTGGGGTGCCCCAGGGTTGTGTATTGGGTCAAATTCTGTCTATTATTCTGGTCATTAATTTGGAGAAAGGTATTAAAAGCAACACATCTGTGTTAGCCAAATGCAAAGAACTAAACAGAACAATTACATCTAGCCAGATTGTGGCACCTCTGCAGGGTTATCTGCAGACTCTCAATCTGCAGATGAGATTTGAGTACTTGTGGATTATATATGTAGCTGTGGAAAGCAGTGCTAGTCAGAAGACAAAAGGAGAGGTGAACTTTTATTATTTAGTTAATAGAAAGCAGTGTCGTAACTGTAGTCCCATGGTCTGTGTGCAAGATTTACTCCCAATCCCCACCCCTCTGCACCAGAACCTGTGCACAAACTCGGACCCCTATTGTCAGACATCAATGTATTAAAAAGATTGCACTATCGATACCTGTATAGTTTAATAGTAGCAACGCCACTGTGTGTCCAGCAGTAGTTATGCCACCCAGAGATAATCTACAGATGAGCAAGTTCAGTTGCTCTAGATTTACTTCTACTAGATATACTATGACCTGGATGAATGATAACCTTCATAGCCATATGATGATAAAGTGTATGTAAATGGGATATGAAGCAAGGCTGGCCACTCTGGAACTCAAAGGGGCAAATTCACTAAGCGCCGAAGCGCCTAACGCTAGCGTTAATTCGCCAGCGTTGAGCATTTTCGTTACTTTGCCGATTCACTAATGGACGCTGGCGTGACTTCGCTAGTGTTACTTCGCACCCTTACGCCTGGCGAATTTGCGCAACAGACGTAACTACGCAAATTCACTAACGCACGCATTGTTCTGAACGCTACCTTTTACACCAGACTTCCTTCGCCACCTCAGACCAGGAGAAGCAATAGGGATTGCTTCAAAAAAAGTTACAATTTTTTCTAAGTCCCAAAAAACGCTGGTGTTTTTTATTTATTATGGGTGATAGCCTGAAAAAGATTGAAAAAAATTTTGGGGCTCCCCTCCTTCCCCCTACATTTCCTAACTCATGGCAACTTAACTATACAATGGGCACATGTGTAGGGCAAAATAAAAATTTTATTTGCTGTTTTGAAGGTTTCCCAGGCTTCTGTAGTTCTGCTACATTGTAACTTGAATTTGGCGCCGTATACAAATTAACCATCGCTAACGTAACTTCGCTTTGCTTGGCAAATTAATGCTAGCGAAACTTCACAACCTTAATCTACCCCTGAGCGCAACTTCGGATTTTTAGTGAATTTGCGGAGTGCTGGCGAACATACGCCTGGCGAAGTGCGGTACGAATCTTAGTGAATGTCCCACAAAACCTTTATCACCTTCCAGTTGGCAGTAGGACATTCCTTGATACTGTCAGAAAAAAGGTTGCAACTTAAAGGAGACAGGGCAGGATTATGATGTGACTTCGAAGCCAAATGACCACTCCTTGTGCCCCACCTCCACGTTCGCTAACACGCACAGATCACTGGTGTTTTGGTGCTTTGAAAACATTTGGATGCGGCTGGGCAGCATACAATCCTAAAAATCTTGCCGCCTTAGTGACCTTTCCACAAATCCAGGCCTTAAAGGAGTTAGAACTGGGGGGGTAAGTTGTTAGGCAAGGCCCAGTGATTCTAGTTGCTACAACTGCGGTATTCCTCAGGCCTGGAATATTCCATGCCTTTTCCCAACCTCCCAGGTATCCCCCGTATCAGTTCTAGAATGATATATGTGCATTACAAAAATCTGAGAAATTATTCTGCACTGCACATATGTTCACCCTAGGTGGCTAGGAAATACCATGCATGCCAGAAAAGCATGGCAGTGCAGCACTCAATATAAAGTACAAATGGCCAGTGCTGTTTTTAAGGCAGAGGCACATAAACTTGGGCAGGAGGTGAGCAACTAGAATCACTTAATTCCTGTGAATTCATTTCCATTGCAAATAGTGAGAATGGACCTAAACTGACTTAAATACTTACTGGTGATTTGTGCTACCTGTAATGGCGAGGATTATTACCTTGTCTCTGTGCTAAAACTCAGAAAATGCTCATTTAAACTTACATAAATACTCATGGTGTAAAATTGATCTTGGGTCTCATTCGAATTCGCTTTGGAACCAGGAAGGGAAGTCAACAGGAATTGGTGAGTGACAGTTATGGGTCTATGAAATGTTTGAGCCATGGTTTTAAAAACCATGGGTTTTACTTTGTCTTTAAATGCTCTGGTCGATGTGTTTTGCATTGCTGGAGGGAATGCATCATGAAATACTGTGTGATAATGCATTGGGGTTACCATGTGATGCAACTGGGTCAACTGCTTTTTAATTTATTAAAAAAAATAATAATTTTTAAATTAAAAAAAAACAAACTGTTTTGAAATCATCAATAGGAACACAATAAGAACATAAACTGAACTCCTAATTGATTTAGAAATAAGGGGGGGGGTTAACAGTCATTATCCCATTATGCGATGGTCCATATATAGCAGTCCACAAGACAGAAAGGTCTGGAGATATTGCCAAAGGGAACCACAACCAAGAGGAACAATAATATCCAGAAGTGCACCTAAGGGCAAAGACACACACGGTAATTCAGGGAGATTAGTCGCCCGGCGACTAAAGAGAGGAGATTTGTTGCAGGATGACTAATCTCCCTGAATTGCCGTGTGTGTCTCTGCCTGAAGAGTTAATTATTTCATATGGCACTATAAATGTCTTCAGTGTAATGGACTGCTCTATACATTAATGCACTCAGTCTATAGGAGAGCTATAGTGTGACTGGTAAAGGCTAGCCATTCACTTGTCATTGCCATGGTTCGCCCAGTTCTACTCAGAAGCAAAATCAGAATTGTCAAACGAGATTTCTGTTGCTTTGTCACAAATGAAGAATATCAGGAGCATTTTTAAGTTAAAAAACTACCATCTACTGAACATGTAAAAAATGGCACTGCAGTACAGTGTATATCCTGGTCTGTCAAGTCAGAGATACCCAAACTCACCAACTTCTCAGAATAGGTCTGGAAAAGCGGGGTATTTTATATTCTACTTCATAACTGAAAAAGGGGGTTTGCTAGAAATTTCACCACCCATGTAACAGACAATGAAACAACTTGTCTGAAAAGGAAAACTACATAGGAAAGTGATAAAATACAATGCTGCACCCCCCGACCAAATAAAGTCTTTGGAGAGGCCTAGCTCACAGTATCACTTTCCTAGGCCCTCCATCCATCCGCTGGCTTATGTCCCCTGCTCCCAACCTGCTAGCACTGGGAAGTGGAAAAAGTGGCTGTGGAATGAGTGTGGGGGGTTCTAAGAACACTGGAGGTGATAGACCTTGTGTACAGTAGCCTGATTTTTTCCTCCAGGTGCTTCATGACCTTTCAAGGAGTAGGGAATTCCAAAGTCGGGGCTGAGCAGGAAAAGCTTTGAGATCCAAATGATTTTCTCCAGGTACTTATAGTTGTAATGCCTCTGAACTGAAGGGAGACATTAATTATTAAAAGATTTTGGCATCAGCAAATAAATCCTTACACCGGCTGCCTCGATTTTGTTTTAAGGTGTGAAGTCTTGCCTGTCAAGTAGCAATAGCTTGGTTGGCTGAAATTCCTCAGGTGGAAGAAAATGAATTTGATGATAGCCAACACATAATGCCCCTTGTCCCCTTGTTGCCATTTTCTCTTTAGTCTCTGCCCTCCAACAACAAGTAGCTCCAATCCATTTTTGCTCTTCCACACTTTTCAGTATGGCAGGCTTTGCCTTTCCGGTAGTTCTTTCTAAAGGACACAAACTGCTAAATAACATTTCCACAGCAGTGGCAGCTTACAATTTTGACGAACTCTTCACTAAATGCCAAGAGTAATTTTGTTCAGCACAGTGTACCCACAAGTGAAATCATATAGAAAAGTTAAATGATCTGATGTCAATGCACAATGGAACGTATTTCCTAGCAGTGGACACAATTGTCTCATTGCATAGCATATGGGTAAAACATTATGGAGACACCTTAAATACTATTTTGCTATTTTTCATTTCTTTTATAGTAGACTATCTTTATCTTTCTGACCATCATCTAAAACTGCATTCCATAACCACCCAAGAAACTCCATAAACTTTTTAAATCTATAAAAATTATTGTAAAATAAGCAATCCCATACCAAAAGTTTCCACATTCATCATATTAAGAGAGAATGAAGGATTTATAACAATGAATAACTCATTGGTCAAACCCAACAAGTTTTGGAAAGCCTAATGGCAGCATAGTTAAAATCCAGAGTAGTTTAACAGCCATATTTTTATTACATTCCACACTTTGCTCTTCAACTGTCTGCTCCATGTCCAATGCACAGCAAACCCACTAAATATTTCACACAAGATATGATATAAAGTTTAGCATAATCTATCTTGCACTTACAGTAAGCATACCAACGCTGCTTGGCTAGACACTTTATTGTGGAGCCACAAACTCTGAGAAGTATTTAGCAACAGGCAATTTCCTAGCCCTGGCCACATTCCCAGGGCTTCACAAGTCCTTGTCATCTCAGAGTCACAGAACTTTGCAAATGTTGCAGTGTGTTTAGAATGTTGTAGATGTTTACATAGCAGATTGAGAATATCAATGTGAACATTATAGGTGAACTCCCATCGTGTTCACAAACATTAATAGACATACAGTACAAGCCTAACAACATATTGATTTAGGTCCTAATCTGTGTGCAGAGACGTCGTTGAATGCAAGAGGTTAAATATGCAAGGGACTGAGGAGCTCTCTTTGTTTTATGCAATGTGGTGTTTAGTCGTTAAATCTCAGCAAATGAGAAGTGATATTACCTACCTATTATATCTACGACTGAAACATCAATTTATAGAATCCAAAAATTCTTTTTTACATTTTAGAACCATTTGTTAAATTATAAAATTAAATTAAAGGGAAACAAAAGGTTCAAGAGAAAAGGTTTTCCATAAGACAGCAGTGTGCAATGTCTTCTATTAATGGTCTAAAGGCAATAAGAAACTGTCTGATGGCATTGCCATCCTTGCTTACTTTCAGTGGCTTTGTTTCTAGAGCAGGGAAACTTTACAATTGTTAAAGTATCAGATACTGAAATGCTGAGATTTGCCTTTTGTACAACAGCAGCTGTTTAAGGTAACAAATATTTGTCTGCTTCTGGCATTTCATCTTGGAGTTTCTAAAATCCAATCTATCTGAATATTCCATCAAGCCATAAAAATTAAATCAGCCAACTTGAACTTTTGGTGTTATTAAAAAATGAACGTAATGCAGGACATAAAATAATTTGTACTCAAAATATTTCCCCTGTCATTAGAAGAATGGGGCACATTTTCTACATATTTAATGGACCGGAATAGCTGGAATCTTAATGAGATGGTAACAGGAATCCGCTTATGCTGTGAACTACCGAAGCCAGAATTTCCTGAGGCTTTTGAGTCAAAATTTGGTGCATAAAACTGAGGCCATCAACTGAAACTTCTTTATAGAACATATCCTGGGGATTTTTTTTCTGAAGGAGAGCTGTCTGGAATACGTTAAAATACTGTACAATCTACAGTTACTCATCCAAATTGCATTTTTCTCTACCTTGCCATTTTTAAATGAATACCAGGTTTGCCCCAAATTTCTAGGCATTCACAGGAGCTTACACTGTATTACAGATGTACTGTATGTTTTTATCCCCAGAGGAACTAGTAAATGTATATAAACCCTCAGGACCTAAATGAAAACAAAATGGTTACTGTACATTCTGGTATACACATATAGGTTTATTTTTACTTTTTAAGGGGACACTGTCAGAAATGTTTTGTCATTTGATGAACAGAATACTGGCTATCGGATTGAATATTTTGCATTGAAAATTAAAAATTCCCGCCCAAACCTCTGTTTATGAAACAAGAATAATAATCTGATTGACCCAACGATATTGCATTTTTTACCAAAATTATTATAGCCCTCTTCTGCTTCTGCATGAGATCTACTAGGCATTTACTTGCCTCCGCTATATGGGAGAGCAGGAACACTACAAAATAGTGTGCCTCCACCTAGGGTCAGGACAGGCTGAACTGTAATACCCCTCCTTGGTAACTTCTCTGATGCGCAATACACATACACAGTGGAAAAGTTGAAGGATTTATTTGGCAGAACACTATACCTTTAATTTACAGTGATACAGGTAGCCTGCCAGCCAGGAATTAAAGCAGCTAGTGGTCTCTGAACTGCTGATGGAAATCCCCACTTATGTGGCAGTTGCTTCAAGTCCTAAGAAGGAGTCCCTTTGGTTTTCCGTGCCCTGAGAAGAGCACGCTTTGCACTTCAGAGCCTGACAAGGACCCCCTTTCCTTCCGCGCCATTGTGGTTCCTTACTAACTTTCCCACACAGAAACACTGGGAGCATGCACACTTTGCTTGCCCGCTAAATATTGAGGAACTTGTCTGGTCTCCAAAAGCGATCAATCCACTCAAGTATAATTTTACCTTACAAACCATCAAAGATCTACTCCTAATTTGGAGACGTGTCAGGAAACACAAGATGTTTGCTTTTACCACGTCTCAATTACAACCAATATCCAGTTTAGAAAAAGCAATACCGGACTTATCTCTGCAAACCTGGAAACGTCATGGCATCCGCAATGTAGCGTCAATTATAAGTAAGGGTTATATTCAATCATTTCCCAACCTAGTGCTGCAATATGGGTTACCCAATGCTGACCACTACAAATACCTGCAAATACGCCACTATCTCACTACACAAACAACCTTCCCTTTGGACAAGAAAACCTTGCTGGAAACTGTTTGCCTCCAAGATAAGCCATTAAAAGGCATGATATCTTCCTTATATAGATTGCTGCTTTCGACATATTCAGAGACAAAAAGTAATCACATGGTAAGATGGGAAACTAAACTTCATTTACAGTAGGAGGCGGCTGATTGGGAAAGAGTTATTCAACACATTAAAAGGGCCACCAGATGTGGCAATCATCTGGAACAATATACCAAGCTCCTACTTAACTGGTACCTGACTCCGCATCAGTTAGCACATATTTATCCTAACACCTCTGCTCTTTGCTGGAGACAATGTGGAGCCGTTGGTACTTTACTGCATGTCTTTTGGGACTGCCCCAAGATTAAGCCATTATGGCAGGATGTAGAGAGACTTCTTACAACCAAGCTGAATATCACAGTACTGCTCACCCCAGCTATGACTCTGTTTCATATCCCATAACTGTACATTTATTTTTAGGTAAAAAGATAATAAGGGACATTTTGTTGCAGTGTGCAGAGAAGAAAAATGGTGTGGCACTTTGCACTGAGCATTGCAAATAACCCCTCAATTTTCACTTCACATGTGCTGAGTGGTGGAATATTCGATGGTCCACCGATGAGTTACAGCGACGACATAACAGTGGATTATGCGCTTACAACTGTGATCTTTGAATTGAAGTTATTTGTAAATTCTTTATTTGTTTCCTTTTCAAGAAAGAAAAAGGGGAGGGCACAAATTTTCTGAATTGTTGTGGACATTTACTCTGAAGATCATTCAGGACCATTCAAAATCCCTTAAAAACTCATTATCTTTTAACAAAAACATATAAAAAAATGTAAATGATAAATGTTAAAATATATATCCAAATGTATATCTTGCTAACATATAAATAAGACACAGCCTATAAAAGTTTAATAAAAGTTTTATGCATATGCAACAAAAACAGTTTGAGAACGTGGAAGTTAATGGCATAACCAGAACTGTCCTCAAAAGCCTGTATTGATTTCTAAACCTAGTATATTCTAACTATACTTACACCACACTGCCAGCTTCCGTACGGGAATACTTCACTGAATACAATGTGATCGCAATCATTATAACCTTCCATTGCCAATAATACTGTTCTGTTCCAGAGGGAGGTGATATTTTCTACATAGTGCTCCACTTCTGCTTAACAAGATTGTCTGTATCAGAGTTTTCAATAACATAAGTAGATTGGAGTTTACATTTTTCAACACCAAGAAAATATAGACGTAAACTAGCATGCTGGTTAGAGGAACAGAAGGATTCTGTGACCCCAGTGATGTATCTACTGTTGGCTGGCAGTGATGGGAAAATCTGACCCGTTACGTTGAAAATTTGTAAAATGGCGAAAAATTTGACAAATGCATTGAAGTCAATCGGCGAAATTTTTTTGACACATGACAATTTATTTTCACCCATTGGAGTCTATGGGTGTTTCTTTTTTTGCGCCAAAACCTGGTGAAAATTTTCTCTTATCGCTATTGGCTGGGTCACTTTGTGCATTGGCTCAGCCTCAGTTAATGAGCCAAATATTTGATATTGGCCTAATTCACATCTGTGATTCTGATTTAACATTTAATACATACTGGTGTCACATGAGACTTAAATCTTATAGACAGGGCAATACCCTAAAATAGTTATCCCCAACCTTTTTCATTCTTGAGCCATATTGAAATAAAAAGAGAGCTGGGGAGCAAACATTAAATGGTCCTTGTGGGTGCCAAATAAGTGCTGTAATTGGCTATTTGATAGCCCATATGTGTACTTGCAGCCTACAGGAGGTTTTGTTTGGCTGTAAAACTGTTTTTAATGCAACTAAATAATGCCCCAAATTCTGGAATTCAAAAATAAGTACCTGTTTTGAGGCCACTGGGCAAAACATCCAAGGGGTTGATGAGCAACATGTTGCTCATGAGCTACTAGTTGGCTACCACTGTCCTAAGATGTTCCATTCAACTTGTCCCCGGTTAACACTTTTACAGCTAGTTTTCAACTGCATCTTCTAGTAGGGGGCCCAGAGTACAGACCCCTCTATACACACAGAAATGGTAGGATACAGGCAGGCAAAGCTTATAGATCAATGTGGTATTGGAAATATGTTTCCAGCTTTTGCTTCAATGCAAATAGCTAAGTGGGCTGCTGAAATGATCTTGTTTTTCATACATTTTACATTGCAAAATGTATTTTAATCACACACACGTTCTGCCATTCATCAGATTAAAAGGCATAGAAAAACACCAGACTCACCGCTTCGTTCCTTGCACATCAAAACAGAAAATTACACGAGGTGACAACAGCAATACCCTCACTAATAAAATGTCATGAGAAGCACGGATGTGCAAAGTGACAAAGGGACTTGAAGAAATCTCTGCAACGTTAATTAACATTCAGAATACAACACCAAGGAACTGTGAGTAAATGCGAACACCGCATATGACATATAAAAAACAAGATGTAAACAAACAAGCACGTATCATCTCACGCTTTTATTTGCTCCTTAATTTCATGCAGATCCTAGTAGAATGGCAATAAAATGTCAACTGATCCTTTCACACTGTCAAAGGGCTCTAAGCTATTATAATAGCGAGTTAATTTATTTGCCCAGTGCAAAAAGATGCCTAATGTCTGCTCTTGAGAACAGAAGTGGTTATTATTTGTGACTTATAAAATTCAGATGGATAAGTCAAAAGATTTAGGTATGCAAAAATATTCTGTTTTGAAGTGTAAAACTATTTTTCCTGCTAATGACTTGTAGTTTAATAATTAGGGTAATACTCCATTCCATAGCTACACTCATACAAATGCAAGGCACATCACTTCATGTACATCCAAACAAAACTGTGGCACTCAAAACACCATTCAAAAATGAACATACAGTTTTTTCAAGGGGTCTTTATATTAACTTTAAGTATGATGTAGAGAGATAGTCCAAAACAATTTGCAAGTTGCATTTATCATTGTTATTTATGGTTTTTATTCAGAAGCTCTCCAGTTTGCAATTAAAGCAATCTGGTTTCTAAGGTCCAAATTATCCTAGCAATCATGCACTGATTTGACTAAGAGACTGGAATATGAATAGAGATGGGGTCAGTGACCCCCATTTGAAAACTATTACAGATTTGCTTAGAAGTAGCCATTCTATAACATACTAAAATTTAACTTAAAGATGGACCACCTCTTTAATCTTGTGCTGTGCACCAATATGGCTGTTGCACCTGCTGTGCAAAGACTGTGCTTTTTATCTGTAAAGCATGGAGCACCACGTAGAGTATTGTATGTAAAATCCAGTATTTATTTAATCCACTTTAAAATTCAATACAAAAGAACGCCATATGTATATAGAGCCATCACGCTTGACGCGTTTAGAAGCCCTCCAGCTACTTTTTCAAAAGCTTAACGGTTCCCATCAGACCTAAACTTTTAAATCACTCAAAGTACCCTCCCACAAAAAACATTAACCCTTCAAAACCTCCTCCTTTCTGAGCACAGTATAAAAACATCCATGTCAAAAACCAATGTTCTAAGCAGATGGTCAGTTAAAGCATACACATCCAAAGTCACAATGTTGCAAAGATTATTATCTCATATCCTGCATAGCGTCAATAAATAAATTAATAGATACAAAGTGTCGCGAGGGTTATTATCTCATGTCCTACATAGTGTCAGTAAATAGGTAGATAGATAGTTACACAATGTTACAATTATCAGACCCAAAACAGTGTAAAATGTAGCGAATCCTATTTTGAATGCAAAAGCCTAAAAATAGGCCAATCATAACAATAAATCAATATATATGCACAATGCCTAAAGTTAATTATAATATTTTAATATTTTATTATTACATTAATGGGCCAAACAGCTATCAAAAAAGCAAGAGACTTCAATCCCCCATACTCTTCCGTAGATTTGAGGTGATGAATCCAGTACACCTCTCTAGCCGGTAATCTCCTGTTAACATCTCCTCTCCTAACTTCCGAAAGTGGTCTATCTATATTCTGAAACTGTATATTGTTTATATCGCATTGTCCTGTCACCGCATGATTAGCAATCACTGATTTCGTATCACCACTTTCTGCAGCCGATAAATGCTCTAAAATCCTAACCCCTACGGGGCGTACAGTCTGTGATTTCAATCTTCATCTTTGACTTTGGGACCTTAAAGAAGTTAGGTTCTTCATAAAACATATCCCTGCTCCCTAACTTACGGGGTCCCTAAGCTTGGTGTGCGTATTACATTGTACAGTACAATCATCGAGGCTCATTTATAAACTTTGCACAGGGCAGATTGGTTCGCACAGTGAATATATTTGCCCTGCACATGGTTATATTTATAAAGCTGTATAAGTGTGCTGTATTAAATGCACAAATATTTTTATTCACACTAAGAATGTCCATAAACACTTTTTACATATGGCAAAAATTGCGTATTGTAAATATTTATGCGCACGCTCTGCATTTGAGTTGCGTCTGACATTTGTGGCAGGAGGAGAAAATAATTGCAAAACAGTTGTGCAAATTGTGGATTTAAATTATTGTCAACACTTATTTTCACATAGTACAACAAAAACAAGAAAGATGGCCACAGATGTGCAATATTTTAGCATTCAGGAAAAAACATGGGCAGTACAACCATTTGCAAATAAATATGCACTGCGCAAACTTTATAAATGCCCCATTATATAAACTCTTCTGCCAGAGGCCACTGACAGTGATTCCCAGCACTATAAATACTGAATAGTGGTTATCAATATGGGTAGGAGCAGTGCCGCATTTATACAGTATATAGGCACCTGGGGGCCTGTGTCTAGGGCGGGGGCAGCCTTTCACACATTCCAGTTCAGTAACATTTACATTCAATTACGCAGTGTACCCTCTTACACACTTTCCAACGTACACAATCTTCAGCCACCTTACAAGCATGCATGTTCACTTCCTTAAAGGAGAAGGAAAGCTACCAAGACAGACATGGGATTACAAGATAACACATACATATTAAAATTGTGCCATAAAGAGCCAGTTGATTTACTTAACATCTGAGCAGTTCTGCTATAACATTCTATAGATACAAGTAGATACAACAAACCATTTAGATCAACCACCAATAGCTAATCTTATAGCAGTCCCCCTAATAGCAAATAGCTTTCAGCCCTTGAAGGTTTTGAGGTTTCATCACTATCAGTAATCATGGCTGCGTTTAATTATTTTGTGGAAAAAATTATTATAAAGTGTGCACTATTGATTTTCATGCTCTGTATTTATTACGGATTACTAGAAATAAAATAATTATTGATGTGTAGATGGACAGCTTAGTGACTCCTCTCCACCCACCGAAACAATTATCTGCTATAGAGACATCTTGGCTGACTTCATGGAATATTAATGAACTTTTTAGGAAATGAAAAGGGAAAAAAGGACCTCTTGTTCTTAATTAAATAGATTATTCTTGGTTACTAAATACAACTGATTTTTTAAACATTGTCCAAGATGTGCTGTTACTAGGGATGGGCGAATTTGACCCGTTTCGTTTCGCCAAAAATTCGCCGCCGGCGAAACGACGCCGACGCCCATTAAAGTCTATGGGCGTCAAAAAAATTTTGTCGCGCGTCTTTTTATTTTTACGCACAACTCCATACAAGTCTATGGGCGTCATTTTTTCAGCGAAACTAGGCGAAAAAATTCGCTCATCCCTAGCTGTTACACTTTGGGGCCGATTCACTAAATTCGGGTGAAGGGTTAGAATAAAAAAAACTTCGAATTTCGAAGTTTTTTTTGGGTACTTCGACCATCGAATTGGTTAAATTCGATCGAAGTCGAACGAAATCGAACGATTCGAAGTAAAAATCGTTCAACTATTCGACCATTCGATAGTCGAAGTACTTAC
Organism: Xenopus petersii; assembly: GCA_038501925.1. Classification (NCBI taxonomy): domain Eukaryota; kingdom Metazoa; phylum Chordata; class Amphibia; order Anura; family Pipidae; genus Xenopus; species Xenopus petersii. Next base: position 93,486,660 of record CM076689.1, read on the forward strand.
CCTTTAAAAAAAACTTCGACCCCCTACTTCGGCAGATAAAACCTACCGAAGTCAATGTTAGCCTATGGGGAAGGTCCCCATAGGCTTGCTCAGCTTTTTTTGATCAAAGGATTTTCCTTCGATCGTTTGATTAAAATCCTTCGAATCGTTCAATTCGAAGGATTTGATCGTTCGATCGAATGTTTAGCGCTAAATCCTTCGACTTCGATATTCGAAGTTGAAGGATTTCAATTCGAGGGTCGAATTTCGAAGTATTTTTAACTTCGAAATTCGACCCTTAGTGAATCTGCCCCTTTATATATTTCCATAAATATATAAAGTCAAATAAACAGCTATATATTTTCCACAGATACACACCACGCCTTTTCTTCGGAAACATCATCTACCACCAACCGTACCACCAACCCTACCGGAAAACTGAAACCCTCCATGGCGAACCTGCTGACGGAGGAGCTGAAAGTGGAATTCTCCATTTTAAAGCAAGACATTCAAAAGCTGTGTGAGAGCACGGTTGAAGTGGAGCAGCGAATTAACACGCTGGAGAATAAATGCAATCCTCTCCCTCAGCAAATACAAGGTATTTACCGGGCAGTTACACAGTGGCAAAATAAAGAAAATGACTTGGAGAATTGCTTGATGCAATTCAGCTGGTTGGTTTTCCGGAGTGGGCTGAGGGCACCAATGCAGAGCGCTTTGTGGAAAAATGGCTGTGGGTCACCTTCAAGGTAACAATTCTCTCTCTCTACCTCTTTCATTATAGAGAAAGCTCATTGCAAACAGATGAAGGCTCCTATTCTGGGTGCCCCCCCTCCAGAGCCCTGATAGCTCACTTATTAAATGCGAAGGATAGAGACACTATATTGTCAATGTCCAGAATTAAAGGGCAACTGTTATATGAAAATACAAAAATTGCAATCTACCCTGATTTCTCGCTGGAAATTCAAACGCAAAGGGCCCGATTCCAAGAAATTAAACGGAAGTTTAGGGACAAAAATATTGTCTACTCCATGCTTTATCCAGCCAGATTCAACATGGCTGGAAACAGCTTATATTTAAAAGTTTGCCCATATGCAAGATGACCTGAGTGATGTACACACGATATCCAAATACACAGATAGTTAAGGAGCATACAAATGTGCCTCAACACATACGCAACAACACTGGTGAACTTCAAACACACACATCTATGAATGACCCAAAGTTAACGGCACAACATATGTCGTAGCAGGTTTAGTTGTATTTTCTTCACATGAACGGCATCGGATTACATTGATGGACATGGAATACCTAAACAAGTACTGGAACATCTTTGGTAACACTTGTGAGTTAGAAATTACCAGATACTATTACCTTATTGACATTATGAAGTGGTGTTTCAGGTCCAGTATGATATTTACAATGCTGATTTTGGTTGTATGTGGTCGGTGGTGGGTGTTTACAGTATATGAAGTTGTCTGTAGTGGCTTCGGAGCAGTGTGGCCCCACCCATTAGCACATCTCAGGCTACACAGTTGTGGCTGAGTTTTGTGAGCGACCTGACCTCCCTCTACACCACCTAAGGTGCCCCAGTTCAGGTTTGCCGACAACATTGCTTATTTCAGCAATATTTTTTAATTGTTTGGTAACTGTTAAGGTTAAAGGTCAAATTCTGCTCAAGTTGGGACAAAGCGGAAAGAATGGTTATGCTATCCACTGAACAAGTGGTCTGCAAGAGACAGGTTTCACATAGTTATATTGTTATACATTGTATTCCAGGTAGATTAGGCATGAGACACGTAATCAACAAAAATTTTTGAATAGCTGATAATGGCTAAAACATTCAAGGTCGAATAACCACGCAAACTAATCACATTAAAGAGACTTTACATAACTTTTAAAAAAATCTCTATACATCCAAATTGCAAAATAGCACACAGGAAATCATATAATTCCTGAATGAAGTCTAGCTTCCTCCTTAGCACAAGATGTATCAGAAATAGAAGTGTATGAGGCCATCAAACGGTTTCCCTCCCATAAAGCATCAGGTCCAGATGGCCTCCCCATGGAAATTTACCAAAAGATTCCACAAAGTACTAGTTCCCCAGTTAACTAAACTTTTCAACAAAGCTATGGTAGCAGGTTTTCTACCACCTTCCCTGTATAATTCCACAATAGTACTATTAGCCAAACCTGACAAGGACCCAAAACAATGCAATACATATAGACCCATCTCTCTGCTGACAGCAGATATCAAAAGTCTTGTTAGCGAAAAGACTGGGACAAGTTATCCTACATCTAGTACATGACATCAGGTGATTATAGGTCAATCTGGCACATGCCCATGATAACCCCAGACAATGTACGGTTATAGCCTTAGACATTGCTAAAGCACTCAATACCGTTGATTGGACATATATAAGGCTAGTACTAGAAGAGTTTGGAATAGATAGCAGATTCATCAATATGGTACAGTTATTATACAAAGCCCCTAAAGCCTCTATAAGGATTAATGGTGAACTCACTGACCTTTTTCCCCTGAAGGGGCACTAGGCAGGGATGCCCCCTCTCCCCACTATTGTTTGCTCTAGCCATGGAACCCTTGGCACAACACATCAGAGCATATGCAGACATAGTGGGATTTAAATTAGGCCCCCTGGAGGAGAGTTTTCATATATATGCAGATGACACATACATACAGTATGTGGGGGATAGAGGGAAACCCATTACTAGGGGACAGAACTCTGGGCTGATTACAAACAACTCCAAATCTATGGCCCTTCTATTAGACCCCCCCAGGCCCCTCCGAAAACCTGTCTTTATTTCCCTATAAAATAATACAGAGAATGACAATTCTGGGTATTGTCATAGCACTCAACCCGTTGCTAGAATGGCTTCAGGAAAAAGTGAGCTCCTGGATCACACTCCCATTGAGACCAATGGGGAGGGTACACTTGGCCAAAATGCTAATACTTCCAAAGTTACTCTATGTGCTGCATGTATGTAACCTGTGTGGAAACCAAAAGCTATCTTTACTCAAATCACTAGAGAGCAGCATATAGACCCCTGTACCCATTTTTGGCATAACATGTGCTTTCACAAAGTGGCCCAAATGGGCAATATGAAAATCTGGTCTGATAAGGGTATCAAATCAATTGGAGACATCTGGTCTGACCAGGTTATATCCTTATTTAAGGATCTGAGAAAAGTGTTACCAGCTAACCAGTGGCTTCAATACACAGGAGTAAAGCAAGCTCTTATGATATCACACACATCATAAGCTATATAGGTACATGAAAACAAGCTATTAACCCTCCTCAATAGGTCATCTACCAAGGGTCTGATCTCTAGTTTATATGCTATATGGGAATGAAATGATATCAAACATTACTGAACAGAAGTATTAAACAAACTAGATACCACTATGGATATTACTCTGCCTAGAACACCTAAGACCTGTCTACCTTACATACTGGGCTTTGCAGTTCCCAATCAATACACCAGAATATTTGTTCAAGAAACACTGTTCTTGGCTAAAATATTAATAAAACAAAATTGGAAAAGTAGAACTCCCCCAGAGACCCAAATGTGGATTAATACAATAAATGAAACGTGTAACCTAGAACGTATAATCTACCTCAAAAGAGGCTGTATAAATAAATTCCACAAAATTTGGGATACCTGGCTTGATAAAAAAACCCAAATTCAGCCTAACACTGACTAACATCATTACTTACCTTACCGCTCTAGGTATCAGAATGTACTATCGAAAGGATAGTCATGTATGTGTAAATTGTTATCAACAAAATAAATGGATGATATTCTAATGCCATGTACCGCATGTACGCCTCGGATATGAATGTGCAGATTATGTCAATATGATAATTTCCACTGCAATGTAATAACTGTTTTCCCTCTACATGTAAAACCAATGTAATGTATAAAAATATCAAACGTGTAAATCTATGCTTCGAAATTTGCTCAATAAATGCTACCTGGATTAAAAAAAAAAAAAAAAAATTACCCCATGCAATTCTATATCACGAGAAAGAACACTTGGCTTATGGGTGACCACCCAGGGTGTTTTTCACTGTCCCAATTGTACTTCGTGCTGTTACATGACTCTGGGACAAACTTTCCTAAATCCCCAAACTGGTAAAAGGTTATCAACGAGGCACCACATCACGTGTACCACCAGCCACATGATATATTTCATCACGTGCCCATGTCAAATGTTGGCAAAATACTGTAGATCAGACTCTTAGATTATGAATGGACGCACCTCATTCAGCAATAAGCATGGCGTTTAGGGATAGGATGACAACTAAACCTGTAGCGAAACATTTCCTTGAACAGGGACATACAGTAGGCTTCTAACATTTAAGTATATTGCAATTGATCATATCCCACCTCTTAGAAGAGGGGAGACTCCTTCAGAGAAGGATCCTCCTTCAGAGAAGTATTTTGGATAAAAAAAAAACAACAACACACTGGCCCCCAGGGACTTAATAAAAATTGCCCTCTAACATGTTTCCTAAAACAACAATGAATGTCTGGCACTTCTGCTTTATATTTAAGCTATAATATTGTTAATTTGAATCTTTGTATAACTTACACAGAGGTTAATGTTTGTAACATGGACACAAATGTATACAATTTTTTTTTTGCTCAAATTGGGTTTTATTAAACAGAAAAGAAAGAAAGCAAAACAGACATGCATGCAAGTGTTTATCCAAATTGTGGAAGGTTATGACAGTGAAGCAAAAACTGTTTGTTACATGGCTACACATTCCATAACATCCGACCATGGGTTATGCTAAGCATTAATGGCCTAGAAGTTTACCATCTTGTAGCCACTTAATTGTCACCCGGGGAGGAGGGGTTACTGCCATTAAGACCTCCTGTCCAGCAGTGCCAGATTTGTATGTATTTCAAAATTTGCCCTTTTTTGTCCAAAGCAGCTCTCTCCATTGCTGCTACCTCATCCATAGCTGTGGCCCATTCTTGGAATGATGGTGGGGAAATGTCTTTCCAATGAAGGGTGGAACAGTGCCTGGAGCAGTGCTTTTGCAATAAAGACTGTGGTGTATTTGTCCAGGGTAGTGTCCAGGTCTAGCAACAGTAGACAGGTTCTGGCATTGCAGGGGCTCCACCTGGGATGGAATTGGATAACCAGGCACAGACCTTCCTCCAGTACTGCTGAAGCTTTTCGAAACTCAATTGGGTGTGAATCAGATTAGCTACCTCATCATCTTTGGCACAGGGGGGTGGTTGCAAGACTTTCAGAGCATGAAGTATTTGGGCCGTGTAGTAAGCCCTGTGTATCAAGTATAGTTGGAGTAACTTGGGAGATAGAGACCATCGTGGGTATATTAAGAATTATTTCCCATTGGTCATCTGCAATTGTGCCTAAGTCCCTTTCCAATGCAGCCCTAGCCGGTATCTTACGCTCAGTGTGCGTTGCTTTGTGAAGTTGCTTATAGATCAATGAGAGTTTACATTTTTGGCTAGGGTTCATCAACATGTCTAGAATGGGAGAGTAAGCTCGGGGCAGGGGCAAAGGTTACTTTGCCGATTTACTAACGGGTGCTGGCGTAAATTCGCTAATGAAGTGGACCTACTCTAGCGCTACTTCGCACCCTTACGCCAGGCGAAGTTGCGCTATGGCGAAGGGACGTAACTACGATAATTCACTAATTTGCGCATTTTACTGAACGTTACCTCTTGCGCCAGACTTGACTTCACCACCTCAGACCAGGCAAAGTGCAATAGAGTAGATAGGGCTTGTTTCAAAAAAAGTTGAAATTTTTTCTAAGACCCCAAAAAAAACACTGGCGTCTTTTACTTTTTTAAGGGCTATAGGCTGAAAAAGATTGTAAATTTTTTTGGGGGTATCCTCCTCCCCCGCCCTACATTTCCTAACATATGGCAACTCAACGATACAGTGGGCACATGTATAGGGCAATAGAATACCTTTATTTTATATTTTAAAGGTTTCCTGGGCTTGTGTAGTGTAATGTAGTTGCTGCAGCATATACAGTACGTCCATTATATTTTAACTTCGCGCCGTATGCAAATTAGGCATCGCTAGTGTAACTGCGCTTTGCCTGACAGAGTAACGGTAGCGCAACTTCGCTACTGTTCGTCTCCTTGAGTGCAACTTTGCATTTTAGTGAATTTGCGTAGTGCTGTTGAAACTACGCCTGTCGAAGTGCGGCAAAGCCATCGCTGGCGCAACTTCGGATCTTAGTGAATTTGCCCCATAGACTTTATTCGGGATTGTTTTGTCAAGGCTATGTTCACCTTATGGTAAACAAGCCACTGAGACATTGGTAGTTGTCTTGTGTCCCTCAAGGAATGTTAAGGTATAAGCCAGTTATTTTCCCATTTATCCCCCAGTGTAGTAAGGTTAAATTTGATCCAGATCGGTGGGGGGTTTGACATCGTTAAGCAAGGAAAGTCTGAGTTCCCCCAGAGAGGAGTTTGTGGCAGATTGCCATTGTGTTTTACAATTGTGTGGCTTGGCTTAGCACTCTTGTTTGTAGGGTAACTAGAGATGGGGTGGCTCTGAGACCTCCTGACCAACAAGGCCTGCCATGGGGAGCTATTGAATGCATTTACGTTTTCCCAGACAATACAGTGTTGGAGAAATCTCTTGGTGGATCATTGGGGAGAGATGCATTAGCTGTACAGCTATGTAATACAGGTAGGTATCCGGGAGGGCCATTCCCCCGTTATCCCTTAGTCTCATCAAGGTAGTGAGTCGCAGTCTAGCCATAGAGGCTCCCCATATAAATTTGATCAATAGTACATTAATGCTTGTGAACAGAGCTTTGGTAATGTACATTGGGGAATGCCAGAGGATGCAAATAATTTAGGTAGGATAAACATCTTGATTAGGTGAATTTTACCTGCAGGGCCTATCAGGAGGACGCCCCAACTTTTGCATTTATCCACTGTATAAGCGGGTTAAGGTTAAGTGCTTTGTATTGCGTGATCGGGAGCACAATTTGAATTCCCAAATATGTAAATTTGTCAGTGACTGCAACTGGGCACCCCTGCAAGTTGTCCTCTTGCTTTGTCTTGTCTAAGAAGAGGTTTGATTTAGCTGTGTTTGTTCTAAGGCCTGCTATAGAGCCAAATATTTGTGCGAGTTCAACCAAGGCTAACGATGGGCCTCTATCTCCAAGGTACACTAGCGTGTCATCTGCATACAACAATCTTTTCGCTAATTCTGCCAAAACCATGTATCTTTGGAAGGAGGCGAACTGCCTTGGCAAATGGCTCAATGGCCAGAGCAAAAGGAAAAGGGGACAGGGGGCAGCCCTGTCGCATGCCCCTTGCCAAAGTGAAAGCATCTGTGCACAGTGAGTTGATGTTTTGTTTATACAACACATAAACTCACTGGTTTGTTTATACAGTAATTGCACCATTTTGGTAAGTTTTGGTGAATTTGATAATTCTTGCCACAGGTATGGCTATGTCCAGGGCCACAATTACAATTGTCTCCCATGTTATCGTGCGGGCCAGCAGATTTATGTAAAGGCACCTGGTGTTAAGAGTGGGGGTCTTAGCGGGAATGAACCCTATTTGATCTGGGTTCACCAGCTGAGTTAACACCTTCCCCAATCTCCTGGCCAGAACCTTCGCATATATCTTAACATCAGCTGTCAGCAGTGAGATGGATCTAAAAGGTTTGCAAAGGTGGGGATGTGAGGGAAAGGGGAGTGCTTCCTCGTATAGGTTTACCAGAAGGGGAACAAGAGTCATGGAGTGCCTTTTATAGATTTCGATTGGTATGCCATCAGACCAGACTGGAAGCTTTACAGAGCGAAAGAGTTTATTGCCTCTTGGATTTCAATGCCAGTGAGGTCAGCCTCCATAAAGTCCCTATATTCCTCTGAAAGTGCTGGGAGCTCTTGAGGGGCTAGGAACTGCTTGATATTGCTTTCTGATACCTGTAGTCTACCAGCATCTTTTTAACCTCACCTGGCTCAGTGTGGAATGTCCCCTGCTGATCTTTCAAAGCTGGGATAGGGGAGGTATGTGCCTTGACCAAGTGTGCCAACAAGCGGCCATCTTTCTCCCCGTGTTCATAAAGGTTTACTTTAGAGAAAGTGTGCTTGGCTTGAGCTTTTTGCTTGAGGTATTGTGCATCCCTCCCTAGGTTATCCACCTCCCGGCAGTGTTGGATCCAGAAAAGAGATCTGAGCAAATGCATGCTCTCCCGTTTATGTAAAATTGCACTGCCAGCTACTGGGCAAACCTTGTAATAGGCAAACCTTGAACTACTACTAGATCAAATTACAGGTAACATTCAGAAAAATACTTAATGCCTAAGGCTCTCTGAGAAATACCTTAAGGGGCCGATTCACTAAATTCGAGTGAATTCGAGTGAATGATTCGAATTAAAGAAACTTCGAATTTCGAAGTGTTTTTTGGGCTACTTCGACCATCGAATGGGCTACTTCGACTACGACTATCGAAGGATTCGAACTAAAAATCGTTCGACTATTCGACCATTCGATAGTCGAAGTACTGAAGTCAATGTTAGCCTATGGGGAAGGTCCCCATAGGCTTGCCTAAGTTTTTTTGATCGAAGGATATTCCTTCGATCGTTGGAATCCGAATTCGAAGGATTTCAATTCCTAGTCGAATATCGAGGGTTAATTAACCCTCAATATTCGACCATTGGTGAATCGGCCCCTAGGTGTCCAATTTACAGGGGAATTGCCTAGGTTTCTAAACCTCAGGGTCTGTACATTGAAGTAGCGTCTTTTGGTTCCTTTTATTTTAACCAAGTCTGACTGACACTAAACTCTGCCCCCCCCCCACTTTCTACACTATTCATCTAATCTTTTTCTGTTGTAAACAGCTAATTGATATAAATCAGTTTTATATGCTTAGCACACAGGACCAACCAAGCTTTTTGACTGGCAGGGATTCTTGGCTTATCTTTATATATGAATTATTGTCACAGAGGATTAAACTGAATGGCACCTTACCTTCTTTATGAAAATCACTGCCAGTTTAAAAAGACAAGCACTGAATAACACGCCATGGCTTGACTTCAATCATTTGTGTTTCAGCAATAAGTAAGGGCTCCACAAACCAATTGAAATGGAAAAACAAATGAATAAAAGCTTTTGAACAAGAAATTAAGCTGTGGCAAGTGCCACACGTTGACATTAATAATTCGTTTATCGTTTGGACTCTGTTGAAATCAAAGAGTGCCTTCAGTCAGAAGAAAACGGGGGGGGGGGAGCAGAATACATATTAGTTCAAATGCACATCTGCAGGTAGTGAAAGGTAATTAAGGGGCCAGTTTATTAGGATGAGGAAACTTCGGGCGACTTCGGCAATCGAAGCGGTGCGAGTGCATTGCTGCAGGCATTTTTTCATTGCAGCAGGCGGAAGACATAGGGAAGCAGTTTAGGGAGATTAGTCACCCCAAAGAAGAGGCGTGTGCCCCTGCCCTTAACTCCTGAGACCAGTTCAATTTACAATCAATCATGGTTTTTTTTTTGTTTTTTTACTTTGACACATTGAGAAATAACCTGAGCAAATGGCAATATGTCTGTTCCACTAAAAGTAACTACACTGCACTACACTTTTATTGCAAATTTTAGGAAGTACAATTAAAGGGGTTGTTCACCTTTGAGTTAACTTTTATTATGATGTAGAATGATTTTCTAAGACAATATGCAATTGTTTTTTTTATTATTTATTAGCTTTTATTCAGCAGCTCTCCAGTTTGCATCTAGTTGCTAAGCAGGGCTGGAACTAGGGGTAGGCAGAGTAGGCACGTGCAAAGCTGTAAGGGTGCCAGGCACGCTCCTTCTCTGCCTCTCTTACCCCTAGTCCGGTCCCCTCTCTGGCCGGCGTGTGTTAGTTTGCGCATGCCCATTGTCCCTTTCACGCCTCCTCATATTTTCACGCATGCACGCACAACAGGTTCTTTTGCGCATGTGCACGCATTCCCGCGCGCACCAGGTTTTCTGTGCGTAAGCTGCTGGGGCGCTCCAACCATCTGGGCTGCCAAGGGCGTCTGCCCAGGCTGGCCCGGCACTGTTGCTAAGATACAAATTAGCCCAGGAAACATGCAATGATTTGAAAAAGGGACTGAAATATGATTAGGAGAGGAGTATTTAAAATTAGGAATAACAATATATTTGTAAATTGTGAACTTAAAGTTTGTGAACTGTTAATTTATTTGCACAATTCTAAAGGTTTACACATGTATATATCCAATGTCTGCCTATATATTGCACATTTCATGTTTATATATTTATTGTGTATTTTTAAGTGCCTTTTTGTGATATGTAATAGCTGAAGCCACGTCGTCTCGTCTCACTGTATATTCATATACTGCTGAGATGACAATAAAGTTTACTTTGACTTTTTGACTTTTGATTTGTAGCCTTACAGGGCATTTTGTTACACTTTCCTTTTGGAAGCTGGAAAGGGCCAGAAGAAAAAGGCAAATCATCTAAAAAAAACTATAAAAATAAATAAATGAATATTGTTTTTTCTCTTTACATGCACACAATGGCTGTGGTGGCTGACATCAGGGGTAATCTATGTAATAGTATGTTATAGAATGGGCAATTCTAAGCAACATTTTGATTGATCATTTTTTTTATAGTTAAATTATTTGCCTTTTTCTTTTGACGTTTTTCTGCTTTCACCTGGGAGTCACTGACCCCATCTAATAACAGATGCTCCATAATGCTACAAATGTATGGTTATTGCTACTCATCTTTGTATTCAGGCCTCTCCTATACATATATCAGTCTCTTATTCATAGGAATGCATGGTTGCTAGGGTAATTTGGACTATAACAACCACATTGCTGAAATTGCAAACCGGAGAGCTGCTAAAGAAAAAGTGAAATAACTAAAAACCTCAAATAATAAATGAAAACAAATTATAGCGAGTAATATCCTGAGACATTAAACTAAATGTTAATTCAAAGTTTAGCAACTCCATGAATTGTCTTCAGTTAGCTGTTATTATTTAAAAGGACACTGTCATGATTTTTAAATTTCTAAATTACACTGCTACACTGCAAATATAGTAATTCACACTACCATGTAAAAATGTAATTCCTAACTAGTGATGGGCAATTAAATTGGGCAGGCGTGAATTTGCACCAAATTTCCACAGTTCGTGAAACTGTTTGAGAAAATTTGCCTGCGAAAAATCGGCGGCATCAAGAATAGCCACGTGCAGAAAAATTGTCGCGCATCAAAATTATTCAGACGCTCATTGACTTTTGCTGGCGTCGAAATTGACATGTGTCAAGATAATTTTGATAAAATGTATTCTCTTCTATCTTTCCCAAAACCAGGCCGGATTTGTGGAAAGGCCACCAAGGCCCGGGCCTAGGTTGGCAAGATTTTAGGGGGCGGCACGCTGCCCAACCACACCTACCGTACATTGGTTCAGAAACACTGGGGATGTGCAGGAGATACAGTAGTTCTTTAAATTTCCTTTGCACCAATCCCCATTGCTCTGGTCTCGATGACGAAAATGTGCGCAAATAAAGAGGGTTATTGGAGTATAACATATAGAGTGAAAAGGATTAGTGCACAAATTGCCATATGTTTAAATAAGATATTGAAGGTAATCCTATTTTTGCATAAGTTGTATGGATACACTACAGTCATATGAAAAAGTTTGGGAACCCCTCTCAGCCTGCATATTAATTTACTCCGCTTTCAACAAGAAAATATAACAGTGGTATGTCTTTTATTTACCAGGAACATCTGAGTACTGGGGTGTTTTCTGAACAAAAATTTTTAGTAAAGCAGTATTCAGCTGTATGAAATTAAATCAAATGTAAAAAAATCATGTCCAATTATGAGAAAATGTATATAAGGTAGCCAATTGCAAGTTGTGCTTCTGTTCTCTTCTTTGAAGAGTGACAGCATGGGATCCTCAAAGCTACTTAAAAGATCTGAAAACAAAGATTGTTCAGTATCGTGGTCTATGGGAAGGCTACAAAAAGCTATCTTAGAGGTTTATACTGTCAGTTTCAACTATAAAAAATGGAATCAGGAAATGGAAGGCCACAGGCACAGTTGCTGTAAAACCCAGGTCTGGCAGGTCAAGAAAAATACAGGAGCGGCATATGCAGAGTATTGTGAGAATGGTTACAGACAACCCAAAAATCACCTCCAAAAACATCTTGCTGTAGATGGTGTATCTGTACATTGTTCTACAATTCAGCATAATTTACACAAAGAACATCTGTATGGCAGGGTGATGAGAAAGAAGCCCTGTCTGCACTCACGCCACAAAAAGAGTCTCTTGTTGTATGGAAAAGTTCATTTAGACAAGCCACAGTCATTTTGGAACAAAGTGCTTTGGACTGATGAGACAAAAAATTAGTTATTTGGACATACTGTAACAAAAAGTGCTTTGCATGGCGGAAAAAGAACATCGCATCTCAAGAAAAACACCTGCTATCGACTGTCAAAATTGGTGGAGGTTGCATCATGCTGTGGGGCTAGATGGCTAGTTCAGGGACTGGGGCCCTTTTTAAAGTCAAGGGTTGGATGAATTCAACCCAATATCAACACATTCTTCCGGATAATGTTCAAGCATCAGTCACAAAGTTGAAGTTATGCTTGAATATCATCGAAAATCTGTGGGATGATTTGAAGAAGGCTGTCCATGCTCAGCAGCCATCAAATTTAACTGAACCGGAGAGATTTTTTATTATTATTATTATTATTATTAACATGTATTTATATAGCCAACATATTGTGTAGACGAATGGTCAAAAATACCACCAGCCAGAATCCAGACACTCATCAAGGGCTATAGGAGGCGTCTAGAGACATTTGCAAAAGGAGGCTCAACTAAGTATTGATGTAATAAATCTGTTGGGGTGCCCAAATTTATGCACCTGTCTAATTTTGTTATGATGCATATTTTTGTTAATCCAGTAAACTATATGTCACTGCTGAAATACTACTGTTTCCCTAAGGCATGTTATATATTAAAAGGAAGTTGCTACTTTGAAAGCTCAGCCAATGAGAAACAAAACTCCAAAGTTTTTGACTATATTTAGGGTTATAAATAAAAAAGTAAAAGTTGTTGGAAAATAGGAATACATTAGGTTTTATTTTTACCACCTTGGACTGCCCCTAGGCAACCTGGCTGGTCGCGGCGCTGAATAGACAAGTGTGTGCACAGATGCATTCCCACAAATAGGCGTGCACACCTGAACTGTCACACACAGCCTACAGCATGAGTAGAGAGGAAACTCTCTACTCATGTCTGGTGCCTGGTGCCCCCCCCCTCCCCAGCTTTGCGCCCTAGGCACATGCCTACCCTGCCTGCCCCTAGTTCTGGCCCTGCCTTGGATGGATGGAAATAAAATGGGAAATGGGAATTCTGTTGCCTTATTTGGCCAATCTTAAAACGTGCAAATTCTGGGAGGTACGATTGTAAGTGTTTTTATTGTAAGTGTTTTTTTTTTTAAAAAAAATTCTTCTATTTTACTGAGGAGTCTTGGTGGAAAAAAATTTCAATACACTTTAACAAGTTATAGTTTGTATTGACAATAAAGTATCCTTGAAAAGTCTGTGGCCGGCTCACATTAGGCACAGGCACATGTTAATCCATCAAATTATTCATATCTACAATACATACACACCTAACATTGCTAGCTAATAAATTCCACCAGAATCTTTATAGGACATGTGTGAGTGTGTGATCTACAGGCAGCTGGAAATACCAAACAGCAGTCACGAGTAATGATATACATATACAACTCCCACATACACAGGACCCCTAAAATTAGCATCAACAGGGTTGGAAGAGAAGTGAATGGCACAATCTGATGTGATACACATGTCTGGGTAATCATATTGTTTGGGATTATTTTAATCAAATAATTAAAAAACAAATCTCTATAATAATAAAACAGTACATTGTAATTGATCTTAACTATGATATAATGAATCATTATTGGAGGAAAAACAATCTCATTTAGTTTATTTGTTTAAATAGATTTTTTTAGTAGACTTAAGCTATGGAGATTCCTAAGCATTTTGGATAACCGGTTCCATGCCTACCGTACTGTGGCATATTAAAGTCACATTGAGTCTAAGGAAGAAATACGTAAATTACTTTTGAATGAGACTTGAATAAGAATATTAAAACGGAAGAGTGAAAAATTCTCCCGTAGAAAACTATACTATATATATATTTAAGCAACAGAGTTTATATCAAATGAAGTGGCATATTAAATAATCTTAGCAAACTGGTATATATACTTAAGTAAATATTGCCCTTTTACATCTCTTGCCTTGAACCACCATTTTGTGATGGTCTCTATGCTGCCTCATAGATCACCTGACCAGAAATTTTACAGCTCTAACTGTAACAGGAAAAAGTGTGGAGGCAGAAGGCAGAACTCTTAACTAGCTAAGGTGACCCAACATATATGGTTTATGTACTGTGAATCATACGATCCCAGGGGGTGGCCCTTATTTTTTAAAATGGCAATTTTCTATTTAGGATTCCCCAATGGCATATACTAATAAAAAGTATATTATTATGAAAATGGTTTATTTACATGAAGCAGGGTTTTATATATGAGCTGTTTTATGCCATATATTTTTATAGAGGCCTACATTGTGATCTACAGGCAAATAGTGATATAGGTTTCCTTTAAGCAGTTTCAAGGGTTCAGTGGTCACCTTTAGGGAGGGTTCAGCGGTAGAACCCTTTTAGTTGATCATTCACAGTGTAACTGCTTCTAATCATGTGGTCTATTTCATAGACGTTCCCTATTTATTTATGAGAAAAAAAGAGGCTTAATAATGGAACAATAGAGAATAGTAAGAATATATAAAAGATTAAGAGAATAAAGAGGTTAAGTGAGGAGAGGAGGAATAATAGTTTGGAAAATGGGCCCACGGTTTAAGGTTTGCTGGTGGACCCCCTGTCCAACATTGCCTGTGTAAGGGCCTTTACAGAAATATATATTGTTCAGACCAGTCTCATGAGTGAAGCTTTAAACCAAGGTCCCTATCATATTTCCAGAATGCTCTATGGATATTTATTAGGAGCCAGATCTAGTTCATAACATTTTCGCTCCCCCCCTAACCCCCCCCAAAAAAAAACATTCATGTGGAACACTGATGAATACAGCCTGGTATATGCTGGTGAATTGCCCTTGGAGCAGCCTTTATTTGGCACCCCTGAGATGACTGATGTTGTGGTTTAGAGTTCCAGCATCCTGAGATCCCAACATCTCTTCAAGGCTCTTAAACATGAACATTTTATCACGTGTTCCACATTGTTGGCTCTTTCATACATTTCACCAAGCACCAAGAGAGAACAAATGAGTTAACACAGCTCATGCTTTTCTATGTGTTTGTAGTTAATATATTGTCCAGAATCACCAAATGCAGGTGGTCAGCAACTTGATTCATTCCACTTGCACCCAACAGTTCCATGTCGCGCGGTGAGTACAAACACAAAGGGCAGATTTATAAATGGTGTAAAAAATGGTGGAATAATTTGCCACACATTGGTGAGTAAAAATGGCTCAATATTTTGTAACCCTTTTTTTTTTTTTGAGCAACATCCGCTGGAACGTACTTACAAAGGTCTGAAGCAGTGTAAAATAATGGCAGAAAATCTGGTGTTGCCACCTTGAATTTACTGAATTTTGCCCAGCTTTTTACACTTTTTTGGTGAATTTTGTTTTTGACAGCATAATAAATAGGCCCCTAAGTGTAGACTGCATTACCTTATAGGCTTTCTTGCTACGAAATGCATAAAAGGGCCACTGCAGGGGAGCACTCATGTATAAAAGCCCTTCCAGCTGTAAGATCACCAGTACCTCCAGGATGCAGGGTCACCTCCAGGGAACCAAATGCAGGCTGCTCAGATGCCAACTTCCCAGCATATAACAGGCTGTAGTCATGGGTTTCCACGGGAAATTATTGGGAATGAATAACTGGCACCTACAAAATGAACATAGTACAGTACATGCGTAATGTGTAATTGGAGCCTGTAACAGTCCTAAAGCATCTTACTAACTAGAGGAACGTAGGTAGACAAGTCTTATGTCAAATTAGATATCTGATAAATATTGCTATTTGAGTAAGAGAGTAAGGAATAGATCCAATATATAAGCCTCTTAAATAATTACCTTAAGTCTGATTATACATGTAATTTTAATAGGCAAACATGGAAAATATAATACAAGCTTTTTGCTAATTATGCCCATTCCAATCCCTAGGAAACACCAAGCTGAAGGAGCAACCTCCAAATTAGAATTGTGCTTTCCAATTGATAAATTGTTCAGCTAATGATATACACGGCCAACCAAAAACATGGTTAGCCAAGACTGAATTTAATTTTCATAGACATTTATTTTTGTAATAATTACCTAGCATGAAGATACTAAGTAACATTAAGCTATTCATTAAGGGTTGAACTGAAGAAGCTAAATTGGAATAATCTGTGCTGGACCTGTAGTAACCAAGGTGGAATATGGGGAGTAGCCTACTTCATTACTGGTAGCTTTCAACTATAGTGTTGAACTATAAATCTCCTACTCAGAGAATGACACAATAACAACAATGTTTTTAGAGTTTATGTGAGATGTTGCAATACAGAGTTAAAAATGCTATTTTGTGTCTTGTTTTTAAACTTTTGGACATTCATTGATGGATTGTATAAATGTGGAGTTTTAGTTTATTAATGGGTATGTATTTAAAATGTATAGATGTATATGTTTTAAATGGTCGCTTTAGTATGACATCATTGATTAGAGGGCTTTTTCCCACCTTTAAGTGGATTTAAGGCATGTACATTGTAGATTTAGCACTTTGAGAAAGGCCATGGGTTTGGCCAAAATGAGAGTCTCTAGTTCTGCAATATTTTTTTTTTTTTTTCAATTTAAAGCCCTGAGAGTGCGGATCTTTCTCAAAGGCCTTTCAGGCCACCAGCTCCTGTGCCTTAGTTCTCTCTGCTTGTGGCATCATCCAGCCTGGTGACAGACAAGGGAGCAATCCAAAAACCTTGGAAAAGTGCCTGAAGCTTGCTGGGGACAACAAGGTACATCTAGCTTTGGCACCCAAGCAACAGGATGGGCCATCAGAAACATGGGAGAATCTAACATTTTCATTCAGGTTGGTTGTAGGTTGTACTGTTGGAAAGGGACACATTGAAGTGAATTGAACTGTGCAATTATTAATCCTATCCACAGTACACTGTGTTACAACTCAGACAGGCCTGAATTTGTCCCCATTGCAGTAGTGTCTACGGAATGTGATCGTATTCTAAGGGAGTGTACCAAGATAGAGTTCCACATAATATCATGGGGGCAAGATCTGGGCATGTACAACGAGTCTCAAGTGGTTTTTACATTCCATTGTCAGGCCTGAATTTGTCCCCATTGTAGTAGTGTCTACGGAGTGTGATCGTATTCTAAGGGAGTGTACCTAGATAGAGTTCCACATAATATCATGGGGGCAAGATCTGGGCAGGTACAACGAGTCTCAAGTGGTTTTTACATTCCATTGTCAGTACTGCAGACATGTAGCTAACCCAGTATCTGAGCTGCATCAGGATATGTAGACACATATGTCAGAGAGAGCACAAGGTAAATTATACACACAGAATGAGTTAGAGAAAATCCAGAGAGACACCTAGGTAGTGGTACATACAATCTTTCAATGAGTCTTCCAACTCTGAATTTCTGGCTTATGCTCATCTTGAGCACCACCCTGCAAACCCATAAGATATAGCAGCCTTTAGACTTGCTCACTGGATGAACTGGACAGCCATGCATTGATTTGAATAAGAGACTGGGATATGAAGGAGGAGAGGCCTGAACAGAAAGAGGAGCAATAAAGAGTAGCAATAACAATACATTTGTAGCCTTGCAGAATATTTGTTTTATATGGAGTCAGTGACCTCCATCTGAAAACTGGAAAGAGTCAGAAGAAGAGGAAGGCAAACAATTCAAAACTGAAAAAGAAAAAATGATGACCATTTGGAAAGTTGCTTAGAATTAGCTATTCTTTAACAAACTAAAAGTTAACTTAATGGTGAACCAGCCTATTATCCATTTACTCGGAAACCTGTTATCCAAAAAGCTCAGAACTACAGAAAGGCTGTCTCTATTTATAATAATATAAAATAGAAAGATGCATGATGAATAAAATCCCACTTAGTGTGTAAAAACGTGATATATGCATTGTGAAACCCACATGCATTTTTAGATGCACAAAAAAAACCATACTGTATGTCCAACTTAGTATGATGCAGGCAGTAATATTCTGAGACACTTTGCAATTTGTCGTACTGTTTGAATAATTCATCTTTTTGCTCAGCAGCATTTTAGCAGTTATATGGTTGCTAGCAATTTACCCTAGCAACCAGGCAGTGGTTAGAATAAAAGGCTGGAATTTGAATTGAGAGGCCTCGTTCCTTTTTTTTTTTTGTAGTTTTTTTAACTATTTGTCTTTTTCTTCTGACTCTTTCCAGCTTTTAATTGGGGGACGCTGACCCCATCTAAAAAAACAAATGCTCCATAAGGCTACAAATGTTATTGTTATTGCTACTTTTGATTACTCATCTTTGTATTCAGGTCCTCTCCTATTTATATTCCAGTCTTTTATTTAAAGCAATGCATGGTTTCTATGGTAATTTGGATCCTAACAGTCAGATTACTGAACTGCAAACTAGAGAACTGCAGAATATAAAGAAAAATAACTCAAAACCCACAAATAATAAAAAATTAAAACCAAATGCAAATTGTCTCAGAATGTCAACCTCTACATCATACTAAAAGTTAACTCAAAGGTGAACAACCCTTTTAACATAAAGGTATACTGAGCTCTAGGTGTAAGCAAAAAATTATACAATTGGCAAAAGACTGCCATCTCCATTTGTAAAAACCAAAAGGGTAGATACTGCATGGCTTATTGGCATTTAGGGAACAGGGCTACAGACTGGTTTCTTAGCAGCCATGCATTAACCATGTGGAATCAATTTTGCTCTAAAATCAGCATGGCTAAAATAAAATAAAAGCAGGAAGACAAGTAAAGGGAAGCAGAAGACGGAGAGACTGGCTTACCTGCATACTAGACGCATGTTTTCAGTGATTTCTTGCAAGCAAAATGCAATTACTCTTCACTGCAGGGTGTGCTCAGTATAAGCATCATTCCTCCTACTTTAGCGCTCAGTGGAAACTTTGATACTTCATATAGTTCCTTAGAAGCCTGGCTGGACATTAATATTCAGCAAAATAGGACCTACTGTGACCTACTAAGTGAATAAACCTTACTCCTGACTTGATTATATGATTGAAGCAGCTGAGCATGGTGAATTTTGCATAATGTGGAATATAGTCTTTAAAATGTCTGGGGTGGATCATAATCTCGCTGATGACAAAAAAAATACACGTTGACTTTAGTGTATTTGGACAAAAAAAGTCACCTTAAAGGAAAACTATACCCCCAAAATGAATACTTAAGCAACAGATTTATATCAAATTGAATGGCATATTAAAGAATCTTACCAAACTGGAATATATATTTACATAAATATTGCCCTTTAACATCTCTTGCCTTGAACCACCATTTTGTGACTCTATCTGTGCTGCCTCAGAGATCACCTGACCAGAAATACTACAACTATAACTGTAACAGGATGAAGTGAGGAAGCAAAAGGCAGAACTCTGTCTGTTAATTGGCTCATGTGACCTTACATGTGGTTTGTATGTGTGCACAGTGAATCGTTCGATCTCAGCAGGCGGCCCTTACTTTTTAAAATGGCAATTTTTTATTTATGATTACCCAATGGCACATACTACTAAAAATATATTATTATGATAATGGTTAATTTACATGAAGCAGGGTTTTACACATGAGCTGTTTTACTCAGTATCTTTTAATAGAGACCAACATTGTTTGGGGGGGGTATAGTTTTCCTTTAAGAAAAAAAACACCTATTAACTTTAATGGATTTGGAGCGAAAAAAAATTATCGCTCACATCAGAAAAATTGTCGCACAGATTTTTTTTTCACGCCCATTGAATTTTTTACTGTTTTGCCTCACCACATATCCAGACCAGATCATAGACAAGCACCATGGTCCAAAGGAATAGTGATCTGTGAATCAGATCCGTTTCACTTTGCCGAAAATTCACAAAACGCCTAAAATTATCCAGAAATGCACTGACGTCTATGGGCAACAATTTTATTTTGACTGGTGACATATTGCGTGACAAATGTTTGACAGGCAACAAATTTTTTCACTCATTTGAGTCTATAGCCGTCATTTGCTCAGTAAAACTTGATTTACTCATCACTATCAAGGGATTACCAAATGACAATCTATTAAGCCTATAATGACAGGCAGTAGTTCCAAAGTTCCCCCTATACTACTACTGAGTTACTATATCGCCAGATAAGTGTTTCTCATTGATCTGGCCCAATGTATCCAACACTTTGAGAAGGCTCATAATGAAAATCAGGTTTATGTTTTGCTTTTGGATGTGTATCTATCTACAACTTGATATTTTTAATTTTACAGAAAATCAGTTCTAATGGAGGTACTAAAAGGTAATTATTCCAAAAATAGATGTGTATAAAAATTATATTCAGTTTTGGCTAACCATGTTTTTGGTTGGCCCGTCACATCATTAGCTGAACAATTTCTGCACTCAACGCATTATCACTATATTAAGGACATTGCAACATTTTGTGCCTTAAGCTACTAAAAATGCCTTCCCCTTAAAACAAAACACGGATTGTTTGTCCATATATTGCAATATATTTAAGCTGGCCAACTACGTCAAAGTCATCCCATATCCGGCCAGTCCTACACTCAACTTTCATCTGATTTATTAAGACTTCAATTGCATCATTATACATTTTAAAAAGGGACTAGGTTTTACCTGCAACTTTCTCGCTTACTACTATCATATCTCAATGATACAGTATTATTTACTTAACATATTAAATCTGCCGAGTGTGCACTGTCTTGTCCTGTCCCTGCACTATGCTGTCCTGTTTTGCAGGGTTGCATATTTTTGCACCTGCACTTTTTGGCTGTTGTCCGGTACATCTATGTTGTGTGTAACACCATGGTCCTAGAGGAACATTGTTTTGTTTCACTGTGTACTGTACAAACGTATATGGATGAAATAACAATAAACTCACTCTTGACTCTTGACTTGACTCTTGGTTTTCAAAGTAAAACTCACAACTTAAGCTTAAGTGAAGTCCAAAAGTCAAGTCTATAAGCATAGAATTATCTTATGTTAATGGGGAACTTTAAGCCATTTTTTATGCTACAACTTAATATATGTGATCATGTCATTACTTTACACAAGTTTGCTTGTTGAGTATAGAGGGTGTGGGTCCTGAGTGTTGCCCAATTTCAGTATACAGTATGTGTAGGAATTATTTCCTCAAAGGATTGGGTCCTAAAAAAATTAATGTTTATGTGGGGTTCAACTTCAATAAACTTTAGCTTATGTACAGTAGCCTATGTCTTTATTATTAATGGATCATGTGATGTTAAAATCCATCTTTAATTCAAATGCAATCAGATTGCAATCATTGTGGTTTTGCAAAATACATTTATTAGATGTGCCCCTGACTTTTCAGCTGATCCTTAGCTTAGCATTGAATAGTAAAAACAGTTTAGGTTGCCTCATATGTACATTATGAGCATAATGACAGGAGATATGTCCTGTTTATAGTTCTAGAACTATTACAACATATAAAATCTCTTCTAGGAGACACTGCAACATTGTGTTGACTAAGTGATATAATTGGCAGAAGAATATGAATGTAACAAGCAGGAATGTACCAGGGACATTCCAACCCTTGGGGCCCATTAAACCTTGTAAATAGTATAAAAAATAGTTCTATCAGTCATTTCCAAGTGAAACTGGGCCTGTAAAAAAATTATAAGAATGAAAAAATATCCAGCACCTGGCCAGTATTTTCAGATTCCACCACTACCATGTAATGTTCTTTAATGACAAGTATGATATTACTGGCTAGAAGGAGACGTTCAACAGTTCCACAGAGACATTGCCAAGTGATGTCATTCCACTAAACAAGGCCAACGAGCTTGCTGACCATCCAGCTAGCACTGCAGAGCATAGAAAGGTCTCTACATAATGAAAGATGCCTTCTACAGAGAATATACTGCAGTTAAGGGATATCAACAATTATGATTTCTATCAGGGATCACTCCTATTTAGGTGGGTTTCACTTCTTAGACTCAGCAGTGCCATGTGAGTATCCATGCATCATTAGTCAATAGAGAACTGAAAGAACACATAGATGAGCTGTTATAAAAAAGATCAACATGGTGATCTTTATGGAGACCTTATATAGACTTGCTCTACCAACACAGGATCTGTATAGTGTGCTGAAGGGAGGTGACTATGGACCTCCACCCCTATTAATGACCTGAATTGATATGATGATGGAAGGTTAGGTAAATAGAAGGATGGAATAAACAGCTTCCAAGGCAGTGATTTCAATGATGACAGAAGGTTAGCCAGTCTGCACTGAGGATGTGGAACAAGTCCTGTGTTACTAGATCACACACTACTATTTTTGTATGGTATTCTCAGTGTTATTGCAATAACCACAGTGGCTCACAAACAGTCCTTTCTTAAGATCTCGACTAGTTACATGAATATTCCGTGCTGCAAACTATTAGTCCCAGGTTGATATCACAGGCAGCAGGTCATAATTACTAAGTAGAGGGACCATGTTTATGTTTTGATGATTAAAATGTTCTTGTTCTATAAAATGAACCTTTAGCATGGTGTAGACAGTACAATTCTTAGGTGATTTGAATTCTTATATCCTTTTTAAATTGCAGACTGGAAAAAAAACAAATCATACAAAATTATAAAACGATCATGGGAAAAAATTGCTTTCAATTGGTCCATGTATAATAATGATGCATGACTTGAGCAATCATTGACTTGATGCAAACCTTATCCTGCCCTAACCCTGACTAAGCATGCCCCCAACTTCCACATTGTGATGATTTATATACCCAGGAATCAGCAAAATAGGATTTTAGGGAACCCAGGAACACAAGACAGGAATTCCTATTATCGGGCATTGAACCAGTGACACCAGCGTCTTTTTATTTCAATTCTTCACAACGGACGGGTGACGTTATTGCTCTGGCGATGAGCCGCCGGTGCCACTCCCCAAGTGGCGACCATGGGTGCAGCGCAGATAGAGACGGGAGCACCATCGGGCACTACTAACAGTTCCCCCTTCCCCGGGGGGGGCAACTGGACCACCACATCTTAGTTTCTTCGGAAACTATTTGAAGAATGCCTGTACCAAACTGGGAGCATGGACATCAGTTTGCTTAACCCAGGAGCACTGTTCTGGACCGAAACCTTTCCACTGGATCAAGAACTGAAGGGTAGGGATGTAGCGAACGTCGGAAAAAAAGTTCGCGAACATATTCGCGAACTTGCGCAAAAATGCGAGCGGTTCGCGAACGGTTCGCGAACCCCATAGACTTCAATGGGAAGGCGAACTTTAACATCTAAAAAAGACATTTCTGGCCAGAAAAATGATTTTAAAGTTGTTTAAAGGGTGCAACGACCTGGACAGTGGCATGCCAGAGGGGGATCAAGGGCAAAAATGTATCTGAAAAATCTGCCTGTGTGTGCTTGGAAGAGATAGTGTAGGGGGAGAGCTGTTAGTGATTTCAGGGACAGATGATAGTAAGTTTGCTGGCTAGTAATCTGCTTGATACTGCTCTGTATTGGAGGGACAGAAGTCTGCAGGGATTTGAGGGACATTTTAGCTTAGGTAGCTTTGCTGGCTAGTAATCTACTGTTCTCTTTAAACAACTGCCATACATTGACCTTGTAGGCATTGTTTGCCCAGTTTTTTTGGACGCAGCCACTGAAGCACAGTTGCCAGAAAAAATATGCCATATAAATGCTGAAAATAGTCATTTTTCGCCATACGTTGACCTTGTAGACATTGTTTGCCCAGTTTTTTTGGACGCAGCCACTGAAGCACAGTTGCCAGAAAAAATATGCCATATAAATGCTGAAAATAGTCATTTTTCGCCATACGTTGACCTTGTAGACATTGTTTGCCCAGTTTTTTTGGTTGCAGCCACTGAAACACAGTTGCCAGAAAAAATATGCCATATAAATGCTGAAAATAGTCATTTTTTGCCATATACGTTGAGTCAACGTATGGCAAAAAATGACTATTTTCAGCATTTATGTGGCATATTTTTTCTGGCCTCTGTGCTTCATTGGCTGCGGCCAAAAAAACTGGGCAAACAATGCCTACAAGGTCAACGTCGTTGACCTTGTAGGCATTGTTTGCCCAGTTTTTTTGGCCGCAGCCACTGAAGCACAGAGGCCAGAAAAAATATGCCATATAAATGCTGAAAATATAAATTTTTTTGGTCGCAGCCACTGAAGCACAGAGGCCAGAAAAATTATGCCATATAAATGCAGAAAATATGCATTTTTTTGGTCGCAGCCACTGAAGCACAGTTGACAGAAAAATTATGCCATATAAATGCTGAAAATATAATTTTTTTTGGTTGCAGCCACTGAAGGACAGAGGCTAGAAAAATTATGCCATATAAATGGACAAAATATGCATTTTTTTGGTTGCAGCCACTGAAGCACAGAGGCCAGAAAAATTATGCCATATAAATGCAGAAAATATGCATTTTTTTGGTTGCAGCCACTGAAGCACAGAGGCCAGAAAAATTATGCCATATAAATGCAGAAAATATGCATTTTTTTGGACGCAGCCACTGAAGCACAGTTGCCAGAAAAAATATGCCATATAAATGCTGAAAATAGTCATTTTTCGCCATACGTTGACCTTGTAGACATTGTTTGCCCAGTTTTTTTGGTTGCAGCCACTGAGGCCAGAAAAAATTAAACCAGTAGGGTTTGCACCCTAGTTTGTAACGGTGGCGGAGGGAGGAGGACGCTAAAGGACAGCTGTGTGTGGAGTCATGAGGCTTGAAGAGAAGGACAGCTGCATAGAAGTCAGAACAAGTCTTCCGGCGTGCAGTAACCCTCCGAGATCCACCCCTCATTCATTTTAATAAAGGTCAGGTAATCGACACTTTTGTGACCTAGGCGAGTTCTCTTCTCAGTTACAATCCCTCCTGCTGCACTGAAGGTCCTTTCTGAGAGCACACTTGAGGCTGGGCAAGACAAGAGGTTCATGGCAAATTGTGACAGCTCTGGCCACAGATCAAGCCTGCGCACCCAGTAGTCCAGGGGTTCATCGCTCCTCAGAGTGTCGATATCTGCAGTTAATGCCAGGTAGTCCGCTACCTGCCGGTCGAGGCGTTCTTTGAGGGTGGATCCAGAAGGGTTGTGGCGCTGCCTTGGACAGAAAAACATTTGCATGTCTGATGTTACAGACCGGCCAAAGGGCTTTGTCCTTGCAGGTGTGCTCGTGGCAGGATTACTGGCACCTCTGCCCCTGGAATGTTGATGAGTTCCTGAAGTGACATCACCCTTAAAAGCATTGTACAACATGTTTTGCAGGCTGGTTTGTAAATGCCGCATCTTTTCGGACTTGTGGTATGTTGGTAACATTTCTGCCACTTTATGCTTGTACCGAGGGTCTAGTAGCGTTGCGACCCAGTACAGGTCCTTCTCCTTAAGCCTCTTGATACGGGGGTCCTTCAACAGGCATGACAGCATGAAAGACCCCATTCTCACAAGGTTGGATGCAGAGCTATCCATCTCCGCTTCCTCATTATCAAGGACTGCATCATCCACGGTCTCCTCCCCCCAGCCACGTACAAGACCAGGGGTCCCCAAAAGGTCACCACTAGCCCCCTGGGAAGCCTGCTCCTGTTGGTCCTCCTCCTCCACAAAGCCACCTTCCTCCTCTGACTCCACTTCTGGCACCTCTCCCTGCGTTGCAGCAGGTGCCTGGGTTCGTTCTGGTGATTCCGACCAGAAATCGTGCGCTTCCAGCTCCTCGTCACGCTGGTCTACAGCCTCATCTGTCACTCGTCGCACGGCACGCTCCAGGAAGAAAGCGAAGGGTATTAGGTCGCTGATGGTGCCTTCGGTGCGACTGACCATATTTGTCACCTCTTCAAAAGGTCGCATGAGCCTGCAGGCATCGCGCATAAGCACCCAGTAACGGGGGAAAAAAATCCCCAGCTCTGCAGATCCAGTCCTACCACCCAGTTCAAAAAGGTACTCGTTGACGGCCCTTTGTTGTTGCAGCAGACGTTCCAACATAAGGAGCGTTGAATTCCAGCGAGTCTGGCTGTCAGAAATCAAACGCCTGACTGGCATGTTGTAGCGCTGCTGAATGTCAGCAAGGCGTGCCATGGCTGTGTAGGAACGTCTGAAATGGGCCGACACCTTTCTGGACTGGGTGAGAACGTCCTGGAATCCTGGGTACTTGGAGACAAAACGTTGGACTATTAAATTTAACACATGTGCCATGCAGGGCACATGTGTTAAATTTCCCAGTCTCAACGCTGCCAACAGATTGCTTCCATTGTCACACACCACTTTTCCGATCTGCAGTTGGTGTGGGGTCAGCCACCGATCGGCCTGTGACTGCAGAGATGACAGGAGTACAGATCCGGTATGGTTTTTGCTTTCCAGGCACGTCATCCCCAAGACAGCGTGACAACGGCGTACCTGGCACGTCGAATAGCCTAGGGGGAGCTGGGGGTGCACAGGTGTGGAGGAGGAGAAGGAGGACCCAGCAGCAGAGTAAGAAGAAGAAGAGGAAGAAGACGAGGTAGAGAGCGATGGAGGAGTAGAGGTGGTGGCAGAACCGCGTGCAATCCGTGGCGGTGACACCAACTCCACTGTTGTTGTTGTTGTTGAGCTACCCATTCCCTGCTTCCCATTCCCAGCCATTACCAAGTTCACCCAGTGGGCAGTGTAGGTGACATACCTGCCCTGACCATGCTTGGAGGACCATGCGTCAGTAGTCATATGGACCTTTGGCCCAACACTAAGTGACAGAGATGCGGTAACTTGGCTCTGCACATGTTGGTACAGGTGTGGTATTCCCTTTTTAGAAAAAAAATTGCGGCTGGGTACCTTCCACTGCGGTGTCCCAATTGCTACAAATTTGCGGAAGGCCTCAGAGTCCACCAGCTGGTATGGTAAAAGCTGGCGGGCTAAGAGTGCAGACAAGCCAGCTGTCAGACGCCGGGCAAGGGGGTGACAGTCAGACATTGGCTTCTTACGCTCAAACATGGCCTTCACAGAAACTTGGCTGGTGGCAGATGACTGGGAATGGGAACAGGTGGTCAAGGTGGAAGGCGGAGTGGAGGGTGGTTCAGATGGGTCAAGGAGAGCAGAGGTAGAGCAGTAAGATGCTGGACCAGAAGGAGTGTGGCTTTTAGTTTGCCTGTTGCCTTTGAGGTGTTGCTCCCAAAGTGCTTTGTGCTTGCCGCTCATGTGCCTTCGCTTACCAAGGCTCAGTTTCTGACTGCACTCATTGCAAATTACAATGCTTTTGTCAGAGGCACACACATTAAAAAAATCCCACACTGCTGACTTTTTGGAAGTGTGCGATCTGGCGGTAACAGTAGAAGTTGGCGGCATTGGCGGCAATGGCGGGTGCGTTGGCTGGCTGAACACAGGTGCCGATACATGTTGTTGCCCTACTGATCCCTGCGGGCTGTCCTCCCTGCTTCTTCTAAGTCTTATTCTCCTACTGCCTCTCTGACTCTCCGTCTCTCCATCTGAACTACCCTCCTCTTGCTCTCTTCTACTAGGCACCCACAAAACATCAATCTCCTCATCATCATTCTCCTCATTCTCCTCAGATGCATCAATTTCTTCTGACACATCACAGAAGGAAGCAGCAGCGGGGACCTCCTCCTCATCACTCATCATTATGTCCATCTCTGTCGTGTTCTCTGCCAGAATTAAATCTGGTGTAACGTCCTCATCTCCTTCATCTTCTTCTGCCAATAATGGTTGCGCATTACTCAGTTCAAGAAACTCATGGGAAAATAACTCCTCTGACTCCAGTGAAGATGGGGCACCGGTGGTGGAGGAAGTGTTACGTGGGGTGGCCATAGCAGTGGAGGATGAGGAGGATGTTGTGGTAAAGTTAGAAACGGTAGAGGATGGGGTGTGCTGTGTAAGCCAGTCAACTACCTCTTCAGCATTTTGGGAGTTCAGGGTCATTGGCTTTTTAAAACTGGGCAATTTGCTAGGGCCACAGGATTGCATAGCAGCACGGCCCCTAGCACGGCCTCTGCGTGGCGGCCTGCCTTTGCCTGGCATTATTTTTAAAAAAACAACAACAACAAAAACTCAGTTGGTTTTTCTGGAAACGATAATACACACAGCTAGATGGCAGTTTGAAGAAAACAGTGTGCAAATAATGCCTACAAGATCAACGTATACACTACTACAGCGGTGGATACGGATTACGTAAAATATATGAATGCTGCTTGAAAAAAAGTAACTCAAGTGGTTTTTCTAGAGACGATAATATTATCAATATTTAGACAAAATGTGAACAAGCTCACACAGCTAGATGGCGGTTTGAAGAAAACACTGTGCAAATAATGCCTACAAGGTCAACGTATACACAGCGGTGGATACGGATTACGTAAAATATAAGAATGCTGCTTGAAAAAAAGTCACTCCGGTGTTTTGTCTGGAGACGGTAATATTATGGATATTTAGACAGAATGTGAACACGGTCACACAGCTAGATAGCAGTTGGTTGAATAACACACTGGGCAAAAAATGCCTACAGGGCAAATAATGCCTACAAGGTCAACGTATACACAGCGGTGGATACGGATTACGTAAAATATAAGAATGCTGCTTGAAAAAAAGTCACTCCGGTGTTTTTTCTGGAGACGGTAATATTATGGATATTTAGACAGAATGTGAACACGGGCACACAGCTAGATAGCAGTTGGTTGAATAACACACTGGGCAAAAAATGCCTACAGGGCAAATAATGCCTAAAAGGTCAACTTATACACTACTACAGCGATGGATACGGATTACGTAAAATTTATTATGGCTGCTTGAAAAAAGTCACTCCGGTGTTTTTTCTGGAGACGGTAATATTATGGATATTTAGACAGAATGTGAACACGGTCACACAGCTAGATAGCAGTTGGTTGAATAACACACTGGGCAAAAAATGCCTACAAGGTCAACGTATACACAGCGGTGGATACGGATTACGTAAAATATAAGAATGCTGCTTGAAAAAAAGTCACTCCGGTGTTTTTTCTGGAGACGGTAATATTATGGATATTTAGACAGAATGTGAACACGGGCACACAGCTAGATAGCAGTTGGTTGAATAACACACTGGGCAAAAAATGCCTACAGGGCAAATAATGCCTAAAAGGTCAACTTATACACTACTACAGCGATGGATACGGATTACGTAAAATTTATTATGGCTGCTTGAAAAAAGTCACTCCGGTGTTTTTTCTGGAGACGGTAATATTATGGATATTTAGACAGAATGTGAACACGGTCACACAGCTAGATAGCAGTTGGTTGAATAACACACTGGGCAAAAAATGCCTACAGGGCAAATAATGCCTAAAAGGTCAACTTATACACTACTACAGCGGTAGTAAAATAAAAAAAAGTTAAATAAAAAAAGAATGAATATTAAAAAAAAAAAAATTAAAGTTGGTGCTGCTGAACTACTAGGAGCAGCAGATTAGCACACCAGTCCCACTCCCCAACACTGCTAGACTAATAGCACTGGGCTCTTATAGTAGTAGTAGTAGTAGTAGTAGTAGTAGTAAAACAACAAAAAAATAAATAAAAGCAGTCCTTACAAGGACTATTGCTATTGCAGCAGTCAGCAGATGA
The DNA here is from genome assembly GCA_038501925.1 of Xenopus petersii. NCBI lineage: Eukaryota > Metazoa > Chordata > Amphibia > Anura > Pipidae > Xenopus > Xenopus petersii. Next base: position 93,516,517 of record CM076689.1, read on the forward strand.
GATCAGAAGCAGGACAGCTGCCCACTGCAGCTACATACAGAGCACTGCAGTAGAAGGTAGATTACTAGCCAGCAAAGCTACCTAAGCTTAAATGTCCCTCAAACCCCTGCAGACTTCTGTCCCTCCAATAACAGAGCAGTATCAAAACGATTACTAGCCAGCAAACTTTCAACTGTCCCTGAAATCACTAACAGGCAGCAGCTCTCTCCCTACACTATCTCTTCAGCACACACAGGCAGAGTGAAAAAAAGCTGCAGGGCTTCGGTTTTTATAGGGAAGGGGAGTGGTCCAGGGGAGAGCTTCCTGATTGGCTGCCATGTACCTGCTGGTCTGGGGTGAGAGGGCAAAAAAAAGCGCCAACAATGGCGAACCCAAAATGGCGAACGTCGCGCAACGTTCGCGAACTTCCGGCGAGCGCGAACACCCGATGTTCGCGCGAACAAGTTCGCCGGCGAACAGTTCGCGCCATCTCTACTGAAGGGACCCTCTGGAGATTCTTGAGGCCAAGATCTTCTCTACCTCGTATTCCTGTTGGCCATCCACAGTAACAGAAGAAGGAGGTGTTTGCTCAGAAGAGAAGCAATTAACGATGGCTGGTTTCAATAAAGACACATGGAACACATTAGGGATTCACATCTCAGGGGGAAGCTGAAGTCTGACGCCACAGGATTAACGATGGAAAATGGACTAACAAATTTTGGACCCAACTTGGGGAAAGGAACCTTGAGATGAATGTTTATCATTGAAAGCCACAGTTTGTTCCCAACTTTATATAAAGTAGAAGATTTCCTTCTACAATCAGCATAGTTCTTGTGAGACAGGGAACTCTTCTCCAAATTGGCTTGGGTAGCTGACCAAATGGCAGGCATGTGGGCTACATGATCATGGGCTGCTGGGACATCAGACAAGAGGAAGTCTTGAGGAAAAGCTTGTGGATGCTGCCCATACATGGTCAAGAAGAGTGATCTACCAGAGGAGGCATGACAAGTGTTGTTATGAGAGAATTCCACCCAAGGGAGTAGATCGGCCCAATCGCCCTGACAGAAGTACACATGACTTCTCAGGAACTGTTCCAGAGCTTGGTTTACACTTTCAGCTGCCCTGTTGGATTGAAGGTGATAGGCAGGAGAATTGAAGAGCAATACCCAGGTCATTACACAAAGAGCACCAGAACTTGGACACAAACTGGGAACATCTATCTGATATAATCTCCACCGGGAAGCCATGGAGATGGAAGATAAATTGGATGAACAACTGAGAGAGTTCAATGAGGGAAGTTTCCGAAGAGGAATAAAGTGTGCCATCTTGCTGAAGCAGTCAATAACTACCCATATTACAGTATTCCCTTTGGAAGGTGGTAGTTCGACAACGTCCATAGCTAAATGAGTCCAAGGATGGGAGGGAATAGGCTGGACTTGGAAGAGGCACAAATGGCACAGGCCGCCACAAAGTCTTTCACATGTTTCCAGAGAGTTGGCCAGCAAAGGAGACGATTAACAAACTCGAAGGTCTTTTGGTCATCAGGATGTCCAGCCTGCTTGAAACTGTGGCTTTGCTGAAGAATGGGTATACGGAATTCGGGTGGCACTTATACCATATCTATGAGGACTGAACCATTAGGATCTGGCTAGCCAGTTGCGGGAACAGGGAAGCAATGATTTTTGTTGGGGGAACAATTGGTTCTAGATCTTCACTGATGCTATCCTCAGGTACAATGCTTCGGGATAGGGCATCTGCCTTCCGATTCCTGGAGCTAGGGCAGTATGTAAGAACAAAGTTGAATCGTGTGAAGAAGAGTGCCCACCGAGCCTGACGAAGGTTCAGTCTATTGAGAGTCTGGATGGATTCCAAGTTTTTGTGATCAGTGTAAATAGTAATAGGGTGAGGTGCTCCTTCCAGGAAATGTCGCCACTCCTTGAGTGCGAGTTTAACGGCCAGAAGCTCACGATTCCCGATATCGTCATTTTGCTCAGCAGCAGAGAATTTCTTAAAAATAGGCACAAGGGTGTAGTTTCCCATCTGTGAGAGAGGATAGCTCCAGCTCCAACGTCAGATGTGTCTACTTCAATGAAGAGGGGTTGTAGGAGGTCAGGATGTCACAGTACAGAGGCAGAAATAAATGAGTCTTTCAGGGACTGAAAGGCCTCCAGGATGTGAGGGGGCCAGGCATTAGGATATTCTCCCTTCTGATTGAGAGCCAAGACAGGAACAATAGGGGAGGAAAACCCCTTGATAAATGGTCAGTAGTAATTAGCAAAACCAACAAACCTTTGTATGGCCTTGGTGCTTGTGGAGAAAGGCCAGTCTTGAATTGCCGTGACTTTAGAAGGATCCATTTCGAATCCCTCACGAGAGATAATATAAACCAGGAAGGGAATCTTAGGCACCTCAAAGACACATTTCTCCAACTTGGCAAAAGGGGAGTTTTCTCTCTTACGGAAGAGAACTTCTTTCACCTGGATTTGGTGACTTTCCAAGTCTTTGGAGAATATTAAAATGCTGTCTAAGCACATGACTACAAATTCTTGGAAGATGGCAGGGGCGTTGCAAAGGCCGAAGGGCATTACCAGGTTCTCGTTATGCCCATCTCTGGTGTTGAAGGCTGTCTTCCATTCATCGCCCTCTCGGATGCGGATAAGGTTGTATGCTCCTCGAAGATCCAACTTAGTGAATATCTTAGTCCCTCTGAGTTGATCAAAGAGTTCAGAGATGAGGGGCAGAGATTTTTAATTGTGAGCTTGTTCAAGCCCCTGTAGTCAATACAGGCACTCAATTGGCATCCTTCTTCTCTACAGAGAATAACCCCGCCCTTGCCAGAGAAGATGAAGGTCGAATGAATCCTTGCTGGAGATTATCATGGATATTTTCCTTCATCGCAGAAGTCTCAGCAGGTGATAAGGGGTAGGTACGACCCCTGGGGGCATGGTACCAGGAAAAAGTTCAATGGGACAATTGTATGGACGATGGGGAGGAAGAGACTCAGCAGACTTCTTGCAGAAGACATCCGCAAAGTCCTTGTACACTGCGGGCAACGACTGAAGGTCTGCTGCAGCAAGGGACACCTGGTCAGTGGACTTCACAGGTAAACAGTTCTTCTGACAGAAAGGGCTCCAATGAGATATCTGGTTGGCCGACCAGTCAATAGTAGGATTATGCAGATGGGGCCAGGGTAGCCCCAACACTACAGGAACCACGGGACAGTCTATTAAAAGAAAGGACCGTTTCTCCTGATGTAGGGATCCGATTGACAAGGGAAGTTCCCCTGTTGTCTCAGAGATTATCCCCGAAGTCAACAGTCGATCAATTCCCATAACCCTCAGGTGATTAGACAGAGGGAATAGAGGAATTCTCAGGAACTTGGCAAAAGCGACATCCATGAAATTTCCTGCAGCCCCGGAATCAAGAAAAGCAGAAACATCGATAGTCCTATCAGGCAGCTGAATCTGCAATTGCAAAAGGAATCAATAAGAGTTATAACTCACTGATTGATTTGACCGGAGGCTCACAGAACTGATCGGGGGAAGACGCTGGCAATTTATGAGAGACTATGAGGGCTGGTTGGAGAGTATTGCACTAAAACTTTTACACGTACTTCATAAGGTTGGCTATATAGAATGGATCATGCTTGAACTGTAACTGTGATATGCTTCTTATGGTTAGGGATGTAGCGAACGTCGGAAAAAAAGTTCGCGAACATATTCGCGAACTTGCGCAAAAATGCGAGCGGTTCGCGAACGGTTCGCGAACCCCATAGACTTCAATGGGAAGGCGAACTTTAACATCTATAAAAGACATTTCTGGCCAGAAAAATGATTTTAAAGTTGTTTAAAGGGTGCAACGACCTGGACAGTGGCATGCCAGAGGGGGATCAAGGGCAAAAATTTATCTGAAAAATCTGCCTGTGTGTGCTTGGAAGAGATAGTGTAGGGGGAGAGCTGTTAGTGATTTCAGGGACAGATGATAGTAAGTTTGCTGGCTAGTAATCTGCTTGATACTGCTCTGTATTGGAACAAAAAAATAAATAAAAGCAGTCCTTACAAGGACTACTGTTATTGCAGCAGTCAGCAGATGAGATCAGAAGCAGGACAGCTGCCCACTGCAGCTACATACAGAGCACTGCAGTAGAAGGTAGATTACTAGCCAGCAAAGCTACCTAAGCTTAAATGTCCCTCAAACCCCTGCAGACTTCTGTCCCTCCAATAACAGAGCAGTATCAACACGATTACTAGCCAGCAAACTTTCAACTGTCCCTGAAATCACTAACAGGCAGCAGCTCTCTCCCTACACTATCTCTTCAGCACACACAGGCAGAGTGAAAAAACGCTGCAGGGCTTCGGTTTTTATAGGGAAGGGGAGTGGTCCAGGGGAGAGCTTCCTGATTGGCTGCCATGTACCTGCTGGTCTGGGGTGAGAGGGCAAAAAAAAGCGCCAACAATGGCGAACCCAAAATGGCGAACGTCGCGCGACGTTCACGAACTTCCGGCGAGCGCGAACACCCGATGTTCGCGCGAACAAGTTTGCCAGCGAACAGTTCGCGCCATCTCTACTTATGGTGAGTCAGGGAGAAGGGATCTCACTGGCCCACAATCTATTAAAATGCTAGTGAAAAAAGGGCTAGTGAGTCGGATCTACTGGGTAAAACAGTACTGGTATGGGGCTGGAAAGAAGGGAGCGCTCTGTAGCCTAACAATAATCTTATTGCTGGCAGAAATTATATGCTTGCATATCTAGCATTGAGCACTAATAACAGTGCAATAGTTTCTGCCCCTCCCTTCCCAGCCTCAGCATAATATTTTCAGCACAAAATATTGAATTCAATGTCTTTTTTCTCACATTATTCCTACATATTTAGAAATGTAGTGTTTCCTTTACTTTTTTCTTTTTAGAAAACTAGTAAATCGAATGGAGAACATACTGTATTTTATCCCTTAAGGGTTTGCCAACTGTTATGTTTTGGGTAGCCGAGGATGAGGAAAGTATAACAGTGCTTTATTAGCAGACTCACACAGCCATTACACAACAGTAACTTTCACTTTCAAGCTGTCAGGAAGTATGCACAGTATAAGTCTTGAGCACAGTGACATCTACAGGCCATTTGTATAAACACCACATATTCCCGCTATAGTAGGAAAGCATTTGGGCAAATGTAATAAACAACAACAATGCATTTTAAAGCAATAATATACATTATTCACATCACATAGTCCTGGGTCCATGCAGGTAGTTTTCTGATTCTCTCAGTATGCCTTATAGCTTCACTTTCTTCAGGCCTATTGCAGTTGACATCAGGAGTAGGAAAATGCCCTTCATCAAATGGAGTCAAAAGTCATATCTAACCGGAGCAAGATGACTTGCATTCCATATGCGTCCATCAGACAGTTCATATGTATATATATATATATATATATATATATATATATATATATATATATATATATATATATATATATATATATATATATATATATGTATGGTCCTCACTGGCATCTCACTTCAAGTGGTGCAGTAAATTTAGTCCTTGTTTCAGTATTCCTGGTTTCTAAATTCTGACTAAAGATCCAGGCTGAAAGTGTACTTCTCTTGCACCACGTTTTCTGTCAGTATAAGCCTTGCATTTGGCTTGTTGACGTTTCACAATGTCAGCACTAGATGATTTTGTAGGCACAGTATTTTGTGGAAGTTTGATGTCTGCAACATGGAACTTAGTGCGCATCTTAGTGCGCATAGTGCCATGTAATAATTCAGCTGGAGATGATTGGGTTGTTACAGGGCGCGTTGCTCTGTAGTTATGTAGGAACTCTGTTGTAAATACTTTCCAAGATTTCCCAGTAATATTTGCTGTCTGTAGTGCTTCTTTCAGACTTCTGTTGAATCACTCAATGTCTCCATTTTCTTGTGGGTAATACACTGAAGATTTCCTATGCACAATATTTCTCTCTCTCAGAAAGGATTCAAACTCATATAAGACAAACTGTGGTCCATTGTCTGATATTAACTCCTTTGGATTAGCTTCTCTGCTGAAGACTGTAGACAGAAATGTTATTACTGCAGCTGATGTTATATGAGAAACAAATGCAATTTCAGGCCATTTACTGTAATAGTCTATCAAGGCTATAGCAAATCTACAGTCTATAGGAGCATCTGTAAAATGATCGACAATATCAATAGCAAGATTTTCCCATGCTGAATCAGGGAATGGTACTGGCTGAAGTGCTGGTGTATGTGTGATAGCTGTTTTGTCATGATTCTTACAAGTAATACAAGAATGAATGGCAGATACCACATCAGCATCCATTGCTGGCCACCAGTATAGTTCTCGTAGTCTTTGTTTTGTATGTACAATTCCTTGATGACTCTCATGTGCAAGTTGTATGAGCTTTTCTTGCAAGGTCTCTGGTACAAGTAAACGATGAGCTCCACGGACAACATAGCCATCTACTAAGGACAGTTCATGTCTAATCCTGTAGTAAGGTTGAAGATCAGGACTGATTTTCTTCTCAGCATTTGGCAATTTGCTTTGTAAGATGTCCCGTAATTTTACTTGAATTAGACATGTGAGGCAAGCTTGCTTAAAATCAGCAGCTGTAACTGTAGATGATAGTAAATCAGTAGTGATGGGCGAATTTGGGCCGTTTTTGGAATTTGGAAAATTCGCGAAACGGCGAAAAATTTTTCCAAAGCGGCAAAAACATTTTTTGACGCCGGCAAATTTTTTTCACTGGAGTTTCGCAAATTTATTCGCTGGCACGCAAATTTGCCGCAAATTCCCGCCTGCTGAATAAATTCGCCCATCACTATAGATCAGTCAATGGTATAACTTCTATGTCCTCATCTAGTGTATCAGAAGCTGCAGGTAAAGGTAAACGTGACATTTTAGTAACATTTTTCAAACCTGGTTTGTATTGCATTTTGCAGTTGAAATTCAGTAGCCGTGCTGACCATCTAGCTATGGGCATTCCAGCTCTTCCTAGTCCCTTTGTTGTAAGCAGTGTAGTGTCTCTGTAAGTGTTCTGGATGCAAATGCAACAGTTTTATCTGTATGTTCAGCATGGATCTTTGTGAGAACTGCACCAATGCCATAGTCTGAAGCATCTGTAGTAACCATAGTGGGTAGTGCAGGATCTATAAAGTATAGTCTTTGAAAACAACAGCGTGATTACGCCCCTATGCTCTAACCGTGCAGAAGCGCCGAGTGTGTTTACACCTGCGATTCGGAGCAGCGCCACTCGTGATTTCTAAAAAAAGCAGCACAAAGTTCCAAGGGACGACGAGGAAACCCAAGTGCCAGAAGGACTGTACAAGGACATTTCAATGCACTGTACCAGAGTGTGTTTGTGAGTGTGTTTTTACTTTTTTATTAAAATGTTTTAAAAGTGCTTCTGCACAGGATACTTTGTTTTATCTCCCCATCAAGAGACTTAGGGGCAAATTCACTAAGATTCGTAGCGCCAGGCGTAACTTCGCCGCACTTCGCCACACTTCGCCAGGCGTAGTTTCGCCAGCGCTTTGCAAATTCACTAAAATCCGAAGTTGCACTCAGAGGTAGCGTAAGGTTGCGAAGTTGCGTTACCGTTGATTCGCTAAGCGAAGCGAAGTTACGCTAGCGATGGTTAATTTGCATACAGCGCCAAATTCAAATTTCAATGGAGGAATACGTATCAGCACTACAAATGCCTAGAAAACATTCAAAACATCAAATAAAAATTTTATTTTGCCCTACACATATGCTCACTGTATAGGTAAGTTGCCATGAGTCAGGAAATGTAGGGGGGAAGGAGGGGAGCCCCAAAGAAATTTGCGATCTTTTTCAGCCTATCACCCATAATGTAGAAAACACGCCAGCGTTTGAGGTGGCGAAGGAAGTCTAGCGTAAAAGGTAGAGTTCAGTACACTGCGCGTGTTAGTGAATTTGCGTAGTTACGTCCGTATTGATAATTTGCCAGGCGTAAGGGTGCGAAGTAACACTAGCGAATCTACGCCAGCGTTCGTTAGTGAATTTGCGCAGTAACAAAAATGCCAAACGCTAGCGAAGTAACCCTAGCGTTCGGCGCTTCGGCGCTTAGTGAATTTGCCCCTTAGGGAGAAGGAGCCTGGAGTAGAGACCATCCTGTCTGTGTTTCACATTAGTTGAAACTCACTTCTTGTGAGTATATAATACCACCGGAAAGCAACAATCCGGATTTGTGTTGCTAACCTCACTATCCCCTAGTAATGGATCCACCCACCCCCATCTGTTCTCTTTCTCTTCCTGATTGAAATAAGGGTGAAAAATGTTTTAAATGAACACACATGGTGATTAAGTTAACTTAACACACAATTGTATGTTTCTTTTGGCATCACAGTAAAAAAGTGAAGCCATTACAAATGAAAAATGTGCCCAAAAAAATATATTTAGGTGGATATGCAGTTGAACCGGGCTTTTCTGTTCATCACTGATGAACAGGGCAAAATCGGGCTAATCCGATCGATAAGCCGTAATGTTAAACAATCAGATTTAAAGCAATAAAAATAGCCATTCATGGGATGAGGATGCATAAATTTGTCAATGTGGTCCTCGATTGAGGGGAAAATCAAACCTGCCTGATCGATATCTGTCCTATTTTTGTTCAGATATTGGTCAGGTAGGCCTGTCGGAAGGTCCAATACATGGGTAAACTGCCAAATAGGCCCAAAGGACCCTAATCTTGCAGTATATCTGCCCGAATATGTCCATCTTTAATCTAGCCACAATAGACCCTGAAAGTCAAAGGATCAGTTGTTCTACAGTACATGGAAGTTTCCTCGTGAGGCAACTTTGGGGCGACTTTGGAAAATGAATCGCTCCGAGTGCCATCCCACCGGTAATTTAGATTATTGCCGGCAGGGAGGCAGTTCGGGGAGATTAGCCACCCGAAGAAGAGACGACTAAATGTCCCCGAATCTTCTTGTTTGTCCTAATTGTTTATAACTACTCAATCCTCAATATTAAAATGTACATAGCATACCATTCACTCAAAAAAAGAGACATGTTGGGCTGTCAAATTTAATAAGCCAAATAGATTGTCATTCAGCTTGTATCGAGGCCTTTAGAATCAAATTTGTTGGTGTGAACTAGAAGAAATTTGCCCCTTTAGCCCCCTCAATTCTAAATAAGAATTGAGGGGGCAAAACAGTATTTTTCTTTAAGAAACATGGAACACGTTGGCCTCCACAAGACACCTGAATTTACTTTTGAGTGATCGATCATTTCAGCAAGCTTAGGGCTAAAGTTGGCCATACATTAAAATACATTAAAAGATTTGATCTTCTGTTCAGGTTGCCAAACAAACAAATATTTCCCCAATATGACCATCTTAGATAGGGTCAAACAATCAGATCACAATGAAAGGGATAATGATCATATCAACAAGCTGCCAACTCAGAATGAAGGAGCCAAATTGGCAGTTAAAATCTGGCCATGTATGAATACCTAGAGGATAATGTTCCCACTAATTCCTTCTCAGCTATATGAGCAACAAAATTCTTTTGTGCACAGTTTTTAAAAACTGTATACTCAGGTCAAAATAAATGCAAAATTTTGTATTTTCACACAAAACGCTTGTGTGCGCCACAATGCTTTGTGAGCACACATGCACACACCTTTTAGGGGACATTGCTAGAGGATACAAAGAGAAACAGAGATACAAAGAGAAACAGAGTTCTGCTCTTTATTGTTTTACTACTATTTTTAATGAGTACATGGGAAAAAGATGCACAATAAACATTGTATTATAGAAAATATTTAGAAGGATTTGAAAGAAAAAACTGGGCAAATTTGCTCCAATGCAATAACCTACACCATGGACACATTAGCTTTCATCTAGAGTTTAGAATTTAAAAACAACTCTTTAAAAAAAGAGGCTATGGGATTATAGGGATTAGAATGTCGTTGTGTCTTGTAAATAGAACTTCAAAATATACACTCTAATAAGTTGCACTGAAAACTTGAATGGATGGACTTCTTATTTTGACTGTTTGTTCCAATGAAACATTGTTAGAGTAATAAACATGAGTACCCCTTTCATTATATGCAAGGAGACACTTATAAGGAGACAGCTAATAAGCCTAATGCATCCAGAGTTGGATGCAGCAATTAATTCTGTATATGACAAAAGAAATAACGCCACTATAACTAATATCAAAGGGAAGTAAAAGTGAGGCAAACATCAAACACCCAACGGTGATAATAAAATCACAGTACAACCAGTAGAGATTGATACAGTACAATTTATATAGTGCAATCTACGGAGCATTAACATTGGTTTAAGAAGGAACATTAAGACAACGTTTGTTTATATAGATTTTTATTAAAGGGGCTCTTGTAAGGGATTTACCTCCAAGCAAACTTTTCAGTGCATTTCTTCCCTTCAGCAACATGGTGTATCTAGATTCACGTCATCGCACCCTGATTTGGATACATACAATGCCAATATGTGCACATTTTGACACTTTGTGCATGTGCACTGGTCCTAAAGGGACACTCAGGCCTAGCAACTTTGCAAAGTGATGTGGACTTGGTTACATCATTGGCTGTCTGTATTTTCCTCCTGTCTGCCTTTGCCTAAGGATTCTGTTGTGATGCTTTGACTCCTGGCACTTTTCCACTGAGGCTTAGTGCAGTGTCCACCCTCAGTGACTATTTCCATTCTGTGAGAGGCGATTTCAGGTGTAGCTCCATTCTAGCCAGATCAATTCTCTAAAGCTGATTACAAGAGTAAGGGTAGCCTTTGAAACCAATGATTAACCAAAGAAGAAGGCAGCATTGGTATTTATTACATCAGACATACTATATCCACAGATTAAGGAAACAATTATGGTTAGTTCCTTACAACAGTTCTGAATAGTTCCTTACAGAAAAACCTAACACACTAACAAAATAACAGGTTGGTTAGGGCAGTATTACCACCTCCCGAAAATGTAAGATTTACCTTTTTAGGTTTCTGTAAGAATGGGATGTACAGTTACAATTTATGTACTCGGTGTAAGTATGTTTTACAGAATACTACCTTTACCCACATCTGAGGTGGACCGAACATTGAAATGCGCGGCCACTGACTTTTGTGTATATGCACTGAAATACCCACGGTCATCTTTTCATGAATGCTACTAGGAAACTTATATTTCTTTATTGGATACATAAGGAAGTCCCTACCTTAAAGGAAGTTCTTGTTTCAGTTATGCTTGCAAGAAGTTTTTAGATATAATTTTGAGAAAGAAAGATCGTCTTATTCTTTTTATTCTCTTTGGTCCAGATATCTAGATTTATTTGACAAACCCAAAAAAGGAATTGTTGATTAAATTGGGATTTGTTAGGTCATCTGAACAAGGAGTTTGAGGGTCATAATACATGAAATAAAAGCATCAAAGCACTTGAACATAAATTGGGAAATAATTACACAATGGATATTGTGTAATTATTTCCCAATTTATGTTCAAGTGCTTTGATGCTTTTATTTCATGTATTTTTCATGTAATTGCTCTTATCTATTTTAAACTTCTACATTCAATATTATGGAATTTTGTATATGTACTGCTCCATTATTGACTTGTTTATGAAAAACAATAAACACATTGTTAAAATGAAATGAAATACCCGCAGTGGCCTTTTCTACATACGGGAGACCACACAGAATATTTGTGATCAAATATCTCAACATAGGTCATCAATTTAGTATAAGTAGCTGGGTCTTCCAGTGCCTAGGCATTTTGTGGACCTAGTGCACAGTCTTGGAAAGATTAGGTTTTTTTGCTCTTGGGCACATGCCCAAGAGAGGCACTGCATAGGCACTATGGGGCAAATTCGCTAACAGGCGAAAATTCACCAGCGATGGCTTTGCACACATCGCAACACTTCACCAGGCGTAAATTCGCCTGGACATTGGTATTTCACGAAGATCCGAAGCTGAGCACAGGGTACCAAATGCTGGCGAAATTACGCTCCGCAGTTCGAAGTTACGCTAGCGGTGGCTAATTAGCATATGGCGTGCAGTTAAAGTACAATGGTCGTATATGCTGCAGCAAATACATTACACTACACAAGGCCAGGGAACCTTAATAAAATTATATAAAGTTGTTATAATGCCCTACAAATGTGCCCACAGTATAGTTTAGGTGCCATATGTTAGCAAATTTAGGGGGGAAGGAGGATACCCCAAAAAAACCAATGGCCAAAGACTCAAATATGCTAATTAGATCTAAAAGAACTTCTCAAGTCAAACAAATCTGTATGAAGTTTTCACGTAGTAAGCTTCTCAAAATAGTAAACCTTCATCTCTGGTTACTTTAACTTTGTTAAGAGGATATGTGCAGTTCCATGCATTACAGGAGTAAATGCTATTCATTTCATGATATTCTATAACCTCAGCAACTTAAAGTCTCAAATAATAATAAATTGCATAAAAAGTGGAAAACATCCAAGTTATCTAATCCCATAAAAATACAACCACAACACATGAAAAGAGGGGAAAAATTACATTTGAAATTTGGTCAATACCCAACAGGACTGAATACAGATGGGAAAAACCCAATCTTTAGTAAATCTGCCCCCTGGTCTTTAAAATGTTATTGTTCTTCTTAATAACAGTCATTTGAAAAGCAAACTTAATTAACTTAATTTTCAACTAGCACCTCTGATTTTTTTAGGATAATCTTGTTCTTTGTGCCCATGTACAGATTCAGTATCATAACAGAGAATGGATAGAACACATACAGATGCAGCCACTTTGGTTTGTCTGTTTGACACAGAATAACTAAACACAGATATCCCATTTATCTCATTTAACACAGAAAACTGTGTCACAACATCCCATCTAATTAAAGCATTTACCATTGTGAACAATGGTGCTTTGGTATGCTAATGAAAAGGTTAAATGCATTAAATGAGTTAAGATAACTTTAGATAACACAGTTTCTTCAATTAACCACGAGTCATGACGCATTTAACTCACAAATCCAAGTGGCTTCATCTGTAAGCCATCCACAGGAACAGGGTATGTGCTTGTTCAAAACATACCCTATGAGTATAAGATATGAGTATAAATGCCATATCTGTCTGTTCATCTCTCTTTCTATCTGTGTATCCATCTATCTCTGTCTAATTATGATATTTGTTTGGGGGAATTTACATATCCACGTTATCTATACCTCTTAATGCTACGGCATGTGACAGCTTTATTTATACTTATGAGAATGATAGTTATTGACTCTGTGTTATTTATTCCAGAGGTTTCGAGCTACAATCCTCAAGGAGCTTAACAGTGCTTTCCAGGATAGACTCCCACGAGCAGAGAGGGATTAATAGTTGGATACATCCATATAGGAAACATCCATCAATGCCACTGACTTGGACTCAGTCTCTGCTCATTGGAAGGTGTCCTGAAAATCGGTTCTGTTTATACAGGGATATATAGCCTGAGACATTAGGACTTAGAAGCACATTTGCAGTGATTCTCTGTGTATTTACAGCTCTTGTATTTTCCAATGGTTCTTTACCCACTGGACATCAACACAGATAGTCATAAGCATTTTGCGAGACCATTTTTTTGCATTTAACTTACAAACCCATTGGGAGCAGTTAAATGCACTGCCTTACACTGAATGCATAGAATTTTTTCACTGGATGCAGATAATTTCACAGTCAGGCATACACAGTTATAAAAATGGAACTTGATGCCATGTCTTTGAAGCATGTCACCTCTCAGCAGGCAAACTTTTAGCAAATTAGCATTTAGCGTGAATGGCAAATTAATATAATTCTCACTCTATAAGGCTTGAGTCTTGGTGTAGGAAGGAAGGGTTTGTTTTCCTAGGGCATTAGGCTGATTGTTCCTTGGGGTACAACCTATTTAATTGTCATTAATTGTCATGATGGATTGCACCTCAATGGAAGGGGGTCCACTGTGCTAGGGGAAAGAATGGCTAAGAGGATGGTGGAGTGTTTAAACTAGGAAAAGGGGGGAGATAAAGAATTATGGGGAAGTTAGGGTAGACAGGGCAGTGGAATTAGTAAGGGGTTATGGGGGAGGAGTGAGGGGGGACACAGTTTACCAGCTAAGGAGGTCCCTCTGTTACACGGAAAACAGACTAATACTAACTCAAGATATAATTTCAAAAGGAAAAGTAGTAACCTCCGCTGTATGCTGGCACATACACAGAGTTTGTCAGGTAAAATTAGTTACATAGTTACATAGTTACATAGTTAATTTGGGTTGAAAAAAGACAAAGTCCATCAAGTTCAACCCCTCCAAATGAAAACCCAGCATCCATACACACACCCCTCCCTACTTTTATTTAAATTCTATATACCTATACTAACTATAGAGCTTAGTATCACAATAGCCTTTGATATTATGTCTGTCCAAAAAATCATCCAAGCCATTCTTAAAGGCATTAACTGAATCAGCCATCACAACATCACCCGGCAGTGCATTCCACAACCTCACTGTCCTGACTGTGAAGAACTCCCTACGTTGCTTCAAATGAAAGTTCTTTTCTTCTAGTCTAAAGGGTGGCTTCTGGTACAGTGATCCACTTTATGGGTAAAAAGGTCCCCTGCTATTTGTCTATAATGTCCTCTAATGTACTTGTAAAGTGTAATCATGTCCCCTTGCAAGCACCCTTTTTCCAGAGAAAACAACCCCAACCTTGAAAGTCTACCCTCATTATTTAAGTCTTCCATCTCTCTAACCAATTTAGTTGCACTTCTCTGCACTCTCTCCAGCTCATTTATATCCCTCTTAAGGACTTGAGTCCAAAACTGCACTGCATACTTAAGATGAGGCCTTACCAGGGATCTATAAAGAGGCATAATTATGTTTTCATCCCTTGAGATAATGCCCTTTTTTATGCAAGACAGAACTTTATTTTCTTTAGTAGCCACAGAATGACATTGCCCAGAATTAGACAACGTGTTATCTACAGACCCCTAGATCCTTCTCATTTAAGGAAACTCCCAACATACTGCCATTTAGTGTATAACTTGCATTTATATTATTTTGCCAAAGTGCATAACCTTGCATTTATCAACATCCTCATTTTCCAGTTTGCTGCCCAGTTTTCCAATTTAGACAAATCACTCTGCAAAGTGGCAGTATCCTGCATGGAACCTATAGTTCTGCACAATTTAGTATCAGCTGCAAAAATAGAAACAGTACTTTCAATGCCCACCTCCAGGTCATTAATAATAATAAATTAATAATAAGTTCAAAAGCAAGGGACCTAGTACAGAGCCCTGCAGTACTCCACTAACAACACTGGTCCAATTAGAAAATGTTCCATTTACCACCACTCTTTGTAGTCTATCTTTTAGCCAGTTCGCTATCCAGGTACAAATACTATGTTCCAGGCCAACATTCCTTAATTTAACCAGTAACCTTTTGTGTGGCACTGTATCAAATGCTTTAGCAAAGTCTAAGTAAATCACATCCACTGCCATCCCAGAATCGAGGTCTCTACTTACCTTCTCATAAAAAGAAATTAAGTTAGTCTGGCAAGATCTATTATGCATAAAACCATGCTGGCACAAACTCATAGTATTATGATTTACTATGAAGTCCAGTATCTTATCCTTTATTAACCCTTTGAAAAGCTTTCCTACCACTGACGTCAGACTAACTGGCCTATAGTTTTGAGGCTGAGAACGGCACCGCATTAGCAATTCGCCAGTATCTCTGCACTATGCCAGATCTCAATGAATCCTGAAAAATTAAGTAAAGAGGTTTGGCAATCACAAAGCTAAGCTCGCTAAGTACCCTGGGATGAATAATATTAGAGTTAATAGCATGCTCTAAAATTTATGATATAATTGGTATCACTGAGACCTGGTGGGATGAAATATGTGACTGGACTGTGAATTTAAATGGTTAAACCCTTTTTAGGATGGACAGAGGGATTAAAAAGGGTGGAGGAGTGTGTTTGTATGTAAAGCCTGAATTAAAGCCATGCACTAAAGAAATAACCATTGATGGCACTGGCGAGGGTGTAGGATCCCTCTGGGTATAGATATCATCTGGGCAAAAGGTTACATAGAAAATAAGCATTGGTGTATGCTACAACCCACCTTGTATAAATGATGAGTATGGAGCCCAACAGCTTTTACAAATAGAAACGGTTTCCCAACTAGGTTAAATTATTACTATGGGTGACTTAAATTATGCAGACATTGACTGGGGTAATGGGGTTGCGAAGACAGAAAAAGCTTGTATATTTGTAAATATGCTGAATGACAACTTTTTATTCCAGCTTGTTCGAGAACCTACTAGGAATAACTCTCTTTTGGATCTTGTAATAACTAATAATACTGAACTCATCACTAGCATTTGCGTGGGTGAGCATTTAGGGAATAGTGATCTCCTTTGAGATTCTGTTGCAGAGGCAATTCTATAAGGGAGTAATTAAAACACTACATTTTAGATATGCAAACTTTAATAGTATAACATAGTAAGTAACATAGTAAGTTAGGTTGAAAAAAGACACGTCCATCAAGTTCAACCTTTTTACTTTTTTTAACCTGTCTATCTGCCAGTTGATGAGGAAGGCAAAAAAACCCATCTGAAGCCTCTCCAGTTTGCCTCAAAGGGGGAAAAATTCCTTCCTGACTCCAAAATGGCAATTAGAAAAGTCCCTGGATCAACTTGTACTATGAGCTATCTTCCATAACCCTGTATTCCCTCACTTGCTAAAAAGCCATCCAACCTTTTCTGGTTCAGGGAGAGAATTCTACATCTTCACAGCTCTCACTGTAAAAAAACCCTTTTGAATGTTTAGGCGGAACCTCTTTTCTTCATATTGGAATGGGTGACCTTGTGTCAGCTGTAAAGACCTACTGGTAAATAAACCATTAGAGAGATTATTATGTGATCCCCTTATATGTTTATACATAGTTATCATATCTCCCCTTAAGTGCCTCTTCTCCAGCGTGAACATCCCTATTTTGGCCAGTTTAATACAGCTCAAGACCTTATTTGCTCTTGATGCTGTATAAGGGCATCTCTGAAACGTATTAAGTGGGAAATGCTTTTCACAGGGTTAAACACGGAACAAAAATTGGAAGTCTTTAAAATGCTGCTTAATAAATATACATTTCTGTAAGCAAGGAACATCCTTGGAAAGCAAAACCTTTTTGTTTGAATAGAAGTTTTGGTGTTGAGGTGGGTAAGAAAAGACATGCTTTTAAGTCTTTCAAGTTAGCTGGGACCATCGCTACTGTATATTTATAAGGCAAAAAAAAAAAATCGATATGGCAAAGGGTATTGCAGCAAGCAGTAGGTAGATAAACAAAGGTACTGGGACGGATGTATTCATCCCAGGGTACTTCGTAAGCTTAGCTCTGTGATTGCCAAACCTCTTTTTCAGGATCCATTGAGGTCTGGCATGATGCAGAGAGACTGACAAATTGCTAATGGAATGTTGGCCCGGAACATAGTATTTGTACCTGGATAGAGAACTGGCTAAAAGATAGATTACAAAGAGTGGTGGTAAATGGAGCATTTTCTAATTGGACCAGTGTTGTTAATGGGGGTTCTGTTAGTGGACTCTGGACTTGGCCCTTTACTTTTCAACGTGTTTATTAATGACCTGGAAGAGGGCATTAAAAGTACTGTTTCTATTTTTGCTGATGATAGAAAAATGTGCAGAACTATAGGTTCTATGTAGGATGCTGCCACTTTGCAGAGTGATTTGAAGTTGGAAAACTGGGCAGCAATCTGGAAAATGAGGTTCAATGTTGATAAATGCAAGGTTATGCACTTTGGCAAAGATTATATAAATGCAAGTTATACACTAAATGGCAGTGTTTTGGGAGTTTTCCTTAAGAAGGATTTAGTGGTTTATGTAGATACAAGTTGTATATTTCTGGACAGTGTCATTCTGTGGCCACTAAAGCAAATAAAATACTGTCTTACATAAAAAAGGGCATAAACTCAAGGCATGAAAACATAATTATGCCTCTTTATAGGTCACTGATATGGCCACACCTGGAATATGTAGTGAAGTATTTTAGGGTATACTGTCAAAGTTGGGATTGTTTTTTCTGGAAAAAAACACTTGAGAGGGAACATGATTATACTTTACAAGTATATTAGAGGACATTAGAGACAAATAACAGGGGTCCCTTTTCCCATAAAGAGGATCACTGCACCAGAGGCCACCCCTTCAGACTACAAGAAAAGAACTTTAATTTGAAGCAATGTAGGTGGTTCTTCAAAGTGAGGACAGTGAGGTTGTGGAATGCATTGCTGGGTGATGTCGTGATGGCTGATTCTGTTAAAGTGGACCTGTCACCCAGACACAAATAGCTGTATAATAAAAGGCATTTTCAAATTAAACATGAGATCCAATTTCTATTTTAAATTAAAGCATTCATAGCTGATAACTCGTTTAAAAATCTCAAATGTCAAATATTGTCTGTCCCTCCTCTATGCCTTAGGAGGTACAGACTGCTCTCCCCACAGCCCCCCCTCTTAACCATTTAATTTTGTAGACAGGGAATGTGGATGGACATTGGGTCCCGCATTCTGGTGCACAAATAAGATGCTGAGATGCTACAAGGCTTGCCTTCATAACAGTGTCCACAAAATGGCTCCTGCATGCTTGCTATAATTATGAATTCCCAGACCAAAGGAAACAAGATTCAAATAATTTAGACAGTGTAATTAAACTTAATTTTGCTTGACTAATGTGGTAAAATAGGATTTTGAATAATTTAATGTTAATGCTTTTAAGAGTGGCTTGGCTGATTTCTTGGGCAAACATAATATCCAAGGCTAGTGTGATACTAAACTCAATAGTTAGTATAGATATGGGTATATATAATGTATGTGAAGGTATGGAGGGGGTGTGGTGATTCTGGGTTTTCATTTGGAGGGGTTGAACTTGATGGACTTTGTCTTTTTTCAACCCATTTCAACTATTTATGTAACTACAAGGGGTAATAAAAGTTGCAAAGCTTCTAGTAACCCAGAGCAACCAATCAGCACATTCATACAGTATAAGCTATATATACAAATACCTATACTAAACTAACTGTAGGTCTTAAGATCCCAGTATGCTTGGATATTTTGCTTGTTAGAGCAATCATCCTGACACTGGTACTTTAAGCAGTATATAGTAGGCCACAGTTATTGTTTTCAAAAGCTTGGGTTTTAGATTAATTTGCTTTGGCTGTCAGCTGTTTATGCCAGAGGTACAGTATATTGCATTGCACTGCTCCCGTGGAGAAGGTGGCGAGTAAATCAGTGAAGCTTGGCTAAACAATAGCACTGACTCTTAGGGGCACATTTACTTAGCTCGAGTGAAGGAATAGAATAAAAAATACTTTGAATTTCGAAGTATTTTTTTGGCTACTTAGTTCATCAAATTGGCCACTTCGACCTTTGACTACAACTTCGAACAATTCAAACTAAAAATCGTTCGACTATTCGACCATCCTATAGTCGAAGTACTGTCTCTTTAAAAAAAACTTTGACCACCTACTTCGCCACCTAAAATCAATGTTAGCCTATGGAGAAGGTCCCCATAGGCATTCTAGCCACTTTGAGAATGAAGGAAAATAGTTCTATCGATGGATTTAAATCCTTCGAATCTTTCGAAGGATTTAATTGTTTGATCGAAAGATTTGTCCCTCGATCGATTATTCCTTTAGGAAATGCGGTAAAATCTTTGACTTTGATATTCGAAGTCAAAGGATTTTACTTTGACGGTAAAATATCGAGGGTTAATTAACCCTCGATATTCGACCAATAGTAAATGTGCCCCTTATTCGTCTGTCAACAGCACGAATATCTTTGAGACTACTCACTGTGATTATATGAGTTTGCTATAGAAGTTGCTATATATATCTCATCTTGCCTTGCTTTATTGGCCCTCATACAGATCTGTGTTTTTGCACTGCTTCTGATGAAATTAAGAAATGCTGATATACCCTCTTGTCCAATAAGAGATATACCCCCCCTTTACAAATATTACAATTCAAAAAAAAGATTGTCAATCTACACTATACAAGAAATCTCATTGTGATAAGCAAGGCACCTGCTGGCAATAACCTCATGTATGTCATTAATAATGCACAAGTTCAACAAGCCCCCCAAGGTTTGCTAGAGCCTAATTGTGGGCTCCAGTTGGCGAAAGGAGACTGGGTCTCCCACATTGGTACTTTTACTCACTGGCAGCCCAGATCTACTATATAAAATAGTTCTTATAATGCCCTACACATGAGCCCACTGTATAGTTTATGTTCCATATGTTAGAAAATGTAAGGGGAACCCGGTTTCCCCAAAAAAATTGACGCCAGCATTTTTTGGGACTTAGAAAATTTTTCCAGTAAAAAAAAAAAAAAAGTCCCCATCTTAGTGAATTTGCGGTGTTACGTCCATTCGCCAGAGCGAAAATTCGCCTGGTGTTAGTGTGCGAATCAATGCTAGTATCTCTCTCCTTGACCAGCAATCTGATGCCTGCACCCGTTAATTTTGGCAGTGCGGTATTTCCACAGCTTGCCCAATGTATATTGGAGCAATCCATTGATCTGAAACAAACGAGAAAACCATCAATTTAGACTTCTTGTTTCAAGTCAGAATTCCAGCTTCAGTTCTCTTCCATCTTATAAATAGATGATGCAGACAGTGAAGCATCTGGCACAACATGGTACACCAAGACTAAAAATCATTGAAGTAAACCTAGAGACAGAGAATATACCTCATTTTATAGATTGTAAAATACAATAGCAATATCTTGTTAACAGAAAACCAGAGAGGAGAGGTAGTACCTTGTCATTGTTCATAGCACTATCATTTGTTTGTTGTGTGTTTCCTTCTTATGCAAATGTTAACTGTTTTCTAGGAAACTACATTCATGTGACACTTTTTTTTTGGCTCTGGTCAAAAGTATTTGAAGTCTTAGTCATAAAGCATGTCTAAATTGCTGTTTTTCCATAAAATAATTGCATGGATTATGATAAACAATCTCTTCTATCCGAAGCTGTTACATCGCTGTCTTCAACTCACCATATTATAATGATTTCCAATTTTTAGAATCATAGTATACAACTACATGGAGGCTCTAGGTAGTATAAATAAATACATGCATGTAACTTATGCTACATGTATCATCCCTTTATCTTCTCCAGGCAAATACCCAGATTCCATCCACAAAGAAAATTGTCATACTGATTTTTGAGTGAGATTATGTTGTCCTTTGGCCCACTGCCGCCATATTTCTTTCATGATGTTTTTAATATCAGCGGCCTAGCACCAATGACTCTTGGCCAAATATAATAGTTTATGGGTTATGGCATTTCTAACTATGTGATCATACTTTCATAAATATTTCTGCAAAGGAAAGACTGTGCAGGTGGAAGAGAAAGAAAGATTGACTAGAGATCTCTAGAGTAATTATAATAGAGAGTGGAAATATCGATGTTGGTTCTATTTGTGTATATTAGTGATGGGCGAATTTGTGCAGTCTCGCTTCGCCGAAAAATTAGCAAATTTCGCGCGAAATTCGCGAAACGGCGAAATATTCGCGAAACTGCGCCGGCATCTCGTTTTTTTTTTCCGCGAATTTTCGCGGCCGTTTCGCGAATTTATTCGCAGACGACGAATCGCGCAAATTCACCGCGAATTCGCGCCTGGCGAATAAATTCGCCCATCACTAGTGTATATGATTAAAACATAGTTTTACAACTTTGATGAAAGTCTATAAGACCTAAATGGTCTTTAGGACTTGCATCGCTCTGATCACATGTTGTGTTGCCACAACTCTGGGTTAAGTTATTGGTTTGATTAGTTGATTGGATCCATATCCTATAGTAATACAACCAAATGGGATGACTAAGCCTTCCTAAGTCCTGCCTGTCGAATGACCACTTTGTGTTGAGTGCAACTTTTCCCCAAACTGCATGACATTACTAGCTGGTGCTACTTTTTTGCCTAAATTGTAGTTCTGGGAAAATTCTGCATTTTGAGAAAACATATGTCTTATTATGATTATTTTCTTGTATTTAATTTACAAGCTACTTGATCTTTAAATTATTACTGGACCAGCAAAATCCATGGAAAACAAATTTACTTCCAATTTATGTTTTGTAGAGGATTCCCAAGAGAAGGCCTTTTCATTTAATATACCAGATGGAAAGGAAAGATTATTAACCGATTAACAAATTTACAACTCCCAGGACAACTTGATTCAAACACAGGTGTTTCTCATTGCTGAAATCAAAATTCATAGTGTTTTCATTTTTGTTTACTCAAAAGTTATTCATACATAAATAACTGTTCACATCTTTCCCCCTCCATATTTACATGTTCCCAGACAAATGTGTCTCCTCAAATACAGAATTGTTTTAGTGACTCTTTAGATAAACACCAGTGGTTCCTTAGTGGCTCCTCAGAAATAACACTGATTAGTGAAATAGATTCCTTTGGTAAAACTGTGATTTTTTTGTAGATACATATTACTTCTCAGATATACAGTAGCATTGCATCAATACCTCCTCAGATACAGATTTTAGTGATGCCTTAGCTATATCATTGATCTGGTTCTTTAGATATAGTACTGCTTCATTTACTTTTTGGATATTAAATCCAGTGGCTCCTTAAACATAGTGCTGATTCAGTGATTCCTCATATACAATATGCATTGTTTCAGGGAAGGTCTTAAGGATGGTCAAAATAAGAATTTGTTCCTACCAGCAGTAATGTGTGAACCACTGGGGTGTCATTTTGCTGACTGCTGACATTTCCCTGATCTAATGGGAAAGTTTGTCAAAAATTACAGGCAAGTTCATCTTTGATTTACACTGAGTATGTTTGATGGACCTACAGTATCTCTCTTCCGAGTCTGCAAAAGAAAATGCTGACAAGTTGTTGGGGGTCACTGGCCACAACCAAAAAAAATCTTATTAAATTTTATTATCCTTATTTTTAATTTTTTTTTATAATTCAAAAGTTTTTTATTGTTTTAATATTTTCATAAACAGCATCACAGTGGCCATTAGTCAAGCAATGGTTTGAGAAAAAAAAACCAGTTATAAGGGTTGACTTGTTGCTGAACTAATATCCGACAGGAGGTTGCCAGGATAGAAGAGTGGGGGAGTGGGAGAGTGGGGGGAGAGGGGAATAGATTTGGGCCATCATACAGAATTGAGGCCAGTTGATTGTTGATTCTTTCTTCTTTCTTTTCAGATTATGGGTTTGTGCCTGTCTTTCTACTATCTTGCTGGTGGGGTTAGTCTCATGTCTTGCCAGGTAAGTAATTTTCTTCTTTCCACCTCTTCCACATTTGCATCGAGGTTGAGCTGAGGTTTATTCGTTGGTTGGATCCGAGTGCCATTTGTTCATGTGTGAGGTTTGAATCTATCACTATTATTAGTTCCCTTTTGCTGGATACTTGGGGGTTTTTTCCAGTATTTTGGGATTAGGATCCTGGTCGCCATTAGTATATGAAAAATCAAATGATGCGCTTGTTTCAGATATTCCTGGGTTCATAGTTTAGCAACGCAAGCGTTGGAGTTAGCTTTACTTGTAGGTGTGTTGCTTGCTCCAGGATTTGTTCTGTGGCTAGCCACAGATCTTTAATTTTTGAGCAGTGCCACCATATGTGTAGCAGGTTACCTTCTCCCTTGCACTCTCTCCAGCAAGTTTTAGGGACATTCGGATATTATTGATTAAGGGTGGTTGGCGTTTTGTACCATCTATAGAACAATTTTCTTGAGTTTTCAATATGGTTTGTGCATTTTGAGAGTTTGCATGCAGTGTTTGCCATTTTTATCCATTGCAGCATGGATATTGTAACGTGAAGATCTTGCTCCCATTTTTTGAAAATGCCTTACTTTGACTCCCATATCTTCTTCTGTGAGTAGTTTGTATATCCTTGCTATGCCTTTTGGGGCAACGTGGGTTATGAGCAAGTAATGTTTCAAATGGCTTGGGTGTTATGCTGCTAGTCCCCAATAAGTGTTTTATCTGGAGGTATTTGTAGAAATCGTGTGATGGCAGGCTGTGTTCCTTGGCTAGTTGTTCGTATGTTTTTATGAGGGTGCTATCATACAGTTGGCCAATAGTAGTTAGGTTTGCATTTCTCCAGTTCTTTAAGTTAAGGTTTGGGATGCTTGTTTCTAGCATCTCCACTCCTGCCTGGTGTGCTGGGTAATTTAAGAGTGGTTTCTTTTCATTGATCCTAACTGAGATATTGACTGCTGTTCGGGTGGTATGATTTTCTGTGTGTTGTAATACTGCTTCATTCATGTTCTTAGTCCATATGAATCCTTTAAGCTTGAGAGGAGATAAGGAATCTTGTTCCAGCTGGAGCCAATGTAGTTCTTTAATTGCAAGATTCCATGCTCTCATTTGGTCTAACACTGTGGGGCAAATTTACTTATGGTGGAATATCGAGGGTTAAATAACCCTTGATATTCAACTGCCAAATTCAAATATTCGAAGTCGAAGGATTTACCACAATTCGTTCGAAAAATCGTTTGATCAAACGATTAAATCCTTCGAATCGTTCTAACGATTTTTGTTGACCAAAAAAAGATAGCAAAGCCTATGGGGACCTTCCCCATAGGCTAACATTGACTTCGGTAGGTAAATGGGCCCCTGTGGCTTGGTAATATTTTTCTAGATAAGGAACTCCGAAGCCCCCCTCTTGCACTCCCTGTTGCATATATTTTTGTTTAATCCTAGGTTTCCGTTTAGCCCGGATGAAATCTTGGATGGTTCTTTGTGCTTTGTGGAAATAGGTTTGTGGGACGGCTATAGAGGAATTTAGGCAATATCATCATCTTGATCGTTGCGATTCTGCCCAGCCAAGACGTGTATAGGGGAGTCCATTTCTATTAGTAGCTTGGGATAGTTTGCCTCATATATTTTGGTTATGTTACTGGCCAGTTCTACTCCCAGATAGTTTATGGAGTGGGATTGCCATTGATAGGTGTATTGGGTTTGCAATTTCGGTAGGGTCTGAGGATCTGTGTGACCGCTTCTAGTGATGTTTCTGGCTTTGCTCATGTTAAGATAATGTCGTCCACGAAAATTGCGAGTTTGTGCTGCATTCCCTTTACAGTCGCTGAGTTCCATTGTTCTGGCAAGGGGTTCCAATGTGAGGTTGATGATGAGAGGTGATAGTGGGCAGCCTTGCCTCATTCAGTTGGTTATTTGGAATGGTTTAGAGAGGAATCCCATGTTGTTTACTCTCGCAGAGGGTTAAGTGTATAGGGATAGTATGGCATGTTTGATTGGGCCTTGTATTCCATAAGATTGTAATGCGGAGTTCAGATAAGTCCATTTGACTCTGTCGAAGGCCTTTTTGGCGTCTAAGCTAAACAGTATTGTTGGGTTCTTCCTTTTCTCTGTTACTTCAATAAGTGCTAACATTTTCCTAGTGTTATTATCTGGTCCCTAGAAACTGATTAGACTCAGCTCAGGCTAACCCTGAACTCTCAAAAGCCAGGTGCACGTACCATCAGTGGTCCATCATCCACCAGGAACAGCCAGACAAAAATTCTTCATACAGCACCTTGTCGTTTAAAAAAAATGGCTTTATTCAAAATTTCATGGCAAACCTGGTCAGCAACATTTCAGGCCGACGCTTGATAACAGGCCACATCGGCCTGAAACGTTGCTGACCAGGTTTGCCATGAAATTTTGAATAAAAGCATTTTTTTAAACGACAAGGTGCTGTACAAAGAATTTTTTTCTGGCTGTTATCTGGTCCCTGCCTGCCTTTGGTAAATCCTGTTTGATCCAAGTGAAGTAAGGAGGGTAATATTTTCGCTAATCTATTAGCTATAACCTTGGCATATAATTTCAAGTCTGTGTTAAGTAAGGAGATATGCCTGTAGTTTCCACATGCTGTTGGGTTCTTTCCTGGCTTAGGGATCGTAGTTATCGTAGCTGCTAACATTTCTTCCGGGAAGGAGCCTCCTTGGAACACATGGTTGAAGAGATTTGTAAGGTGCGGTGCTAGTATATCTTGAAAGGTTTTGTAGTATGCGGTTGTGAATCTGTCTGGACCAGGCGCTTTCCCTATGGGGGTGGTTTTTATAGCTCCTTTTACTTCATCTGTTGTAATGCTGATATTTATCTGATTGAGTTGTTATGCCTGTATTTGGGGTAAATTTGCTGCTGTTAGGAATTGTCATATCGCTTCCTTGGTGGGTTGTGGGGTGGTTTTATCTTGGTTTAGGTTGTATAATGAGGAGTAATAATCCACAAATTGGTCTGATATTTCCTCAGGATTTGTTATAAATAAATGAGGTGGTTAATTGTGCTATTGATTGGTTTGTTTGTCTCTGTTTTAGTTGGTTAGCTAGTAGTTTTGTTGCTTTGTTGCCTTTTGTATATCTGTGCAGTTTTAATCATTGTAGTTGCCATTCCACTTTTTTGTTTTCTATACCCTGTATTTGATGTCTCAAGTCTATTATCTGTTTTGTTTTGTTATCCCTGTTCTTTTTAGTTGTTGAAGCTATTTTTATGAGTTGTCCTCTAAATAATGACTGCTTTATGTGTACACCATAGTGTGGTTTGTTCTATTTGTGGGGTCTTGTTTGTAAGAAAGTACTTTCTTAGAATCCTTCTACATTCCTCAAGATTTGTTTTATTTTTAAGTAATGAGTCATTGAGTCATCATTGGTATTGTTGCCTAATCCGCTGGGTAGTATCTAGTGATATCTCAATTGGGGAATGGTCTGCCCATGTGCTTGATCCTATATCTGATTTTTGGATAGCTTGAAGAAGATGCTTATCTACAAAAAAAACTATCAATTCGGGAGTATTTGGAATGGGGATGAGAGTAAAATGTGTAGTCTCTTTCTGTTCCATGTTATATTCTCCATACATCATATAACATCTCCTGTGTTAAGTGTTTCTGCATGGCTTTGGCTTGTTTTATTGTTTCCTGTGGTTGTGTGGTCTTTCTTGAGGTTTTTGTGTCTACCTCATATTGTAGAGGAGTATTGAAGTCTCCTCCTCCTAGTATTATGTATGAAAATATTGCTACAAAATCTTGATTGGTGTCTGTTGGAACTGTATGCACTTATTATAGTGTAATCTTGCTCATATATCTTAATGTTGAGGATTAAGTATCAACCTATGGGTTGATTTATCATCTTATGCGGCAATTTTTTGTTTATCCAGATTGCTACTCCATTTTTCTTCACTGTGTTTGAAGCATAAATCTGCGTTGGGAATTGTTTTAGGTTAATAGTTGTTTGTTTCTGGCTTGTGAGGTGTGTCTCTAGTAGTAGTAGTAGTAGTAGTAGTAGTAGTAGTAGTAGTAGTAGTATGTCAATATTGTGTTGTCTACTCCATTGTGTTACCTTGGATCTGTGGGCTATTGAGGCCATTTACATTCTGTGAAACTATCTTTATCCCCATGCTGATGAGTAAAAGTAATGTTGGATTAGACTGGACCCCCCTTGCTTGTATGTTCCTTGCTTGTCTGTCTTTGCAGGGTATTGGAGTTTGGTCTTTCAATGTTTCTCTGCTGGTGTGCTGGACTGAAATTATTCGCCTTTTCTTGGCCCCTAGGGAGTGGGAGAGTGGGGGTGGGGAACTGTGTAGAAAGAAAGCATAGAAAGAAAGAGGAAACATAGAACATAAACACATTAGCATGTAATATGCAACATATTTACAACAATACTGCAATGGTATTGGTTCCAGGTGGGGGGGGGAGCTCTATGGCCTCTGGTGGCCTTTTATTGTAGTTCAGGTTTTGCAATGGCAGGTACTGTATATACTTTTTTGAGCTTCTAGGGGTTGGGGGGATTACCATATAAACCCGAGTATAAGATGAGTTTTTCAGCATCCAAAATGTGCTGAAAAAGTCTACCTCGGCTTATACTCGGGTCAGCGGTACTGTTGGTTATATGAAAGAATAACAGTGACTGCAATATCACACAGCACCCTCTGTTGGTTATATCAAAGAATAACAGTGACTGCAATATCACACAGCGCCCTCTGTTGGTTATATTAAAGAATAACAGTGACTGCAATATCACACAGTGCCCTCTGTTGGTTATATGAAGGATTAACAGTGATGGCAATATCACACAGCGCCCTCTGTTGGTTATATGAAGGATTAACAGTGATGGCAATATCACACAGCGCCCTCTGTTGTTTATATGAAAGAATAAAAGTGACTGCAATATCACACAGCACCCTCTGTTGGTTATATGAAAGAATAACAGTGCGCCCTCTGTTGGTTATATTAAAGAATAACAGTGACTGCAATATCACACAGCGCCCTCTGTTGGTTATATGAAGGATTAACAGTGATGGCAATATCACACAGCGCCCACTGTTGGTTATATGAAGGATTAACAGTGATGGCAATATCACACAGCGCCCTCTGTTGTTTATATGAAAGAATAACAGTGACTGCAATATCACACAGCACCCTCTGTTGGATATATGAAAGAATAACAGTGACTGCAATATCACACAGCACCCTCTGTTGGTTATATGAAAGATTAACAGTGATGGCAATATCACACAGTGCCCTCTGTTGGTTATACGAAAGATTAACAGTGATGGCAATATCACACAGCACCCTCTGCACATGGTAGTGGGACAGTGGGACAATGCACACAGTAATCTGTTTGGCAATTTTCTGTCACCATCAACTTTGCAAAAAAGTCCGGTTGATCGCTGGGGGGGTCGCTTTGGCAGAATGTGCGCTGCTGGGAGACAGGGCTGTAGTTGTGTCTAGGCTTATACTAGAGTCAATAAGTTTTCCCAGTTTCCGTAGGTAAAATTAGGTACCTCGGCTTATACTCGGGCGTCGGCTTATACTCGAGTATATGCGGTAGATAGAAATAATCTTGGTTGAAATTGAGCTTACTAGCCCACGGGATAGATATAACGGCTTCTTTGCCTTAAGTTAGGCTTTTTTGACTGGCCCTGCAGCTCGTACAAGAGTCTTGTGTCCGTGTCAGCCTCCTCCGAGATGACTTGTGCTTTAAGGCTCTTACTGCTTTGCCTGGATTGGATGTCCCATTCAGGTTGCAGGCGGGACCTCTTTGGAAGTTTATCACCTGTTTTAGTATTTGTCGGCTGCCATAGGTTCCACCTCTTCAGTAGTTGTTCTGCGCTTTGAGGAGTGTCTGTAACTTCTGTTGATCTTTAGTGATCAGTATTTTCACGGGATAGAGCCATCTTTATTGGATGTTGTTGTTTCTTAATATGGCTGTTACAGTTGCAAACTCCTTCCTTTTTTGCTGTGTATAGCTGGATAGGTCTGCAAAACATTTGGAGGCTACTGTATTTATCTGGGATATCTTTCTTGTTTCTAAAGCTGTATTGCAGCTGCTCTTTCACATAGTAGTAATGTATCCTTGTAATGGTGTCTCTTGGGGACCCAGGTGGGGTGTTTTTTGCCCATGGTAGCCTGTGTACTCTATCTAGCAACGTATGGTCCGATGGTACATCAGGGAGTATTTCTCCGATCAATGTTCATACATATGCGTTTAGCTCTTGGGCAGTGATCTGTTCAGGTGTGCCCCTTATCCGGACGTTATTGCATCTGTTGTGATCTTCTAAGTCTGCTAATTTAGCTGTCAGTTTCTGAATATCTTCCTCTATGGCATTGTTTGTGTCTATTACTTGGTTGTGTGAGCTTATTAGTTCCGCCATTTTGTTTTCTAGGTGGTCGGTTCTGTCTCCCACCTGCCTGATATCTTTGCTCAGAGTAGAAACGGTGGTTCAAAGGTCCTCCTGGATCTCCGTTCTGAGTTCAGATCCAGGAGGAGTGGGTGGTAGCTCTCAGTTTATATGTCCATTCTAGGTGGTGGTTTGAGCTCTTCTTTTATTGCTATTGTCTGTCTGTGCTGCTCCTGTCAGCTCAGCGGATTATTTTTGATGCACCTCTGATATTAAATGCTGATGGTTGTGGGGGTGCTTGCTTCAGAGAATGGCTCCAGAGCTGCCTCTGTAGTAGTAAGTAGGGGTGGTGAGGGATTCTTTTCCCCTATGCGTGGGAATGCCCCTTCCTATATGCAACAATCTCTGCCCAGTAAGCTGCTATGCCTTTTGCCCTTGGTGGTAGTGGCTGTTATGGGCCCAGCAGGACAGGGTTGCAATGTCTTAAGTGGGCTAGGTTACTGGTACCTGTGGCATTTTTTTAGTACTTATGCTAGCTGTGCACTGTGAGATTGGGCTTATACTGAGGGCCCCTCTTGCTTTAGGGTCACTCACCCCCTGCTGCTTCTTTTTTCTGCCTCCCACAGGCTCCTTCACTGGCTCCGTCGGGTACAGCGCTTCCTGGGGGGACCCGCTCACTCAAGTCCGCGGCTTCTC
The DNA here is from genome assembly GCA_038501925.1 of Xenopus petersii. Lineage (NCBI taxonomy): Eukaryota > Metazoa > Chordata > Amphibia > Anura > Pipidae > Xenopus > Xenopus petersii. The sequence continues at coordinate 93,546,819 of CM076689.1, forward strand.
CTGCTTTACTAGGCCGTGTTGCGTTCTCGGCTCCAGACACTGCTAGAATGCTTGTTTCTTTACCGGATTATCAATGGCTGGTTCCTCTGTCCAATGGATGACCCCGTTGGTGTTTTTAACTTTGGGTTATTTGGACCTAGTTGGTTTTTATTGATTACCCAAGGAGCGCCAGAAAAATGCGTCCGTTTTGTAACTCAGCTAGCCACGCCCCCTATTTTTAATTTTTTTTCTCCTTCTCTCAGGTCTTATATGATTAATCTTCCGTTTTGATTTCAAAACTTTTCCCTGCTTGCTAACAACTTAAATGCCATGCCCAAAAGCTGCAAAATGAAAGATTTCAACAAATTTCAAAAGCAAATAGTAAGAACCAATTGAAATTTGTCAGAATTCTGCTCTCTATACATGTTAAAAGTACGGCTTATTAAAACACTTCCTTTAATTTGAAACACAACAATCCGATCAAAAATATGATTCTCAAGCTCTTGACATGGCTCCTGGGTCTGTTAGTAGGACAAAAGCTGGCTCTCGCACACCCAGTGTAGAGATGCGAAGTCTGGTGCTCAGTGGTAGAGGTTCGGCCACCTCACAATAGTATCAATAGAAAAGAAATCCACGGCACACAGGCTGCTGCAAGCAAGGAACCCCTTGCACGTTTAATGCGGAAGTGAGCAATGTTTCGGGGTCACGCCCCTTTGTCAAGCCTGACAAAGCTTGACAAAGGGGCGTGACCCCGAAACGTTGCTCACTTCCGCATTAAACGTGCAAGGGGTTCCTTGCTTGCAGCAGCCTGTGTGCCATGGATTTCTTTTCCTGGGTCTATTAGGTCAGCATATGAAAACATAGCTAGATATATAACAAATCATCACCCACAGGACTAGAAGAGGCAATAGATAATGCCAATTCCCAACTGGTTAATTAATCCCAACTAATTAACTAATCCAGTCAAGTGTAAATGAATAAGAAAAAACCTGCCAAACACCATAAATGTTTTAGCCAGATGTTTCATTCTTCCAGTCAGTGTTGGACTGTCCAAAGATTGTTGAATGCTGGAAGGTAGTGGACCATAGCTCTTTGTAGTAACCAGTCCAGAGCAATGCTCACTGGGATTTATGGTAGCACTCTTTACTAATTCCTCCATAAAGCAGGTTCCAAATGGCAATAAACAGTTTTAATGGATGGATCCCAAGGGCCCAAAGCATGGCAAGCAGGTTAACTCAAGGCTCACTGTGACAAGATTCATTTATCTTATACAGTAGGTGGGTCGCAGAAGGGATATGAAATTTGGTGTTAGTAATATGAGTGTAGATTCTGCATAAGGTAATAATATCTGTTTCATTGGATAATCGTCTGTAGTGATGAGCGAATTTTTCCACCAGCCATGGATTCACTACAAAATCCCGCATTTCGTCACCTGTAATTTCTTTTTGCAAAACAACAGCAAACATTTGCTGCAACATAAAAAAACACCCATTGACCATTTATTTGGACAAATGCATTTGGAGAGAATAAAATTGTTGCGAGAAGACATTTTTTGACTTCCATTGACTTCGCTTTTCGCACATTTTTCAGCGAAACAGGATCACTAATGTTGTAATGCCATGATTATCTGTGCTGCTAATTGTTATTAAGAGGGTTGAATTTGTGCAAAACGTTATGTACTACTGGTTATAGGATGCTAGTACTAGATTGTGGCCAGCTTGAAAAGGATGCTTGCAGTGCCTATTAAGTACCATGTATATTCATTCATGATTGTAAGCGGTTCAGAATGAAGAACCACCAGTATGGTAACATTTACCTATACCAGAAATTACTTCATAGTAAAGGATGAATAATTCCATACTGTGCATAATAAGGATATTACTAGAAAATGAGCAGCATCATGGTAAGTGAGACCACAGGCCAGGAGATTTTATAGCTGGGAAGGATTCTGAACAGCTTATTGTATCCTCATTGCATTCAGTAGGGGTTTATTTATTCACTATAGAACCTGAAAAATGTTTTATAAAAATGTCACAAATGTATCAATACTGTATTAATAATACTGAGATTGTTTGGAAAAAATTAAGTATTTCTAACACTAAAATTATTAACATCAAATTAAGCATTTTTAAATGAGGAAAAATAGTATATAGAAAATAGATAACTGGCTTCCATATAACAGCAGACTACAAATCATCTCATTTTCACCATAACACCCTTTCCCATGATTTTAGCTCAGTAAACTAAGATTTAAAAATGTGTGCAGTAAAAGTTGTGTTAAGTAAATGTATGCAAACAGAGATGATGGTAAATATGTAGCAACACCCAATTTTCTAGGAAAAAAAAGGGACACACTTGATATGGAGACAGAAATGGATACAAATTACAAGCAAACAACAATCAACACTTCTATATTTACATCTCTTTAGCACCCTTTTTCTAGAGGTCAGCTGCATGCTGGTTTGCAATTTCCATTACATAGTTTGCCTATACATATGGTTTTATGCAGATTATGCATTAAGGTGTCTTAACACAAACACCCTTCTGCACCTACTTGATTATCCTGCAAGAGGATAAGTATATTGTTAAGGCCTCACATTACCCATAATTGGGGTGGATTTGATCAGAATTGGGTATGGGGAGATGTGCCCCATGTATTGGTTTAGTATCCCCTGGGGTAAACTAAAGTTTCATAGTGGCTAGGGTTGTCATGTGTTCCCTATTCTTAAAAAGGTGAGGGCCTCTATAGACCTCTCTTGCTGTAGGGGTTAGATTGTGCAGAAGATGCAGGAGACCAAAATAGATGGAAATTTAAAAGGTAGAACTTGTTAGTGAGATGTTAAATCTTGCCATAGCTCAGTGTACGATTGAGAGATTGGTGGATGGTAGTCAGCAGAGCAGCCAGAAGTTTTCAAATCAAATGAATAGACATATAGAAAGGGAAATCCTGAGAGAAGCACCACTGTGTGGACCTTGTACTCTGTAGGAAGAAAAGAGGAGTCACCTCGCACACCCTGGCCGTCTGAATCTCATGACTCCTGGTGCTCGATGAAGGAGGTTTTGGCAACCTCCACAACATGCTTGACATAGGGGTTACGCCCCGAAACATTGCATCCGCAAATAAACTAGCAAGGGTTTAGGGATGTAGCGAACGTCGGAAAAAATGTTCGCGAACTTGCGTCAAAAATGCGAACGGTTCGCGAACGTCGCGAACCCCATAGACTTCAATGGGAAGGCGAATTTTAAAAGCTAGAAAAGACATTTCTGGCCAGAAAAATGATTTTAAAGTTGTTTAAAGGGTGCAACGACCTGGACAGTGGCATGGCAGAGGGGGATCAAGGGCAAAAATGTATCTGAAAAATACATTGTTGACACAATGCTGCGTTTTGTGCTGTAAAGGGCAGAAATCACACTACATTTCTAAACCTGTGTAATAAACTGCTTTAAAACGTCCGGCGTCTACATGCCAATCAAGTCGTGTAAAGGTTACAGCCTGTTCACACGCAAAGACAAAACGCGGCGCTTACTGCAACGCAAAAAAACGCAAAGAGCTTTAATGAATGATACCGTCAAGTGAGCAAATAATAGTTTTTAATTACTAGTTGCGCTTGTCACCTCCAGGATGTTCGTCCTGTTGGTGGCAATATTTCTGTAGTGGTGTGTTTAGCAGTCACCGTGCTTGTGCGCACGTGCACGGTCAGGCAGAGGTAATTCAATGTACAGTGACGTGAACCAAAAAACACTGATTCTGCAGTGTGGGCCCAGTTTTGGTCTACTTTATTGATCACCTGCGGTGTCCATAAAAGATGCGATTTTGCCACTGTTGCAGAACCCTGAAAAATTAGGCATGTGTACTTTCCTGAAAAATTATGTTTTTTTTGTCGCAGCCACTGAAGCACAGAGGCCAGAAAAAATATGCCATATAAATGCTGAAAATATTATTTTTTTTTGTCGCAGCCACTGAAGCACAGAGGCCAGAAAAAATATGCCATATAAATGCTAAAAATATAAAAAAAATTTTGTCGCAGCCACTGAAGCACAGAGGCCAGAAAAAATATGCCATATAAATGCTGAAAATATATATTTTTTTGGTTGCAGCCACAGAGGCCAGAAAAACTCAGGATTTACCTGTCCAAAAAGTTTGGCTTCAAATGAAACCAGTAGGGTTTGCACCCTAGTTTGTAACGGTGGCGGAGGGAGGAGGACGCTAAAGGACAGCTGTGTGTGGAGTCATGCGGCGTGCAGAGAAGGACAGCTGCATGGGGAGTCAGAACAAGTCTTCCGGCGTGCAGTAACCCTCCGAGATCCACGCCTCATTCATTTTAATAAAGGTCAGGTAATCCACACTTTTGTGACCTAGGCGAGTTCTCTTCTCAGTTACAATCCCTCCTGCTGCACTGAAGGTCCTTTCTGAGAGGACACTTGAGGCGGGGCAAGACAAGAGGTTCATGGCAAATTGTGACAGCTCTGGCCACAGATCAAGCCTGCGCACCCAGTAGTCCAGGGGTTCATCGCTCCTCAGAGTGTTGATATCTGCAGTTAATGCCAGGTAGTCCGCTACCTGCCGGGCGAGGCGTTCTTTGAGGGTGGATCCAGAAGGGTTCTGGCGCTGCCTTGGACTGAAAAACATTTGCATGTCTGATGTTACAGAGTGGCCAAAGTGCTTTGTCCTTGCAGGTGCGCTCGTGGCAGGATTACTGGCACCTCTGCCCCTGGAATGTTGATGAGTTCCTGAAGTGACATCACCCTTAAAAGCATTGTACAACATGTTTTGCAGGCTGGTTTGTAAATGCAGCATCCTTTCAGACTTGTGGTACGTTGGTAACATTTCTGCCACTTTATGCTTGTACCGAGGGTCTAGTAGCGTTGCGACCCAGTACAGGTCCTTCTCCTTAAGCCTCTTGATACGGGGGTCCTTCACCAGGCATGACAGCATGAAAGACCCCATTCTCACAAGGTTGGATGCAGAGGTATCCATCTCCGCTTCCTCGTTATCAAGGACTACATCATCCACGGTCTCCTCCCCCCAGCCACGTACAAGACCAGGGGTCCCCAAAAGGTCACCACAAGCCCCCTGGGAAGCCTGCTCCTGTTGGTCCTCCTCCTCCACAAAGCCACCTTCCTCCTCTGACTCCACTTCTGACACCTCTTCCTGCGTTGCAGCAGGTGCCTGGGCTCGTTCTGGTGATTCCGACCAGAAATCATGCGCTTCCTGCTCCTCGTCACGCTGGTCTACAGCCTCATCTGTCACTCGTCGCACGGCACGCTCCAGGAAGAAAGCAAAGGGTATTAGGTCGCTGATGGTGCCTTCGGTGCGACTGACCATGTTTGTAACCTCTTCAAAAGGGCGCATGAGCCTGCAGGCATCGCGCATAAGCACCCAGTAACGGGGGAAAAAAATCCCCAGCTCTGCAGATCCAGTCCTACCACCCAGTTCAAACAGGTATTCATTGACGGCTCTTTGCCATGCAGGGCACATGTGTTAAATTGCCCAGTCTCAGTGCTGCCAACAGATTGCTTCCGTTGTCACACACCACTTTTCCGATCTTCAGTTGGTGTGGGGTCAGCCACCGATCGGCCTGTGACTGCAGAGATGACAGGAGTACAGATCCGGTATGGTTTCTGCTTTCCAGGCACGTCATCCCCAAGACAGCATGACAACGGCGTACCTGGCACATCGAATAGCCTAGGGGGAGCTGGGGGTGCACAGGTGTGGAGGAGGAGGACCCAGCAGCAGAGGAGGAAGAAGAGGAAGAAGACGAGGTAGAGAGCAAAGGAGGAGTAGAGGTGGTGGCAGAACCGCGTGCAATCCGTGGCGGTGACACCAACTCCACTGTTGTTGTTGAGCCACACATTCCCTGCTTCCCAGCCATAACCAAGTTCACCCAGTGGGCAGTGTAGGTGACATACCTGCCCTGACCATGCTTGGAGGACCATGCGTCAGTAGTCATATGGACCTTTGGCCCAACACTAAGTGACAGAGATGCGGTGACTTGGCTCTGCACATGGTGGTACAGGTGTGGTATTCCCTTCTTGGAAAAAAACATTGCGGCTGGGTACCTTCCACTGCGGTGTCCCAATTGCTACAAATTTGCGGAAGGCCTCAGAGTCCACCAGCTGGTATGGTAAAAGCTGGCGGGCTAAGAGTGCAGACAAGCCAGCTGTCAGACGCCGGGCAAGGGGGTGACTCGCAGACATTGGCTTCTTACGCTCAAACATGGCCCTCACAGAAACTTGGCTGGGGGCAGATGACTGGGAACTGGTGGTCAAGGTGGAAGGCGGAGTGGAGGGTGGTTCAGACGGGTCAAGGACAGCAGAGGTAGAGCAGTAAGATGCTGGACCAGAAGGAGGGTGGCTTTTAGTTTGTCTGCTGCCTTTGAGGTGTTGCTCCCATAGTGCTTTGTGCTTGCCGTTCATGTGCCTTCGCATAGAAGTTGTACCTATGTGGCTGTTGGGCTTCCCAAGTCTCAGTTTCTGACTGCACTCATTGCAAATTACAATGTTTTTGTCAGAGGCACACACATTAAAAAAATCCCACACTGCTGACCTTTTTGAAGCTGGCAATCTGGCGGTAACAGTAGAAGTTGGCGGCGTTGGCGGCAATGGCGGGTGCGTTGGCCGGCTGACCACAGGTGCCGATACATGTTGTTGCCCTACTGTTCCCCGCGAGCTGTCCTCCCTGCTTCTTCTAAGTCTTATTCTCCTCCTGCCTCTCTGACTCTCCGTCTCTCCATCTGAACTATCCTCCTCTTGCTCTCTTCTACTGGGCACCCACAAAACATCAATCTCCTCATCATCATTCTCCTCAGATGCATCAATTTCTTCTAACAGCTCACAGAAGGAAGCAGCAGCGGGGACCTCCTCATCACTCATTATGTCCATCTCTGTTGTGTTCTCTGCCAGAATTAAATCTGGTGTAACGTCCTCATCTCCTTCATCTTCTTCTGCCAATAATGGTTGCGCATCACTCAGTTCAAGAAACTCATGTGAAAATAACTCCTCTGAATCCAGTGAAGAAGGGGCGCCGGTGGTGGAGGAAGTGTTACGTGGGGTGCCCATAGCAGTGGAGGATGAGGATGTTGTGGTAAAGTTAGAAACGGTAGAGGATGAGGTGTGCTGTGTAAGCCAGTCAACTACCTCATTTGGGAGTTCAGGGTCATTGCCTTTGTAAAACTGGGCAATTTCCTAGGGCCACAGGATAGCATAGCAGCACGGCCCCTAGTGCCTCTGCGTGGCGGCCTGCCTTTGCCTGGCATTTTTTTTAAAACAACAACAACAACTCAGGTGGTGTTTCTGGAGACGGTATTATTATTGATATTTAGACAGAATGTGAAAAAGCTCACACAGCTAGGTGGCAGTTGTTTGAAGAACAAACTGGGCAAACAACAATGCCTGCAAGGTCAACGTATACACTACAGCAGTGGAGGATACGGAATATATTATTGCTGCTTGAAAAACGTCACTCAGGTGGTGTTTCTGAAGACGGTATTATTATTGATATTTAGACAGAATGTGAAAAAGCTCACACAGCTAGGTGGCAGTTGTTTGAAGAACACACTGGGCAAACAATGCCTACAAGGTCAACGTATACACTACAGCAGTGGATACGGAATATATTATTGCTGCTTGAACAACGTCACTCAGGTGGTGTTTCTGGAGACGGTATTATTATTGATATTTAGAAAGAATGTGAAAAAGCTCACACAGCAAGGTGGCAGTTGTTTGAAGAACACACTGGGCAAACAACAATGCCTACAAGGTCAACGTATACACTACAGCAGTGGATACGGAATATATTATTGCTGCTTGAAAAACGTCACTCAGGTGGTGTTTCTGGAGACGGTATTATTATTGATATTTAGACAGAATGTGAAAAAGCTCACACAGCTAGGTGGCAGTTGTTTGAAGAACACACTGGGCAAACAGTGCCTACAAGGTCAACGTATACACTACAGCAGTGGATACGGAATATATTATTGCTGCTTGAACAACGTCACTCAGGTGGTGTTTCTGGAGACGGTATTATTATTGATATTTAGATAGAATGTGAAAAAGCTCACACAGCTAGGTGGCAGTTGTTTGAAGAACACATTGGGCAAACAACAATGCCTACAAGGTCAACGTATACACTACAGCAGTGGATACGGAATATATTATTGCTGCTTGAACAACGTCACTCAGGTGGTGTTTCTGGAGACGGTATTATTATTGATATTTAGACAGAATGTGAAAAAGCTCACACAGCTAGGTGGAAGTTGTTTGAAGAACACACTGGGCAAACAATGCCTACAAGGTCAACGTATACACTACAGCAGTGGATATGGAATATATTATTGCTGCTTGAACAACGTCACTCAGGTGGTGTTTCTGGAGACGGTATTATTATTGATATTTAGACAGAATGTGAACAAGCTCACACAGCTAGGTGGCAGTTGTTTGAAAATGAAGAACACACTGGGCAAACAAATTGAAACAATGCCTGCAAGGTCAACGTATACACTACAGCAGTGGATACGGAATATATTATTGCTGCTTGAAAAACGTCACTCGGGTGGTGTTTCTGGAGACGGTATTATTATTGATATTTAGACAGAATGTGAACAAGCTCACACAGCTAGGTGGCAGTTGTTTGAAGAACACACTGGGCAAATAATGCTTGCAAGTGCACTACTATTGGTGCACTACTATGAAGAACAGCAAACAGCACTGGACACGTTAAAGAACAGTAAGATAAGTAAAATAAAAAAAAAATATATATGTATATTAAAAAAAAAAAATTACTCTGGTTGGTGCTGAACTACTAGGAGCAGCACAGTAGCACACCAGTCCCACTCCCCAACACAGCTAGACTAATAGCACTGGGCTCTTATAGTAGCAAAGTAAAAAAACAAAAAAGAAAATAAAAGCAGTCCTTACAAGGACTATTGGGTTATTACAGCAGTCAGCAGATGAGATCAGAAGAGATCAGTGCCCACAGCAGCTACATACAGAGCACTGCAGTAGAAGGTAGATTACTAGCCAGCAAAGCTACCTAACCTAAAATGTCCCTCAAATCCCTGCAGAGTTCTGTCCCTACAATACAGAGCAGTATCAAGTAGATTACTAGCCAGCAAAGCTACTATCAACTGTCCCTCAAATCACTAACAGCTCACTCCCTACATGAGCTCTTCCAAGCACACACAGGCAGAATGAAAAAACGCTGCAGGACTTCAGTTTATATATGGAAGGGGAGTGGTCCAGGGGGTGTGGGGGTGGTCCAGGAAGGAGAGCTTCCTGATTGGCTGCCATGTATCTGCTGGTCTGGGGGAGAAATGGCAAAAAAAAGCGCCAGCTAAGGCGAACCCAAATTGGCGAACGTCGCGCAACGTTCGCGAACATTCGGCGAACGCGAACAGTCGATGTTCGCGCGAACAAGTTCGCAGGCGAACAGTCCGCGACATCCCTACAAGCAGCGCCGATTCTGACTAAGGAGCCGCCTGAGGCGGCTCCTGCAATGCCGCCCCCCCTCACCAACTTACGTGTCGGGAGGGGAGGCAGAAACACTATTGCGGAGAGCGCAATTGCGCTCTCTCGCAATAGTACAGCCGAATTTCCGGTTCAAAAACCGGAAATTCGGCTCTTAAAGGTGCAGGAGCGGCTTTTTGCCGCCCCTGGAATCCTTTCAGGCGCTGCCGCCTGAGGCGAGCGGCTCAGCTCGCCTCATTGGCGGCGCGCCCCTGCCTACAAGGGTTTCCCTGCTAGAGATATCCTGTTGTGCCGGTGATTTTTCTTTTCTCTGACCTTGTACTCTGGCCACTTGTGGTGGAATACTACTCCTCGCTCAAACTAATACCCTTGCCCATTAAATCATGGAAGTAACATTTCACTAGACATTCCACTAGCTTTCTGAGAAGTGAATGCACTGTACTGAGGTACCTAATGCACAACAAATAAAAGGTTAACTGTGTTTCAAAAACCACTAGTGCTCAAATTATAGTCCTGTGTAAAGCATACTCTAAGAGTATTGTAACTTGTCACGGCTTTAAAAAGTAACCATCTGTGGAAGATATATTGTTTTTATCATGTAATAATTTATATTGCTAACTCATATCCTTATACACTCTAAGGAGAAGATTCACTAAATTCACTAAACTAACAACTTTTCACCAGCATTGCCACCCACAGGGACACCTCCAATTCACATTTACAGGCGCAGGTGCCTATTCACTAGCGAACGGGACTGTCGCTAGCATTCATTCACACTCTATTGCCAGGTGACTTTTTGGTCTGGAGAACGATCGTTACTCCGCAAATTCACTAAAGTGCAAATTTTACTGAACTCTTTTGCCAGGTTGACTTTACCACCTCAGACCAGGCGAAATGCAAAAGATAAGATAGATCTTCCTCAATCTTCTGTCATTTACATCATATCATGTGTGTCGAAAATGCATTCAAGTTCAAAAACGCTGGTGACTTTTCCTTTTTTAAGTGGGATTGGCTGTAAAAGTCCTAACATAGACTTTTTTTTTTCAGGCATCCCTAATTATCACCCACAGAAGAGGAGATTGGTCACTGCCAACTAAATTCCTTGGTTTACCAGTAAACCAGTCCTTGCCAGCTGCACATATATTAGATTAAGGGGGTTATGTAACAAAAGGCACTAAATTTGCAAAGGAGCAGTAACCTATAGCAACCAATCAGCAGTTACAATTTACCTGTCATGTTTAAAAGCAAACATCGTATTGGTTGTTATGGGTTACTGCTCCTGGGCAAACGTAGTGCCTTTTATTACATATGGTGGTATGTATGATAGAGTTTTGTCCCTTTCTCCCTGTGGAATTATTTGCCCTGAGATGCCACCCTGGCCATACTACTAATAAAAATTATAATCCACCACCACCGGACTGTAGATATGCAATTTAGAAATAACATGTATATCCCATTTGAAACCCTCTAACTTCTTTTACAGAAGCCCATTTCCATTTTATCAGGTTTCAGAAAAATAATCTGTTTAAATCTTTCCAGTATGAGGTCAAAATGACCCACAGCATGTTCCATTAGATTAACATATTTCAGCCTTTTTAAATCCAGGCATTCAGCCACTATGTTTCTAACAAACCTTGGAGAATATGTTTCAGGGTGATGCAATCTGCTATAAATAGATTTTCTGCAAAATATTGTACAGCATGTATAGGTTTCCAAAACTTCAACCTCCCATTTCAACTCCCGATTAGGATGGTCTTAATTTATGCACTAAAAATCAAATTAAAAGACAGAATCTATTTATTTTATTTTGGATAGAATTGGATTGGATTAACATTTTATAGTTGTATAATGTTGTATAATTGTATAGAATAAGATAACCAAGATAAATGTCAAATTAAAAAAATTATATTATAGGAACAGTAACACCAAAAAATGTAAGCCAGGGGAATGACAATATAATATGCTGTTACCCTGCTTCACAAGCACAACTTTAATTTATATAAACAAGCTGCTGTGTAGCCATTAGGACAGTCATGCAAGCACAGGATACACACTAGATAACAGATACATTTTGAAGAATCCCATTGTATACTACAGAGCTTATTTGTTATCTGCTGTGTATCCTGTGCCTTTTCTCATTTTTCATCTTTGGATGGCTGCCCCCTTTGCTAAACAGCAGCTTTTTATCTAAACTATAGTAGTTTTTATGAAGCAAACTCACCAGTTGTACTAGTGCAGCGCAACAGGAACATAACATGTTCATTACTTTAAAACATTTACATTTTTTGGTGTTAATGTTCCTTTAAAGGAAAACTATACCCCCAAAATGAATACTTAAGAAACAGATAGTTTATATCAAATTGAATGACATATTAAAGAATCTTACCAAACTGGAATATATATTTACATAAATATTGCCCTTTTACATCTCTTGCCTTGAACCATCATTTACTGACTCTATTTGTGCTGCCTCAGAGATCACCTGACTAGAAATACTACAACACTAACTGTAACAGGAAGAAGTGAGGAAGCAAAAGGCAGAACTCTGTCTGTTAATTGGCTCATGTGACCTTACATGTGGTTTGTATGTGTGCACAGTGAATCGTACGATCTCAGGGGGCAGCCATTATTTTTTAAAATGGCAATTTTCTATTTATGATTACCCAATGGCACATACTACTAAAAAAGTATATTATTATGATAATGGTTCATTTACATGAAGCAGGGTTTTACACATGAGCTGTTTTACTCAGTATCTTTTAATAGAGACCTACATTGTTTGGGGGGTATAGTTTTCCTTTAAGTCCTGTTGGAAGTGAAGTAAATAGTGTTTTACCACCAATTATCAGATGTCAACCACAGAATTCTACCTGTATCTGACCATTCAGCAGTAGCAGTGGCCAATGTTCAGTCTCCTTTGAACATTTCAAAATATTCCAACAGGCCCGATCGACAAGATCCTGCCAATATCAGTCGGCTTGGTTTCCGGCCATGCATGCACTGAATATTGTACAAAACTTTGTTCATTGAAGGCAATCAATGGCAGCAATGGAATTTGTAAAAGTTCTTTAAATTTCTAAACCTAAAAAGTTCACCAATTCTTGGAAAGGCAGTATACCCCTGCTATGAGAAATGTTGGGTTTTTAATATCACAGACCCTCCCTCCAGATTAACCTTTTAGTAATACAGGTAAGTCCTGAACTCACAGGACAGTTTTTTTTCTGGAACCCAATCAGCGAACTTGTATGAAGAGTAAGTTCTAATTCTTATCCTTGAGGTGACCTGCACGAAGAGTATCACAAGTACAAGAGTATTCCACCAATTGCAGACAGTTGCAATTCTGTTTCAGTGATTGGGGTTAGCAGGTTGAAAACAAAAACATTATACATTTAACATTTTAAAACCTCATTTTAACTAATGAAAAATAATCTAACAAATAAGGTGAAAATCTGCTTCAGCAAGACTTATGAACCTTGCAGGTATTAGACATTTCACAGCTTAGAACTCGACTTACGCTATTGAAGCAATGTGCCAAGACTATTCTTTGGACTGTGGCTGTTCCATTACTGTGTTAACATCCCATCAGACCTAATTATGAGTTTGTAAAACATTAAACCCTTTTGTTTTTTTAGCTCTGCAGTATTAGCTGAGGCAACTTGCTCCTGGCGGGACGCTAAGGGAATTTCTGTTTCCAAAAGGATTGTAATTGAGCTCGACCTAGGAACTCTGTAATTGTTATCTTTGTGTTCTGTCAGGACGGTGTGTTTTGTCTTCGGCCCTGGTACTAGACGTACTGTAGTGTCGACAGAAGGAACACTGAAATATATATTTTTAAAAATAAATTTCAAAGTTTGGAGGAGTTTCTCAGATCCACAGAAAGAAGTGTCAATTGCATTGAACATTTTATGTAACAGTCAAGATATGCATTGGCTAACTATTTCAATGGTCAATAGGGTAGTACTTGATATGAAGCAGTCCTTGGACTAGACTGGATGTGATAAGTTAAGTATTTATGTTGACTATGAGTATTTGTTGGATTATCCTGACCCTACTCCAAACATTAATTATAATGATTTCAACTCAACTAGGCTTTCATCAGGCAATTCATCAGCTTATACTGAGAATTGACTGCAAAGTCAAGAAACAAGTTTACTTAGCTACTAGCTCATATTGAGAAAAACACTACCATACTGTTTAATGACTGCACCTGCTAAAATATATGGTTGAATACACATCTAGTTTTCCTGCCTTTTATCTTTCAAAAATGATCCTGCTTTTCTCCTTTCTTATTCCCTGTTGAATGAAAAAAGAACTCTTGAGGGGTTACAGAATTTACCAATGACCCGGACACTAGTTCTAGACTATAAAGGGGCACTGAATTGACCCCCTTCCTGCTCAAAAGTTGAATTTGGGTCTTTGCTGCACTAACCATATGGCAGGTTTTAAGTACAAGGCTCATTTATAACCTGCACCCACCGGCACTTCCTTAATTGTGCGTCTGAATGATGAAGAAGTTAGGGGATGGAAAGAGACCAGAAAGGTATATCTGTGTTGCTTCCCCTTCTAAATAAAGTGCTGTTCAGGAAGCACTGTATTCATCAGGGAAGAGTAGGTTCAGGGCCTGTCAAATTGTACTTTTCAGACCACATCTCCCTGTGTTTTCTTAGACTGTGCATGTAGGTAACAGTCTGTACTATTATAGGTATCCCCCTGAACCAAAATGCTTCTGAAGACCAAACAACAGTTTCTATTTTTTATTACAGATTGTGTTTTTATTTTACTTAATTAAATTGTATGTTACTGCACATCAGGGAGCCTGTTTACAGTTGCTATGTGCTTCTAAGCTGTTTATAGCTTATTGATGAAAACATTGCTTCAGTTTCCTCCAAGGATTTCTTCATCCCCAGGCAGCAAAAAAAAACATTCAGTAAAAACTCAAGAAGAAAACAAAGTCCTACTTTTTTTAATATGTACAGTTAAACTTTGCTTAAAGCTTAGCTGCAGCCAAGTGAATTCATAGTAATTCCCAGAAGAAGTCTTCTAATGAGTCTTTTTTTGTTTCAATAGTTTTTATTATGCTTTCTAGCAAATAAAAGGAGGGATACAGAAGAGAAAAAAGGGGGGAGGAAGCATAAGTAGAGAGGTTAAGGTCGCCACACAATGGATACAATTCAATATCTGCATGACTTATCAAACAGCAAGATTTTAAATTGGCACATGATCAATATAATATCTCACTCGCATTATATCCTCTTTCAGAGTGTTACAATATATGTCATCTTCTCTACTCTATATATAAACCCATACTCGTAACAATAGGATACTACCTGTGTTATGTGCATAGGTATGGGTTCCTCCAATAATATTTTATTAGTTCCAGGGTTAAATATAAGGGTGTTATGCGGTCCTCAAAGAAAATTGGCTACTATAGCTTATGGCCTAGCTGTGTTGTTTATATGTGTCTGTCTCTTTGAATAAAAACCACCGCAACCATGTGTCTCTGAAGTTCTGTTTTTGTTTCTCTGTTCTGGCTGAAAGTTCTTCAAATTTTGCTAGTTTGTTTACTTTTTTCAGCCACTTCGATATAGAAGGGGGGGTGACCGTCTTCCACTTCTTCGGTATAAGTATTTAGCTGCATTAAGTAATTAAGAATATTCCTGAAAACTATGGTGACAATATGCTTATTTATTACAATGTGGGAAATACAACCAGTGAGTTAGAAAGAAAAGCAGAAATGTGAGTCATTATAATGTTTGGATTAAGGTAAAATTCACTTCAAATTTAATGAAAGGATTTTTGACTGCAAAAACATTTATTTTAATAAATGATATTCTAAAGTTGCTTTTTTTTATCATTGTACATCATGATATGTATGCGGCTTTTAAAGGGAGAGATTGCCCAAACCAACGCCCATTTTTTAAAAGCATAGGACCACCATTAGTATAAAGGGGTGGGTATGGGGTGCTATGAAAAAAACACATATGAAGCTCAGCCACAGCTTCCGGCTACAATACAATATACAGAAAGGGGGGTTGTGGGAGCACTCAAAAGGCTAAGTTAAAGTATATTTAAGTATAATGGAAGTGCTACTTTTCAATGCACATTCCCTGGTACCTGTCTCATAAGTAATTCAGTATAAATGCAAGTGCATGTGTTTACAAAACAGAGGTTTTTAGTTTTAGTTTAGTTTAGTTTATATACTGTGGTCCTGAACAATAGTTTCAAAAAACAATTTTTCTTCAGCACACAAATTACTGTTTCAGGATGCATCCACTCCCAATCTGCCTCCAAGTCAGCTAAATTCCTTATCTTGAATAATAGGATATGAAGCACAGCATCCTCAGGCTTTGCCTTTAAAACATTTTATTCCAGCGGAATTCACACACAAGCTTTCGGGGGAAAAATCCCTTCCTCAGGTGCATTACACACACAGTGAACCTCATACTTTAAATGGCCCTTACATGTGACCATTCACCAATTTCATTAACCCCTTAACAACTTGATACAAAAATCCTTATTCCATAGCCATACAGTCTCAATTCATTTTAGATGCATAATTCAATACCTGGAATACATAAATAATTTATCTTAGTTAAAACCAGTCATTACAATTAATACATCATACAAATTGATCCAATATCAAATTTTTTTTAAAATACTATTCAGTTATAAAAAGCATTGCAAACTAAAATTTTCATTTAATCCCATTGGCATAAGAGAATCTAGTTGTTTTATCCACACTGCCTCTTTTCTTAATAAATGTTTCCGTACGTTACCTCCTCTGATGGAACTTACTTGCTCTAATATTGTCCATCTTAATTGCAACACTGTGTGTTTACTATGGAAAAAATGTTTGCCTATTTATAATTCAGAGATTCTGTCTATCTTTTCTTCCTGTTTATTTCTTTCTTCCAGCTCAGCTGTATAATTTCTTATTTTACTTTTATGTTCATTTAACCGAGTCTTAATGGATCTACTCGTCTGCCCTACATATGTTAATCCACATGGGCATTTTAACATATATATTACTTCCTTACTGTTACATGTAAAGTGCCCATTAATCCTAATGGGAAAACCTTTTGTTGCATGTGCTATTGTCTCCCCACGTATGATTCCATTACAGTGTGCATTATTCAAGACCCGAACAAAAGATCACACAGTCCAGTGATCTCAGAACCACATCACATAGTACCCAGTGCTCACAAGAATAATATATATGTACAACTGAACTGTAACTCCAATAACAAAAAAAAAACTTTTAGTTACAAAGTTTGCACAAAGTATGCTTAAGCTAACAAAACAGGTTTTCCCAGGGGCCATATGTTGGAGTGTTGTGGTAAATTTTGTAATTTGTATTTGACCAAATGCACCCAATGAAGGAAGGGATGAGCTGCATTTCATTATTTATTTAAATTATTGGCTGATACATTAGATAGCTTTGAGAAGGGATTGAATGGCTTTTTAGCAAGTAAAGAAATACAGGGTTATGAAAGATAGCTTGTAGTACAACTTTATCCAAGGACTAGTCTGATTGCCATCTTGGAGTCAGGAAGGAATGTTTACCCCCTGAGGCAAATTGAAGGGGCTTCAAATGGGGTCTTATGCCTTCCTCTGGGTCAACCAGCAGTAGGCAGGTTATATATAGGTTTAAAAGGTTAAACTTGATGGACGTGTGTCTTTTTTCTACGGAAGAGCACTGGGGCCAGCAAAAAAAAAAAATTATGTTGAATTATGACTTTTAAAAGTAATAATTATGACTTTAAATCTCATAATTATGACTTTTAAACTCATAATTATGACTTTAAATCTCATAATTATGACTTTTAAACTCATAATTATGACTTTAAAAAGTCGAAATTATGACTTTTAATCTCATAATTATGACTTTTAAACTCATAATTATGACTTTAAAAAGTCGAAATTATGACTTTTAATCTCATAATTATGACTTTAAAAAGTCGAAATTATGACTTTAAATCTCATAATTATGACTTTTAAATCTCATAATTATGACTTTAAATCTCATAATTATGACTTTTAAATCTCATAATTATGACTTTTACAGTCCTGCTTGCAGCCAAATGCCCTGCCTGTAATGTCCTGTGTAGATGAAAGCTCAGATGCAAGCAGGACTGCAAAAGTCATAATTTCGACTTTTTAAAGTCATAATTATGAGAATAAAAGTCATAATAATGAGATTTAAAAGTCATAATTATGAGATTTAAAGTCATAATTATGAGATTAAAAGTCATAATTTCGACTTTTTAAAGTCATAATTATGAGAATAAAAGTCATAATTATGAGATTAAAAGTCATAATTTCGACTTTTTAAAGTCATAATTATGAGATTAAAAGTCATAATTTTGACTTTTTAAAGTCATAATTATGAGTTTAAAAGTCATAATTATGAGATTAAAAATCATAATTTCGACTTTTTAAAGTCAAAATTATGAGATTAAAAGTCATAATTTTGACTTTTTAAAGTCATAATTATGAGTTTAAAAGTCATAATTATGAGATTAAAAGTCATAATTATGAGATTAAAAGTCATAATTTTGACTTTTTAAAGTCATAATTATGAGTTTAAAAGTCATAATTATGAGATTTAAAGTCATAGTTATGAGTTTAAAAGTCATAATTATGAGAATTAAAGTCATAATTATGACTTTTAAAAGTCATAATTCACCATCATTTTTCTTTTTTGCTGGCCCCAGTGCTCTTCCGTACTTCTGTACTTCCGTAAAATTCCTCCCAGATAGGGAATTGAGAAGGATGAGCTCAGGTTATCAGAGGGGGCGGGGCTAAAGGCAGGGCGGGATTAAAGGCAGGGGCGGGATTGAGGAGAGGGGAAAGTATCTGCCCCAGACAATGGAGGAGGAGAAATGAAAGGGAAGGACCGGACTGGAACTGGAGAGGAGGAGCTGAGGCACATCGAGTCTCAGGCGAACAAAGAGCCGGAGCTCGGGTGCAGTGCCAGGGACTGGGTGGAAAGGGCGGTTCCAGTGGCAGTTCCGGTTACACAGACTCGCTGCTGGCTATGAGTAGGGGGCGGTGTAGGAGCTCCGAGCTCTCACGTTAGTGGGAATAGGGAACAGAGGAGAGGAAGAGAGCGTGATACAGCTGCCCTCCTCCCTCTGTCTTCGGGTACCCCATAGCTGGAAGGCCCCGGCTTTGAGTCGTGCTGCTTCCTACCGACATGGCCGCTGCCATCAGCTACACCCCACCGTGGTGGGTCAACCTGCTGCACCGGCTCCCCCACCTCAACCTACAGTGGGAGAGTCTAAATGGGGATTTCCGCCCACAGGACCCGGACTACCAGCAGGTAAGATAATGGGGGATCTCATGTGGCACCTGGGTATGGGGGTGTCTGCCGCCTCTACTATTGATGTCATGCATTAGTGTTAGAATCCTATCAGTAGAGGCTGCCCTGGACTTCAATGAAACACTCAGTATACGGTCCCTTGTTACTTCGCCAGAGACGGTCCGTGGGGCACATGCGCAGTAGCGCAATCCCACGGACACAGGGACTGGACGCAGAGACACTTGAATATTATTATTTAGGATATATACAGTGTATATATATATATATATATATAAAATCAACAGCAATCAAGAAATGGGGCCAGATAGCCTCTGCACTCCCTTTTATATCTATATATTTATGCTTTAAGGCCGCTTTAAAGAGAAGGTGTTACTATACTTATTCACCTTTTGACTTCTGGCATTTTATCCAACCTAAAATCCGGCAAACTTATATTTTTCTCAAACTCATATCAAATACATACATGTATTTTTTCTCTCAGGCCTTCCTTAAACTAAAGTAATGACATGCACTTCAAGTAGGGGATGGCAGCCGGATACTGATGAAGTGACGTATTGGTCACAAAACATGTCAAGCTACATTCTCCCTGCCCGCTTCCATATACCGTTTTAGCATGGATCAGTAAAGTTGAACTTTTAATTTACTCTTGGTTCCACAGCTGATGATATTTATTCGGCTGCCATCCCCTACTTGAAGTGCATGTGATGACTGTTCAATGCCGTACCGGACCGTCATAGTGGGATGTATCGGCGACCGGATGCTACATCCTTTCCTCTGTAAATGGTGTTTTCCCATTTTGTTCTTAAACTAAAGTACACCTCTGCAATATCTCGAATTAATTGGTCTGATCATGCAACCCTCACTCTCATGACAGACCTTCTCCTAGGACACTATTATGGAAGAATCATACTTAATATGAAAAATATGATAAACAACAGAAAAAAGAAGAAAGCACAATTTAGATTAGTGGACATTAGGTATGGCTATTACACAACCCCAATCAGATAAATTATCAATTTTCCCACTATTACATCACACTATATAACATAGGCAGCAATCAAGCTCTGGAATGTTTGACAGATTAGTCAGAACTGCTTGACTTCCTCCATAAAGCTAATTTACCCCACTTTGGGAAGAACTTCAGATCACTAAAGAGGTGGTTTAAGTTTGGGTTTATGTTATAGAATGTCTTATTTCTTATTGGTCTGCACTATTGTTTTTCTTTTTATTATTTGTCTTCCTTCACAGCTTTCAAGTGGGGGTCACTGACCCTGACAGCTGCTATTATTTTTTGAGCATACAACTTTATAATAATCATAGTCATTTTTAATTGATTTTAATTGTCTTTCTATGCAGACCCTCTACTCTGCATATGCTAGTTTCTCATTCAAATCACTGCCTAGTTGCTAAGGTAAATAAGATCCTAGCAACCAGATAGCTGCTGAAATTCTAAACTGAACCTATTGAAAATGATCTCATATCAATGTTTACATCATAATATAAGTAAGTTTATAGGTGAACCCCTTTAGGGAGGAAATGATGACCGAATAAATTGCCAATTTTTTAATGATCATGCCAAATGGCAAGGTCCCGGGTCCTGATGGCTTACTCTATAACAACTGCTTCAAAGAAGGAAAGTGATCACTGGTGCAAATAAGTCATCTAATATCAATGATGGAATTGACAATAATTTAAGTGTACAATGAGAACATGCTTTCAGAGGCAGGTTTAGTGTAGAGTCGTGATCTTCAGTCTATGGGTTAATACTCATTTTTGGGGTGATGAGGGGTAGATTTATTCTGTATTGCTCTGAATAAGTAACTAAGACATACAGTCCAGAATAGAAAATAAGAGTTCACTCCACATCTCTCTGATCTTTAGACTGTGATCTACAAGGAGTATCTAGGACAGCAATTGTACAATACATTCTCCCCTAAATGGCTTTCAATCTAAGCCCAGATAGTCACTAGTGTTGGTCCTACTGGAGGGACAGTGCTAAAGTTTAGAAAACACTTCCCAAAGTCCCTGGAAAGTTTTCTTTCTTAAACTTTCTTAAAGGGTTTGTGTACCTTAATTTTTAGTATGATGTAGACAGGGCCGGATCTAGGGGTAGGCAGAGTAGGCGCCCACATAGGGCGTAATCATGGGGGGGGGGCACATGTTTTAGGGGAATTCTTTTTTTTTTTTAACCCTGATTTTTAATAGTTTTTCAATTTTATAAACCGCCTGTTCCAACCCCCTCTTGTCTGTGATTCGTACAGCAGGCAAAAGCACTCCCCACCTCCCTCTTGGCAGCTGCTGGCACAGGTACATATTTGTGGGCAATATCTTGGCTGCTACTTGCACAGGTAAACAGATGATTTGGGGCCATATGATTGATTTGTGGCTGCTGCTGGCGCAGATGCATACAGTATTTGGGGGCAATATGATGGCTGTTTGGCTCCTGCTCGCACACGTACATATTTGGGGCAATATTGTGGATTTTTTGGCTGCTGCTGGCACAGGTACAGATTGGGGGCAATATGAGAAATTAGCTGCTGCTGGCTCAGGTAAATGGGGCAATATGGTGGCTGCTGGCACAAGTACACAGATGTTTTGGGCAATATGATGGATTTTTGGCTCCTTCTGGCACAAGTACAAATTAGGGGCAAAATGATGGATTTTTTTGGCTGCCGATAGCATAGGTACATATTGGGGGTAACAATGTGATGAATGTTTTGTCTTATGCTGACACAGGTACAGATTAAAACAGAGATAAAACAGCAAAGAAAATAATAGAAAACTATCGGAATTAGAATTAGTTGTTCTATAACATACTAAGGGGTTATAAAAAGGGGTTATAATACTCATAAAACATCATTTTTTCTAGTCTTTATAGTTTTTTTTATAGTGAAGCAGCTAAAAGTCTGAATCCCAAAAATACTCCATCTAAAACCTGTCAAATTTATGTAAAAGTCAATGGTAGCTGTCCCTTTAACCCAGAGGTGCCAAAAAGTGAGATCAGTATCTATCAGTAGACCTTTAGCTGGTGATCAGTAGATCTCAAGACACTGTCAACAAATAGCTTGTCTATATCGCCCTCCTATTTCATTTAATATGTTAAGATTACATAATGAATGGTTGTTTGTTAAATATAGCTACATTTTGTAATGTAAGTAATATTTTCTATGGAACAGTGCTAACTATATATTAGCTATATCTATATCAGTTATTCTAATGATATTGAATATTTTTGGATACTGCATATGTGCTGTTAGGTGCAATTCAGAAGTATTTGAGCTTTCATGTCTTGTAGAATGAATTATGTTTTACTGTACAGAATAAATGTATGTCTAAAGCATATTTTAAGGTAATAATGTAAAACTATTAGCTTACATTTCTGCACATATAATGGCTATTTAAATAACAAGTGTTCCATCTGTTCTAAAATGTATTTTCGCAGATGGTTGCATCCCAGTTTAACTGTACACTGGAAATGCCATTTTTATCAAAGACAGGATATAATTTATCAATAGGATTATTCTATGGCCAGATTAAGCAGCAGCATGTTTCTCTATCTTACTCTGTGGTTCTGAATAATAGTATAAACATGTTTTTCAGCAGTTCCCTAGCCCTGCAGATTATCTTCAGAGCAGATGCTGAATATTAATTCAGAATAACTGATGTCTAAATCACATATATATGTAGCAATTGTGTCCAAAAGGTAGATTGTGATCTACCTGCAGATCTTCAGCGAGTGACCAGGAGAACTCAAAAGGGAGGCATTGTTCACAAACATCGTTCTTCAATTCAATTGTCGTTCTGGTAACGTATATAGTTATAGCTGAGTTTATTACATAGCAATATTTAGCATTAGTAAATAGTACTGCTCCGGCAGAATACTGCAATGAAATCCATTTTTCAAAAGAGCAAACAGATGTTTTTATATTTAATTTTAAAATCTGACATGGGGCTAGACATACTTTCAGGTACCCAGTTGCCCCCAGTCAAGTTGGGAAAGTAACCAGAGAACAGCTCCCTGTTAGATATAAGAACAGCACTCAATAGTAAAAATCAATGTCCCATTGAGACACCTTCAGTTACACTGATTAGGAGAAACAATAGCCTGCCTGAAAGCAGTTCCATCCTGAAGTGCTGGCTCTTTCTGAAAGCACATGACCAGGCAAAATTACCTGAGATGGCTGCCTACACACCAATATTACAACTAAACAAAACATACTTGTTGGGTTAAGAATCACATTTTTCCATGGTAGAGTCAGGGCCGGATTTCCTTGTATGGTGTCGGACTGCTGGGGAGCTGCGGCTCTCTGGTGCTCTTTATGATGCGGCTGGGTGGCATGCCACCCCTGAAATTTTGCCTCCCTGGGCCCGAGCATATGTGGCCTGCCACAAGTCCTGGCCTGGGTAGAGTGAATTTTTTGCAGTGTAAACAGTGTAATTTAGGCATAAAAACTAACCATAAAAACAGAATCCCTTTAAAATGTGTGTGGCCAGCTTAAACAGCGTCAGACTGGGTTGGCGGGACACCAGGAAAAAACCCAGTGGGCCCCACCAACCCAGGCCTGCTTTCTGCGAACAACCCCATAACGCTTCTGCAAGTATAATAACATGATAGCTGCAAGTAAAATGTGGCTGATATGGCTTAAGCACCAGCAGAGGTGGTAGAGGAGATGCAGGTGGGGTGGGGGGCCCTGAGGATGCAGCCCCGGGGGACCTGTATGCCCCAGTCTGACAATGAGTTTAAATCATATACTGGGACTTCAATCTATAGAGTTCTGGTTGGAGATTGACAATACATTACAATAAACTTTACTGCAGTCAATTAAGTACCAGTTTCACCTGACAATAAGTCTGACAATACAGTAGGTTTTAACTCCAAAGTCATAGAGCTACAATATAGGTGGTTCCTTTTATGGGTCAGTAAGAGTGGCTCCACAGTTGTTGACTTAAATCTAAAATTGTCAGATGATGACTGGGACAAGCCATATGGAATGGTGACAGAGAGCGGCTATTTTTGTTTGATGATTACTGCAGTAACATTACCAAGGGGATGGTTTAGCAATGAAACACATTCAATTACGATCCCCCTTTTTTTAGTATGGGGTGAAGGGACAGAAACAATGCTCTATAAATAATCTATAATGAGAAATACTATCCTTCATACCCAAAGTGGGCATCCAGATATTTTAATGAGGGACATGCCAACATGACAGTTCAATCTGGGTCAAGTTTTCTATAATAGAAATATAACTGAAAGATTTCCATAATAAAAAGCTATAACTCTGCATGCACTAAACTGACATTGTCTTTCATGGCTCACTTACTTTTATAAAATATAAACAGAGCTAGTAGAGATAATTCAGCTGGAGACTGACCAATGAATGTAGCTGAAAAGAGCCATAATTAGATTCTGGAGTATAAAAAGGCAACTAGACCCATATCAAAAGGAGAGACACTGGAGGACGGGATAGGTTGATTATCACTGGCTACTTTAAGTACATGTGCCATAGGGTAAGAATTTTATTTTTAGTTATTGGTGCTACAGGTCCCCAAGGTCATTCCCACCTCCACCAGCTACTGCCAATGAGAATCATGTGAACACACCAGCAAATTGTGCACAATTTAAATTTATTACATTTGCCATCAACGGCAGACGGAAAGCATTAAGGACAATTCTGGACACTGACACAGAATTTTGTATTGGGAGAAACCAGAAGACCATGATGATATTATATGATACAACCCTGATGATAGTGATGTCTAAAATAGGCTGTTGAACTGGTGTCCCCCACTCATGCATTAACTTAATGCACAAAAAGTGAGCCATGATGGCACAGGACAACACCACTATCAAAATGGCAGACATCTCCTGCCTCTAGTCTAGTCCAAATTGGCTTGCCAGAGCTTTTCTAATCATACAATATCTCAGGAAAATAATTTTTCACTGAACATTACATGGGTCCTAACCAAATATCAGACAGCAAAAGAGGTTTTGCTCCAGAGATTTTGTACATGACAGATTTTAATATCACCTTTCCTAAATGTCTTTTAAAGAAATTGTGTAATTTACCTCTCTTCTCATTCCAATAGGCCTGTCACATAAAATTACTGAAAAGAGAAGTCAAAGCTCGCTAGGCAAAAATGTTTCTGTTGAGATCTTTCTCTAAGAAACAACAGTTATAAAAGTTATTCACCTGCTGACTCTGCCAACACAGCAGCTCAGTTATCTCCCCAGTGTCTGTGGAGATCATAACTTAGATTATAACTTAGAGAAAAAAGGAGTTAAATTGGAAAAAAAAAGGAAGCAAAGCTTGGCTAAACAAAGGGTCACTGACGTTCCAAACTGTTAGAATAATATATTGTACTTTCACTGTGGCAACTTTATCTGGGTACACACAATTGGTTATAAAAACCAGGATCTGAAGTTCCATTCACATGTTATGACAGAAACTTGGAAACAAAAACTTATTTTGGCAGGGCTTATAAGAAACATTGCCCAAAGCACCTTTAAAGGATAATCAATGGGTTGAAAGCAATAGAAGCCATGTGTATGGCTTTTCATTTCCATATAGTACACACAGAATAAACATTTTTATATGGCACTGCACAGAGTGCACAGTTCATTGACAGGAATGAACAAATACAGATGCAGCCACTTTGGTTTGTCTGTTTGACACAGAATAACTAAACACAGATATCCCATTTATCTCATTTAACACAGAAAACTGTGTCATAACATCCCATCTAATTAAAGCATTCACCATTGTGAACAATGGAGCTTTGGTATGCTAATGAAAAGGTTAAATGCATTAAATGAGTTAAGATGACTTAAGATAACACAGTTTCTTCAATTACCCCTGAGTCATGACGCATTAAACTCACAAATCCAAGTGGCTTCATCTGTACCTGCATAAGCAAATAACAGTACAATACATGCCAAAAAATGGAGTACAAAGTAGTTATAATACCCTTATTATGAAGAACCTGCACTTTCAATGGGTTTAACAGGTAATTAGATCAAATATTATGGCTTAGTAAAATCAGAAAGTATTCTAACATTTGTTTGTGATGTGTGAGTGATAAAAGCACTTACTTACCAATAATACAATGCTTCTCTGTGGCTTTCCATGACCAGCATGTGGTATTCACTATGATTTAAGTTAAAATAAAAAAAATAAATCCCTCTGCCTTCCTCTGAACACCTACTTTTCTTTTATTTATTTAAAACTGGCATAAATTCATGGTGGAAAACTGAGGATTCTACATAACCACAAAGCTAGCATAAGATTGTAATGGCTGATGTCTCCTTTTTTCAGAAAAATCACCTATAAATGGATTTTAGGGTTAACTTTTATTAAGTGCCACTTAGTTTGTTTGGACTCCTATGGTGGCTATATTAGTTTGGCACACCACAAGGGTTAATAGTAAAAGACTGGATGCTCAATGTGCGGACAGCCCCCATAATGCTTAAATCAGGAAAAGGGAACAGGGCACACCATTATTAAGCATTATAGTATAATTCTTAATAAAACTTGTTATAACCCTTTAGCTGGGGTCTTCTTTATGGGTCATGCATTTAGATTTTTAAATTTTTTCCCTGACGAAGACTCCGGTTACTAAGTTGAAATGTGTTGTGTTTCTGCTTGTAATTAAGCATTATGAAATAAAATAATTGGTTTCTTACAATATCGGTGTGCTCTTTTCCCTTTACTGTATTACAGTCCAATAAAAACAGTCTACTTATCGGTATACTTATATTGATGGGGTGCTAACAATCATAAAGTTCACAATTTTTCCAACCTCATTGTCCCAACAGTTGATCAGACAGGCTCAAAATTTTACTTTGTTAAATGATCAGTAGATAGGATGAACATATCATTAACATATGGCTTTATTTTGAACGGTTGGGCTTTATTTTGATGGGTTGGGTTAAATAGGTAAGTAAAATAGTGAATGTTTGTATTGATAATATCATAAATGACAGCACCCAATTGACATTGTATACTAGATACTAAAATAGAAATTAAGGCATTAATAATTCAAATAAATAGAAGGCAAATAGTTAATTTTTTTTATTTTACACATATTAATAGATATGTTTATATATAAATATATATATTTTTGAGATCTTCTGATTAACTTCCTGTGGCTAAAAATAGTAGTTTTAGTAGTAGTTTGTCGCAGTCGCCGGCGAAAGCGCGCCTGTGTGCAAGTGTGCGCTTTGATGCGCGTGCGCATAGTCGCGCGCACGTCTATGTGCGCATGCGCATGTTCGTGTGTGCATTGCGTCGCCCGACGTTTTTGGCCATGCGAGTTCACGCCAGGCCTATATCAACTCAATTGACATACAAACTAACTGCTAGGTTATCTTAGTTCATTTCCAAGAGACCCCAGCGTTATATATTTGATCTCCTGTTGTTGACCCGGCTATTCCTGACTCGCTTGAACTCTGCCTGCACCCGACCTCGGCCTGATATTGACTTCGAACCTAATCTGCCTGCATCTGACCTCGGCCTGACTCCGTTTATGAATCTGAGCTGCCTGCCTCTGACCCGGACCTGTTTGACCTCAGCCTTCATACTCTTGTTACTTCGTCTGGACTCTCCGGCCTCTTTTCACAGCGCATTCTTCCTGTTTCATCTTCAGGTTAGTCTGTCGCTGGTGGAAGCTGCTTGTGAGCCCTCTTCTACTAATTGATCCGCATAAAGCCTTATAGTATAACCTAGCCATGGATCAAGAAGAAGAGGAATCTGTGTTAAGCCAAATGACACAGCAACTGGCTGCTCTCACCCAAGCAGTCCAAGAACTACAAGGAGGGTACAACCAACTCCAGGACCAGCTGCAGAATGTGCAACCTGCTGCTGGACCACCTCCTGTTATAAACATACAGCAACCCAGTACTTCTGCCTCTTCCGCTGCTGCTGAGCCCAAGTTATCTCTTCCAGAGAAATTTTCCGGTGACCGGAAGAAATTCAGACTTTTTGTCAATAATTGCAAGTTGTTTTTTACGTTAAAACCCTCATCTTATCCGACAGATCAAGTGAAGGTGGGGTTTATTATTTCCTTGCTTCAAGGTCAACCTCAGTCCTGGGCCTTTCGTCTCATCTGTGGAAACTTTCTTTTCTGCCATGGCTGTTATTTATGACGATCCACATCGTACGGAGACTGCTGAAGCTGCATTAAGAGCTCTCGCTCAGGGCCAACGGCCTGTAGAGGACTATGCTATGGAGTTTCGGGAATTTGCTGTGGAGACTGAGTGGAATGATGCTGCACTCAAACATCAATTTAGTTTGGGGTTATCCACAGGTTTAAAAGATGAGGTTGCCCGTGTGGGAATTCCTGGCTCTCTGGAGGGGTTTATTCTTCTGGCTGTACAATTGGACATAAGGTTGCGCGAAAGGAGAACTGAAAGAGTTGCTGAGACCTCTCCTTTTTGGGTCACTCCCAGAGCTCCTCCTCCAGTGAGAGACGTTCCTGTGCTTCCTGACCCTGAGCCAATGCAAATTGGGGCTATCAGACCTATTCTTTCGACTGAGGAGAGATTGAGAAGACGAAGGCTTAACTTATGCCTCTATTGTGGGCAAGCAGGACATCTTCTACGAACCTGCCCTATTCGTCCAGCTTCCCCAAGTAAAAGAACTTCCTTTTCCGTTACTAATCAGTCATTAAGCTATTCCCCTTTACTGATTGTATCTCTTTCGTTACAGTGGGGAGAGGAACAGGTGAATCTTCCAGCCCTCATTGATTCTGGTGCAAGTGGGTGCTTTATTGACTCTCAAGTAGTGGATAATCTTCACATTCCTCTTCTGTCTAAAGAGAGTCCTGTCTTTATTAGAGTCGCGGACGGTTCTGCAATCAGCTCCGGACCTGTGACTCTAGAGACTATTTCCCTGATCACTTGTTTGAATAAAATTCACTTTGAGCAATTGAGTTTTGATGTTTTTGCTTCCCCATTATTTGCAGTCATCTTAGGTCTTCCGTGGCTTTGTAAGCATAACCCTGTTATTGATTGGGTCTCCGGAAAAATAACTTTTTACTCTGAACTTTGTTGAACGTCTTGTCTACAACCTCCTGGGAAACAGTTATGTGCGGTGCCTTCAAGTATCAAACTTAATCCTCTTCCAGTAATTTACAGATATTTTTGACAAGAAAGGTGTGGACATATTACCTCCTCACAGAATATATGATTGTCCGATTGAACTTTTGCCTGGCAGTCAAGTACCCTTTGGAAGTATTTATCCGCTATCTGAGCCAGAACTAAAGACTCTTAAGGATTATGTGGACGAGAACCTTTCCAAAGGGTTCATAAGATATTCTACATCTCCAGCAGGAGCTGGGATTTTTTTTGTGGGGAAGAAGGATGGTTCATTAAGGCCATGTATTGATTACAGGGAGTTGAACAAAATAACCATTAAAAATCGATATCCGCTTCCTCTTGTTCCAGAACTGGTACAACAGCTTCGAGGTGCAAAGATTTTTTCAAAACTTGATCTGCGAGGAGCCTATATCTGGTTATGCCATTCGGGCTTTGCAACGCGCCTGCGACATTTCAGCATTTTGCAAATTATGTTTTACGGGACTTTCTTGATATTTTGCAATTGTTTATTTGGATGATATTCTTATTTTTTTACAGTCACTTCAGGAGCATCGAATCCATATGAAAAAAGTCTTCACTCGTCTCAGAACCCATCGTCTGTATGTGAAATTAGAGAAGTGTGAATTTGACAGAGAATCTGTGGAATTTTTGGGTTTCATCATCTCGTCTAAAGGAATTCAAATGGATCACAAGAAGGTCTCTGCCATTCTGGACTGGCCAGTCCCTACTAATCGTCGGTCTGTTCAGAGTTTTATAGGATTTTCTGACTTTTATAGGAAATTTATCAAAAATTTTTCTCCGATTATTCTTGCTATAACTAAACTTACATGTTCCAATAAAAAAATTGTTTGGACTGACGAAGCACAAGTAGCCTTTTCCACTCTGAAGAAGACTTTTACTTCTGCCCCTATTTTGTGTCATCCTGATCCAACTCTACCTTTTGTGGTAGAGGTAGATGCATCAGAATCTGCAGTGGGAGCCATTTTGTCTCAAAGAACTACAGTTAAAGAGGAGCTACATCCTGTTGCTTTTTTTTCTAGGAAATTGAATAAAGCGGAACAAACTATGATGTCTCTGACAGAGAATTGTTGGCGATTAAACTCGCATTTGAGGAATGGAGATTTTTGCTTGAGGGTGCTAAACATCCAGTCATCGTATATACAGATCATCGAAATCTTTAATATTTACGTTCTGCTAAACGTCTCAGACCAAGACAGGCTCGTTGGGCAATGTTTTTTATGAGATTCTGTTTTCACATTACTTATCGTCCAGGTAGTAAAAATGTTAAAACTGATGCCCTTTCTCGCATGTTTTCCATAGACCCAACTCCAAACTCCTCTTCTGAAACAATTCTGAAATCAAGTGATTTTTTCTCTCTCCTTCAAGAATCTTTAATGGATCGTTTAAAGAGAGCATCATCTTCGGTACCTGATGTTATTTCCGGTCGATATTTCTTGTCCCGTAGGTCTAATTTATTATTTTTTGGAGCAAAGATTTTTGTACCAAGTGAGATTCGACTCGATGTTCTCAAAACTGTTCATGATTCAAAACTTGCTGGTCATCCTGGTATTAAAAAGACTATTATTTTAGCTAAAAGAATCTTTTGGTGGCCAACTTTAGCCAAAGATTGCACGGCATTTGTATCTTCATGCGAGACTTGTGCTAGATTCAAGAATCCACATTCCAAGCCAGTGGGGTTACTTCAACCTCTTCCTATCCCAATGCGTCCTTGGGGATCCGTTTCAGTGGACTTTATTTCTGAGTTACCACCTTGTCGAAAAGGTGAGTTACCACCTTCACAAGGACAGACTACGATTTTTGTTTGTGTCGACAGATTAACCAAGATGGCACATTTTTCATCATTACATAAATTACCTTTGGCTGCAGTCACGGCTGAAACATTTATTAGAGAAGTGATTCGTCTACATGGAGTTTCTGATGAAATTGTGTCTGACCGTGGTGTTCAATTTACTTCCCAATTTTGGAGAGCACTATGTAAGGCACTTCAGATTAAAGTTTCATTATCCTCTGCCTTTCATCCACAATCTAATGGACAGACGGAGAGGACTAACCAGACTCTTGAGCAGTATCTACGATGTTTTTCTTCCTTTGCTCAGGATGATTGGGTAACGTTATTACCTCTGGCAGAATTTGCCTATAATAATGCTCATCATTCTTCGATACAACAATCACCATTTTTTGCAAATTTTGGTCTTGACCCGGCTATGTTTCCAGCTTCTGTACCTGAAGTACCTGTTCCTGCAGTCCAGGATCGCCTTGCTTTTTTGTCTTCAAATTTTAAAACTCTACAGGAGACAATGGCCAAGGCACAACGTGATTATAAAGACTATGCGGACCGTAGACGTTCTCCGGGGCCAAACTTCAAAGTTGGAGATAAGGTATGGTTGTCTTCTGTCAATTTGAGACTAACTTGCCCTAGTAAGAAGTTGGGTCAGAAATACCTGGGACCTTTTTCCATTATTAAACAGATTAATTCTGTTACTTTTCAACTTGAGCTACCGTGCTCTTGGAAGATACATCCTGTTTTTCATATGGCTCTTCTTAAACCTGTGATTCCTAACATTTTTCAAGAACGGACTATTCCTCCTCCTCCTGCGGTTATGGTTGATGGTCAGGAGGAGTTTGGAGTGGAGAAAATTTTGGAATCAAGATTTCGAGGTAAATGAATCCAGTATCTTGTCAAATGGAAGGTATGGTATTGAAGAAAACTCTTGGGAACCCGCATCTAATCTTCATACTCCCAGTCTTCATCAGAGGTTTCATCGAGCTCATCCAGAGAAGCCAGGTTTGTTTCGCGTCCTGAGGCCGCTCCTTGGGGAGAGACCCCAGCGTTATATATTTGATCTCCTGTTGTTGACCCGGCTATTCCTGACTCGCTTGAACTCTGCCTGCACCCGACCTCGGCCTGATATTCAGGCCCGGATTTAGGGAAAGGCCCCCTAGGCCCGGGCCTAGGGCGGCAAGATGTTAGGGGCGGCAACAAGGCGCCCCCTAACATCTTGTGTAAGTTGGCTGCTCCTGATAGATCCGGCTGGCTTTAGGACCGCTCCTCCAGCCTATCTCCCGCTGTGGCTCCGCCCCCTCCCACTCCTCTCTGTGTTTGTGCTGCTGCTTCCTCTGCTGTGCTGCGTGTGTCCCAGCAAGCTGATCTGTTCCTTAGCTGGTATGTACATTTAACATTTCCCCTGCAGATCTGCTGTATATCAGCCATGTAGAGAAATATGTCATAGTCAACTTACAGATTTGCTGGAGGTGCAGAATCACAAGTGCTCTAAACCTGTTACAGATGTTTTTATGTCCCTTTCCTGCTTCCTACAAAATGAAAACCATTTCAGTTCTATTACACAATTAGTCTATTTTTAATATAGAACTTTTTATGCTTTAAGTTACTACTACGATAATCAAGATGAAATAAATATTTATATACAAACTAATAATATGAATTTAATGCTATAAATGAATGGCTACATATGAAATTTGATAAATTAATTTTGTACATGATTTTATATATATTATGTGATGAAATTAAAAACCTCAATTAATTTAAATCCATTTACTCCATTTAATTAATTAATAATTATTTTATTTCATTAAGAAGAAATTTACAAGAGTGCGACATAAGGGACCTTTTTCGTTTCAACCTATTACAGAATTAGGTTTACTTCCTTACACTTTTCCCTTGTTTACAAAATGTGATTGACTTGCATCTTAGCTGCAGGGTTCAGCAGAACATATTGGTTTTCTGTTATCTGACATACAGACTTGTGCAGCAGCAGATATGGCCAGAAACTGCTTCTTATAAGAACAACTGCGCTGCAGTACCAAGTGCAACATCAGACACAGTTTGTTCTATTTGTAAATTATCTTTTCAACTGTAAACAGGGTACTCTGCGAATTACTCATGTATAATAAGAGATAATGTACCCCCTACTGTAAATGATAAGGATTTTAAAAGACTTATATATAATTATAAAAAAAGACACCTACACGGACACAGCAGTTGCGAGACACTTTGCAGAAATGAAACACAATGTCAATCAGTTGAAATGGCTAGTATTAGAAGTAGTGCAAAACTCTCCTAGGGGAGGGGATGTGAAAACCAAATTGCTACAACGGGAAATGTACTGGATTAAGAAACTAAACACTGTGAATCCAAAAGGCTTGAATGAGGCTTGGAGCGTTAAAAGTTTTTTATAAACGGTCCTAATATGTACATCACTTTTTTTTCCAGATATTGATCAGTATTAATAGCCAAGATATGTTTGAAAACTTCTAATGGTAACGTGTGGGCTTAATAAATATGTTAAACATATATATAATAAACCAATGGCTTTTAAGGCCTAGTAATTTTTCGTACTAATGGAACTCTGTTGTTAAGAATTTGTTTTATAGAAAGAGGGCTTGGTAGGCTTTTGTAGGCAGTACTAAACCTGGGTAATAAATTGAAATGTTTTTATTCCTTATGGATATCTTTATCTTCACAGTCACTGTTATTCCTACTTCCATCTTAAAGACCTTTCGCAAAAAGTAAAGATACACAACAGACACCATTGAAACGCTTCAAAAGACTTTATTTGTACCAAACAAAAGACTGTATTGGATATCGTCACATCTCAGTATGTTTTTCTAAATAATTTTTCTACAGAATGTTTTTAGGCAAGGGTTAATAGTCGGAAAGTTTGTTTCCATTATATTGTGTCACTTCCTGTCTAGCACCTTTTAAGTAACGATGCACTGATTGTCTCCACACTTGACAAAGAGCCTCTTATGGTTCGAAACATGTAAAGTGTTGGTAAATAAACACGAATGTTTAGCAGTTAATCCTGCCTCAGCGCCTATCTTCTTGTGCTCTATTTATTGGTGGATTACTTATTTGCACCTACGGCGGAGGTGCCTCACAAGAAGATCGGGCAATATTATTTAGAGACTATTCGGTATCCAGTCAACCCCGACTTTCGAAGGATTTTAGAAGTCACTGAGGGGTTCTATGGCCATATAAAGGCACAAGGCTGCAGGCTGAGTTATACAGGGAACTTTGAGTATCACTCATGTATTATAATGGATAATGTACCCCTACTGTAAATGATAAGAATATTAGAAGTTACTGACGGGGTTGTTCTGGGACCATATAAAGGCACAAGGCTGCAGGCTGAGTTATACAGGGAACTCTGAGTATCACTCATGTATTATAATGGATAATGTACCCCTACTGTAAATGATAAGAATATTAGAAGTTACTGATGGGGTTGTTCTGGGACCATATAAAGGCACAAGGCTGCAGGCTGAGTTATACAGGGAACTCCGAGTATCACTCATGTATTATAAGGGATAATGTCTGCTGAGAAATGGGAACTACAAAGATTATGCTGCTGCCAAGATTTGACTTTTTTTTTTATAATAAATATTTAACTGATGCTGCGGTTGCCCACTGGAGCACAATTGACAAACTTATCAAAACAAGGGACACATCTCTCTCTGCATCTATGTATAAAAAGGTGTCTATATATAGAGAATATATATAGATATATCTCAAACAAGCCTAACTGCTAGTTGATCCATCTGATCCACTTTTGCATAATCATGTCCTGATTGGAAAAAGATTCACATCCAGAAAATGAGGGGGGGGGGGCGTCACAGTAGCTGGGCCTAGGGGGGCAAGGAGGGTAAATCCGGCCCTGCTGATATTGACTTCGAACCTAATCTGCCTGCATCTGACCTCGGCCTGACTCAGTTTATGAATCTGAGCTGCCTGCCTCTGACCCGGACCTGTTTGACCTCAGCCTTCATACTCTTGTTACTTCGTCTGGACTCTCCGGCCTCTTTTCACAGCGCATTCTTCCTGTTTCATCTTCAGGTTAGTCTGTCGCTGGTGGAAGCTGCTTGTGAGCCCTCTTCTACTAATTGATCCACATAAAGCCTTATACTTGTGGATTACTCATGGACGTCCACATGTATGTGCCTTACTAGCACACTGTTTATTTGGTTGTGGCAACCTTGTACTTGTCAATTGCCTAAGACAGGGTTTAAGTATTCGGTCATTGTGCAAGAGATATCTGTGTTCTGTATCTTGCCTGCACAATCATTACTTTTTTTTAAGGCATTCTTTAGCACTTAGCATTTGTGGAGTATTATTAATATAATTTTAAAATAACATAGGGTATGCAGAGTGATTTAAAAAAGTTGAATTAGAGATTATGATGAGATGCAAACAGTTTGGCAAGCTTTCTGAGGCATCAACAATTCTCCTATTATAGTTCCAGGGCACAATGTCATGGATGTATAAACTAATAACAAGACTAGGCTGTTAGACAGTGGCAATATGCTCTTCTGGCATTCTACTGCACATCTCTTCTTACTTTACAACTTGTAATTTCTATGAGAATTAAACCTTGGATTAAACTTTCCTGACAGCTGAATAAAATAAAGGTAAATAAATAGATACAATGGAAATTTTTAACTGAGTTCAGTTCACTTTTCTGAAATTGCTATGCAAGTCTTGAATCTAACGGGGTTCCAAGCTTATGTACATTGATCCTCCTACTTTAATTTTTGGTATCACAGTGATTAAAAAAAGAAAGCACTTTTTTCATTTACATTTGATTTCTGTTGTAATGGGCTTCTGATATAGAAGTTTTAGACAGCTTTAAACTCGTAGACAGGCTTTAGACTAGCAACCCTACAGTGAACCCTAGGGTTGCTTACTCTATGTTGAGCCAACAGCTGGCATTGGAAGCCTAAATTGCAAGTGGTGAAACACAACAGAAGAACATCAATTAATTTTTAGCCTTATATCCCATTTAAATACTGTAAATGCTAAAGCATTAAAATAACTATGGTTAGAAATGCTGGGTTTATATACTAAACTAACTGTACCAGAAAATAAGTTCACCAGTCCAGTAAAAGTATGAATGATTCTGTCCTGTTTCACTTCGCAGAAGAATTAGCAAAACTGCAAAAAATTTGCAAAACGCATTGAAGTCAATGGGTATCAAATTGTTTTTATACACAACAAATTTTAACATGTGTAACAATTTTTTCTCACTCCAATTGCATTTAAGTCAATCATTTTTACTTTTTTGTCTTTGTTTTGTCCAAATGCATTAAACTCAATGGGCGTTTTTCCTTATGGCGACTTTTTTGGTGCAGCAAATCTTTTCACGGCAGATTCATGCAGCAGTTTCACAGAAAAAAATGCAAATAACGAAATGCAGGAATTGGCTACGAATCCATGGCGAAAAAACTTGCTTTGTCTGGCCAGTCCTACACTCACTTTAACCTGAGGCATTGATAAATCTACTTCTACTTCATTATACTGTGCATTTTTCAAAGGGACTGAGATTTATCTGCAACTTGCTTTCAAGGTAATAGCTCCCATCATTCCCAGCTGCAGCCAGGTGATCCCAGTGGTGGTCAATAAAACATTTGGAAGTTTTAACCTTGAAAGCAAGCATGTTGCAGGTACAACTTGTAGATGAAAGTGAGTGTAGGCCTGGCCAGACCATGGATTACCTTAACATAGTTGGTCATCTTAAATATTTAGCAATATACTCAAATCCATTGCAGATGTACTATATATATTGTAATTTGCTTTCAGATCTAGTACAAATACATATAGGTCTATAAATCTGTTTTCAAGAAACAAATCCCTCAGATTCCAACAAAATATAATCAATAATTAGTGGAGGCAAAACAAACCTGTTGGGTTTAGTTACTGTTTCAGGTTTTTTTTTTGTTGCAGACTTCAGGCATGGAGATCCAAATTAGAGAAAGATCTGTTATCGTAAAAAAAACAGATCCCAATCATTCTGGATAACTCATACCAGTACTAAAAATATTCTGTGTTGAGTAAATTGTAAATAAGAACATTTTTTCAACCAAGGATTTGCATATTTTTTTTTATTTAAAAAAAAAAGAGAATCAGTATTTAATGTTGGGCTTTTAACCACAAAGCCAACTGGAAGGGGGTCTTGAATAAAGATGTTTCAGTTGTTACTATGAGTAAATAAGCAGCAATTATTGGTAAAATCTGATAAACAGAGGTTGTATCAGAAAACTGTATAATATAAATGCCTTGTTTTAAACCCAGGGGAATAGTTAAACATAGGGAACTGCATGAAAATATCCATTAAGAGCCTCTGACTAAAATAGGGTCTCAGCATTCCTACTGACCTCTTCATATTAGAATTACCTAAAAGTTAAATTAACACATGCTTTTATTATGCTTTATTATGTGTTGTATTATAGCTATGATTACTCCCAACCAATTTTCTACAATAAATGTAATTCTTTCTATTTGTTAATGTATTGTGATGTTTGGGGGATCACAGCGGGGTTTTTTTCACCAAACATGCAGGCCACTCCACGTTAAGGGAAGCATTTACTTTATTTTCTTCAGTTCAAATAAATCTCTCACAGACAAGCAATGGCATAAAAATCAAAACAGCTTCAGTTCAGCAACAAAATAAGTCCCAACAAAAGAGCCATGTACTTGCCATGAAAACTTGCAGTGTCCAGTCTGCCGGGAGTGAACTCCCTAATCTTTTAGTAAGGAATTTTTCTCCAACTCCACAGTGAGTAGCCACACATGAAAAAAACCAAACTTTTCAGTTTAACACCGCAGTGAGTTTTCCACCTCTGAGAAAACACTCCCACTTCTTTCACCTGCTGCTCACCTCCATTAAACACCCCTTGGATGTCCAGCCCACCTCTGGCTGGTTAACCCCATGGTGTCTTTTAAAGAGGTAATTTTAAAACCTAAAGAATGGGGATATATATCGGTCATCTACAATATATCCCCCCCAGCTTCTACAGTATGTTTCTCTGATGATAAGGTACCAGTATTAAACTGTGGTGCAAGCAAATAAAAAGAGAATTCTCAACAAATTAATAAAAAAAATTTAGAATATATATGATCCGGATAGAATAGATTGGTCTATAAAGCATTGGGACTACAATACATTTGGCACCCTATATCCAGAACCCAAGCTGAGCTCCCTGGTCTCGGCTCTCACTTCTGCCTTTAACCACTGCCTTTCACCTCGGGAGGAGCCCTCGGCTAATTGGATGCCGCCAGGTCTTAACAGAGAGAGGAGCAGAGCTAACGGTTCTGGACGAGCAAAGGGGCACGATCATCTCACCACAGGAAGGCAGGCCAGACAACACAGCGTGGAGCAGGCAGACCGGGCCAGCACAAGCAGAGTAGAATCGTCAGACAGGCCGGGATCAGGATTAGAGAGCGTAGAATGGTCGATGGACAGGCAGAGGTCAGGATTGGAGAAGTAGAATAGTCACAGACAGGCAGGATCAAGACTGGAGAGTTTGGAGTTAACAGACAGGCATGGGTCAGGATTAGAGAGATCAGCATAATAAATCAGGCAGGCAAGGGTCAAACACAGTAGATAAATCAGGATTCTCAAGGAATATACACACAGGAACAAGCTAATTTGAACCTAACAATGGGCAATGAGCTGCTACCTGAAATCCCCTTATAGACATTTAAATTTCGCGCCAATGCGCACTGGCGTGATCACTCCAGCGCACCTTTAAGAAATGCACACGCGCGGCGCATGCCCTAGGGGGACCGGAACCAGGAAGGAACAGGGAGCACAGCGGGCGTCCACGCCAAGGATGCGGCGCTGGACCCCACTGCCCTCTAGACCACCAGGGTAAGTTATTTTCCTTACATATGCCTTCTTTTCTTAAAGGGATACTGTATGGGAAAGCATGTTTTTTTAAAATGCATCAGTTAAAAGTGCTGCTTTTACTTGCAGTGAAATCTGTTTTAATTTTAAAATCTGACATAGAGCTAGACATGTTGTCTGTTTCCCAGGTGCCCTCAGTCATGTGATTTGTGCTCTGATAAACCTTCAGTCACTTTTTACTGCACTGCAGTTGGAGTCAGAGCCGTAACTAGAGGGGGGCGGGCCCTGGCGCAGGATGTGCAGCCGGGCCCCGCCCCCTCCGTACGGGCAGAAACGGACGCATTAGAACAGTGGTGCCAGCTGCCGGGGGGCCCTGAGGGGGTGCGGGCCCTGGCCCAATCGCACCCCCTGCTCCCCCGGTAGTTACGCCACTGGTTGGAGTGAAGTCACTCCCTTCCCTTCAGCACTAGCAGCCCATCAGCAGAACAATGGGAAGGTAACCAAATAACAGCTGCCTGGTAGATATAAGAACAGCACTCAATAGTAATAATCCATGTCCCACTGTGACTTCTTCAATTTCATTGAGTAGGAGAAACGATAGCCTGTCAAACACAGTGCAGCACTGGCTATTTCTGAAAGCACATGACCAGGAAAAATGACCTGAGATGGCTTGCCTACAAAAATATTACAACTAAAAAAATACACTTGTTGGGTTAGGAATGAAATTTTACATGGTACAGTGAATTATTTGCAGTGTAAACAGTGTCATTTAGAAATAAAATTTACACCACACAAATCATGACAGAATCCCTATAATACAAGGTAAGCTTGTTATTGGCTTTATTCAGTTCAAAGTCCAACATTTACCCAAGGCTTCCTTTACATAGTTACATAGTAAGTTTGGTTGAAAAAAACATGTCCATCAGGTTTAGCGTTGTATGTCTCTATAAAGCCGGCCACTGCTGCTACTTGATCCAGAGAAAAAAAAAATATTTGAAACATCCCCAATTTTACTTAAAACTTTGTAAAAAATCCTTCCTGAATCCAAAATGGCAATCAGAGCAAAGTTAATCCTTGGACTGGTCCAACAGCTATTTTTAATAACCCTGTATTTTCTCACTTGCTAAAAAGCCATCCAACCCTTTCTTGAAGCTATCTAATGTTATCAGCCAATATGAATGATTTAGGGAGAGAATTCCACATCTTCACAACGCTCACTGTAAAAAAAATGGATGCCATTGTGTCTGCTCAAAAGACCTACTGGTAAATAATACATTAAAGAGCTTATTACATGGTCCCCTTGTATATTTGTATATTACTATATATTATTACCTATTTATCATATTTCCAGTGTTATGACTCTTCTCCTATGTAAACAATCACAACTTGGCCAGTCTTTCCTCATAACTGATATTTCTATACCCTTTATCAGAGTAATTCTCCTTCTTTGGACTTTATAATTCAATAATATCCCATTTGTGCACTGAACTACATATTTTCATTGTTTTTAGTATAAAACATAACCCCCCCCATACTGCTCTGAAATAGTAAACTTAAGGAGCTACATTTGATTTTCTGATTTTTTTTTTGCCACAGTGTATATCTACCTATTGCAATAAACATTAAGGGGCAGATTTATCAAAATGTGAGATTAGAGCTCACCACAGTACAACCCACCCATGTTCTATTCATTCCTATGGGATTTTTCAGAATCATAATTATTAATGGAGTTCTCCATTTAATTAACATGCTTTTAAAAATCTGATAACAATGAATAGAAAGTGAATGGGTTTTATTGTGGTGAGTTCTAAATTCTAAATGATATAACATTTAATATTGACTCACACCATGGTTGCACACATATGATCATAGTTCTAAGAATATCTAGAACAGTAAAAAAAGTGTGCACCAGAAATCGTATTCTAATTGAACTCCAAATTGGGCTTTCAATAATATTTAGGGCATTTTCCTATATTTATCTGAGCAGGCCTAGGCCTAGGGCAGCAAAGATGAAGAGGCTGTATGCTGCCCAGCCATATATGGGGAACTTTGAGGTCTAGGGGGTTGATTCCATACCCCTCTGCAATCGATAGCACTTGTGAGAAATCCTGGGGGGGGTTGTATACCCGCCTGTGCATCCAGTCTGCCTATGTGTGTGTGATCCTGAAGGGGGCAGGAGCGTGTACAGGCAAGTGCTTGTCTGCTTGCGTGTAAGACTGAGCCTATTATAATCGTAAGGATCATCACATCTAAATGACATTCTGATTAGCTTCTTGGCACTAGTAGGCCAATCTGAACTATACTAACACTATCTTAAAGGAGAACTCAACTCCCCAATTAAGAAAACCCATTACATACTAAGCTAGATAGTTCCATCTCCCTGCTTCCCATCCCCCCCACATACTTTAATAGCCCTGAAAATGTCCCTAAAATATTTCTCACCTATCAGTGCATAGTAAGCGCAGCGGAACTTGTGGGTGCCATCTTCCAGATCGCCGGTCTTCATATGTAAGAGAACGCTATATTGGTATATTGGTGCATGCGCAGTTGGAGCAGTCTTCCAGTTCGTACTGTCTACGCATGCACCAAAAGTGCCAGAAATTGCAGAAGAGGACCCAAATTGCCGAAGAGGACCCAAAGGAATCTGAAGATCCGGAAGATGGCACCCATAAGCTCAACTGCGCTTACTCTGCACTGATAGGCGAGAAATATTTTAGGGACATTTTCAAGGTTATTGAAGTATCTGGTGGGGGAAGCAGAAAGGGGGGACTATATAGGTTAGTAGGTAGGGTATTTTCTTAATTGGAGGGTTGAGTTCTCCTTTAAGGTTGATTGAAGATGTGTTATGATCCCATTTTCTTGCAGCCAGTGCTGCATCTTCTAAGTGAAGATGTTGCTCATTGCCCTGTGTGGCAGTTTATATAATATAGGGCCAAATTCAATCCAGTGACAAAAAGTTTTATCACGTGAAAACTCATGGATACTATTCAATCTGAGATGCAATTCAATTCAGAAAACTTATCTCACTGTTTATCACATTAAAACTCTATTGAAGTCTATGGAAAAAAACTGGAACTGAATTTGGAGAAAAATGTTCTCCCTGAACTGTAACTCCTCCATGAGTTTTCACGTGATAAACTATGAGATAACTTTTTTTCACTGAAATAAATCTGGCCCATAGGTGATGCCCAACCATGGGACTTA
The DNA here is from genome assembly GCA_038501925.1 of Xenopus petersii. Lineage (NCBI taxonomy): Eukaryota > Metazoa > Chordata > Amphibia > Anura > Pipidae > Xenopus > Xenopus petersii. Next base: position 93,588,547 of record CM076689.1, read on the forward strand.
ATATAATGTTATAACTCCAGAACTTAGGTGCTGACTCTAAACAATGTCCAAGAAACACAGTTAAAAGGTCTCAACAATTGTGTTCTGTGCACATGTATAGAGGATTTATCCATTTAGATAGGCAGAACAAGTAAATATTATTGTGATCAGATCTTCATGAGTAGTCCAAACAAAGTGCTGGCAACTTGCAGGATAAAGATCAATAAAGTTGTCATCTTTTAATGTCTTTTATAAAGTCATATCCAAAGCTAAACTGCATGACTATAGTACAGCCTTCAGCAGATGTTTCAATGACAAACTTAGCTGTCTGGATTTACCATTTTCTGCTGTTTATTTTCCAAGTTCTGACATTGTCTTTGATTACCTTGTATCCTGCCTTGAGATTATAACTGACTATCTGCTAGAGTACATGACCACAATTTATGGCACAGGCAGGATATGTGCAGCAGAAACATGGAAAGGAACACAGGGAGGGCTGTTTCAATAATTTCCAGCTAAAAACTGAATTTATTTTGAAACATGCAACTCTGCCCTTAGACCACCACACTCTGACAGGAAATCTTTAAAAAGTCTTGCTCCCAGCTTTTCTTATCCTCTTAGCAATTTATCATTGGGACACTTCTGGACCTAGGACACCCCAGCACTGTCCTAATCATCCATCAAATTGGCAGCAAGAAAGACAATTGCATGAATAATGGATAAAGGGGCTGATTTCATACAGATACAGGTTTGTGCACAAAACATAACAGAATGCAATGGCTCTGCAGTAATTTATCACTATAGCTTAAATCCAAAAATCTGTCAAAAATGGTAGCTTTTTGCCTCAAACCCCTTACTTTAAATAGAGCACATGTGATGATTTCACTCAGTCTTTGAATTAACAGATATATACCTTGATTGAATTCAAGTATTAGTTCTCAAAAACATAATCGTAGGGCACTGTACAGCTGGCAACACATTGTAGTGTGTTTTGTAGTGGTTCTTAACTGAACAAGGAAAGCTGCTGATGTTGTATGGCTGGACAACGAACCCTGTATCAGGTGGTCCAGGGTGCTTTAACATAACTTAAGACTCTGGATGGTTCATTTAAAGGAGAACTAAATCTCCAGAGTTGCACAGCAGAGTTAAAGGCACCATCTTCTGTCTGCTTCTGATCCTCTTCTGTAGAGTGGTGACATGGATCTTGGAGGAAAATGCACAGTTCAATCCATGCCCTGAATAAGCTCCTACTGTGCATGCACCTGCAAGTTCAGCATAGGCAATGTCAGAAGAGGATAAGAAGATTTATAGCAAGTCAGTAGACTTCTGGAAAGGGGGCAAGGGTTTTGTTCTCCTTTAAGAAGGTTTTTATATGATTTATAGATAACAAATATCATTTTAATGAATGAAAAGGAAGCACTGGATGAAAAATAATTACAAATAAGCTATTATTGTTGCAAGTGATCCTTTTGTATAGATTAAAGCTGACAATAAGGCTATTTTAAGTAGGCTTCATTTCAGATGGGTTGAATACAGAAAAATAAGTTTTTTAAGGTTTTTATGGCTTTTTTCTGTTATGTTAAAAGGGTTAAAGGAGAAGGAAAGGTACAGAATCAGGTTATTGTCAATATATTAACCACAATAGTTCAAGCTATAGCACTATTTATTTTGTAGAATACTTTACCATACCTGAGTAAACAGCTCTAGAAGCTCTCTATTTGTTTAGGATAGCAGCTGCCATATTAACTTGGTGTGACATCACATCCAGCCTGAGTTTCCCTGCTCAGTCATAGCTCTGGGCTCACATTACAGCAGGGAGGGGAGGAGGGAGGGGGTGGGGAGCAAACTGAGCATGCTCAAGCCCTAGCCCTGGAGGTTTAAAATTAAAACAGGAAGTCTGATACAGAAGCCCATGTATACACAATAGAAGGAAAGAAATGTTGTGTTTCTTTTGACAGAGGACATTACTTTGAGGGTAACCTTTCTGATAAAGATTACTTAATATTAGCCTTTCCTTCTCCTTTAAAGGAGAAGGAAAGGTTAAAACTAAGTAAGCCTTATCAGAAAGGTCTACCTAAATATACCTGTAAACCCTCAAAGTAGTGCTGCTCTGAGTTCTCAAAGGAAAACTCTGCATTTCTTTCCTTCTATTATGTACACATGGGCTTCTGGGCTTCTGTATCAGACTTCCTGCCTTCAGCTTAAACCTCCTTGCCCTAGGCATGAGCATGCTCAGTCTGCTCCTCTCACCCCCTCCCTTCTCTGCTGTTATCTGAGCCCAGTGCTATAAGTGAGCAGGGAGAGACTCAGGCAGGAAATTATGTCACGCCAAGCTAATACTATAGCTGCTATCCTAAACGAGAGCTTAGAACAGAGCTTCTAGAGCTTTTTTCTCAGGTATGTTAAAACATTCTACAGAATGAATATAGCATTGTAGCTTGTACTACTGCAGCTAATCTATGAAATGCCTCTGTAGCTTTCCTTCTCCTTTAATACATGTTTGGGTTAAAAAGCTTGTTAAGTAATTAATGATGTAATTTCCCAATTTGTGATTTATAAAGCCGTTGAATGCCTGTGTTAATTATGCCTATGAATACTTATCCCACATACGAAATGCGTCAGGATTTGATGATTTTAATCTGATGAAATAAAGTTGCCTTTTACTTCATGAGTGGTGTCTGGAGTGCTTGCCAATTCATCCTTCAATTCCATACTCACCTCCTGCTACGGGTTAGGGGCGATGCACCCGGGCCACTCGATTCATATGGTGAGTGCATTTTCCCTCCAAGTCTTAGAATTGTTAAGGAGTTGGTTAATTTACACCCAGGTCACAGTACTTACGCCTGAAGTGTTTCATTGCTATGATTACTCATAGTACAATTTCCAGTAAATGCAAATAAGATTGGCTAGTAAACTTTATTTATAAAGGGTTTTGGAATTGAGCTGCATTTACTTACTCCTTTAAGAACCAACAAACTGCAGTTACCCCTAGTAGCCAATCAGCAAGTAATCTGCTAAATTAGCAAAGCACTGGTGCAATTTAGCACCACATCCATATAGGGGTTCCAAAAGCCATATATTGCATTATTATGTTGCCCTCCAAACTCTTTTTTTTACGCTTGCTGTGGTTCATGGTTAAAAAATGTTGGGGAATCCTGTTTTAGGCTATGATGACCCCACAGTTGTCACCTGGTTATCACTTATATTTACAGTATATATGCCAGAATGATACATAGTCTTTAGACTAATGTTGTCACAAATGAACTTTATGATACGGATGGATAATATGGGTGGCAGAGATATAATGGGTGGCAGAGATGGCATTGTCAGCCTGTGGACAGCAGCATTGACCTTCTCAAAAATACTTGTGGAGCAAGTGGAGCCAGGGCTGGTCTTGTCCAATTCGGATAACAGAAACACTGTGACAAGCACTATATACGAGGGCAGTATACACTGTGAGGGTTACCCACTGTAAGGGACCCTCATGAGTACAGAGTCCAATAGATTCAAACGGGCCAAGGTTGTCCCTGGGTGAAGCCTCAGTGCTTATGAATTTGTTTATTTGAAGTTTTATCTGTAACTTGGTGGAGGTAACTATAGCTACATAATGGAAGTAAATGTACCTTTCCATATATAGATAATTACCACATCCATTTATTTTTTGTACAAATTTACTGGTCATCCATTGTAATTATAAAAGCTGAATTAGCTAAAGATACTACACAGGCATTGACATAGATATACTGCCAATATGCACAGAGGTTTCTTTGCTCTGACTTGGCTTGACTCTTGCAATGGTGTTTCTTCAGTCTAAAATATAAACAGGCAAACACATTTATTACAAACTTTTATAAAATTATTAAATAGGATTTAAACTAAAGAAAATATTCAGAGTAGAATATTATATAGTTCCATTTTGCCATCTAGAGTTCAAATTTGGGTATTGCAAATACTTTGGAGTAACCTGACCTTAGTTTTATATATGTATGTATGTATGTATATTTTTATTTGTATAGCGCTCCTTGAGGGCAAAGCACTGTACAGCAAAACAATAAATTAGTAGTAACAAACAAGGGGTCATTGGAATAAAAAGTAACAATAGGTGCATTATTAGAAATACAATTCACTTAATATAAAATATAATTACAATACAGATTAAGTGGTGAGTGTCAAGGAAACAAAAGGCTAGAGGACCCTGCCCCGTAGGGCTTACAGTCTAAATGGGAGGGTAACATACAGACACAATTCAGAGGGTTATTAAAGTGCTGCAGTTTTCAGTTTGTTACACTGTTATATAAGTGCCAGTTCCCAGTTCAGATGTTATCCAGGTGCTCCCAGAGGTAGTCTTTGAGTTTCGTTTTAAAAACACTGAAGGAGGATTCTCTCCTGAGAGATTCAGGAATGGCATTCCAAATATAAGGAGTTGCAAGAGAGAAGGGTTTGATACGGGAAACAGCAGTAGTAGTGGGGGGGTACAACCAAGCGGTTGCTCTGAGAGGAGGGGATTTTGGCAATAAGAAAAGTGACAGTGGTGTTAATATGATCAGGGCAGGAGAGAGAGGAGTCAAAGATTATCCCCAGACAGCGTGCTGAGTTGACAGGATTAATGAGCATGCCATCAATAGAGATAGTATATAGGGGAGTAGGACCAGGTTTATGTGAAAAGATGATTAGTTCAGTTTTTGTTAGGTTGAGTTTGAGGTGGCGCTGGTTCATCCAATTTGAGATAGCTAGGAGGCAGTTGGAGATTTGAGCCTCTGTTTCAGCTGTTAATGAAGGTGTGGATAAATATATTTGGGTATCATCAGCATACAGATGATAATTAAAGCCAAATGATCGGATGAGATCTCCCAAAGACAGAGTGTACACGGAGAACAAAAGCGGACCATATACAGAGCCTTGCGGCACCCCCACATTAAGTGGAACTGGAGATGAGGTTTTCTTATCATAGGAGACAGTGAATGATCGGTTAGAAAGGTAAAAAGAGAGCCAAGAGGCAGCCTGGTTACGGATGCCAAGCGAATACAGAATCTGCATCAGGAGAGAGTGGTCAACTGTATCAAATGCAGATGATAGGTCAAGGAGTATATAAAAAAGCAACCTGAGAATTGTATATTGGCTACGATGGATATAAAAAGTCTCTATATGGTCATTCTTCATGAAGAGGGTATGCACAATTTACAATTCGAGGGGCCTCTTCACATTTTCTTTTGGAACTGTTGTGATCTCCACTACCACCATGGGGTCTAATAAAGCTCCATCTTATACCTTTCTTTTCATAAATAACTATGAAGAAACCTCAAAATTTTGCTGAATACCTTTTTTTTTCTATAAATGCTACATCAATGACCTATTATTTGTCTGGCAAGGGTCCAAGTATGAATTAAAGGATTTAAACTCCATAAGCACTTTTGTAGAATGTGTCGGACGCCATCGATCCGACAATTCTAAATAAAAGGGACTCCAAGGCATGGGTTCAATTCCACGAAAATAGGTTGTATTTGTTAGTGTTTCCAGGTGCTTCTAATTTCTCTGCTGATGGTTTCCTGAACATTTGACCATCAGTTTTAGGGTCATGAAGAAAAGACTTCATCCAACTTTATCTGATCTGATTTTACATACTAGCCTAGGCAGAACAGATTTTGTAGCATCCTACGAAATATTGTGCTGTTGTATGGAGTTGCATGGAGGTTCAGATAAAATCTGACCTACAAATTACCCTAAGATTCATACATACCTTCAGTGACACTTCAGTTGACTTTTGAGATGGAGGCATTTCTTACGGTAGGCGTTTAGCAACCTATTCAGATAAATAGGAACTTGACCACTAGGATAGATGAGCCTCGGGGAGCTCTTGCAAAACAAGTCAATTGGTTTTGGCAGGGAAAAACTTACAAATGTCAAGATTTTTGATCAATACATTAAGAATTGTTGTGGGGACTAAAGCAATGCTTTTAACTAATCTCTACTAAGGTGAAAGGAGAAGATGTAGATATTTTAATGATTTTCATACTATTCTACTTAGTGATGGGTGAATGTATTTGACAGGCACAAATTTGCGGCAAATTTGCCCGTTTCGCTGCCAGCAAATAAATATGTGAATTTGCCGTGAAAATTTGCTTGCAAAAAATTCACCGGTGTCACGATTTTGACGCCGGTGTCAACGTTTTTTGACATTTGTTTCAGCTGCCTTGACAGTGACGGAGTGGGCACGGGGTCGGCAGTCAGGGCTGCATTCCTGGAGCGGAGGAGCGGGAGACATCGCCTTCCTACTGCTGCTGGATGAAGAAGAGCTGGAGAAGGCGATCGGGCAGTGGACACGCTGTCAGTGTATAGCCAGGAGGAGAAATCGAGCACTGCAGCCCTTTCGCCATTTCTGAAGAGGACAGGAAGTGGAGTTTCTGTAAGTTATTTCTTAATAAAGGCTTTGCTATTTTAAATTTTAATTTGTGTTGGTGTTTTTTTTTCGTTGTATTAGAACTAATTATTTTGTAAAACTTTTTGACATTACTGGTCCTTTAATGGGCACCGGCATCAACTTCGCAAATTTTGTGAAATTTTGCGGGACAAATTCGCAGGACAAATTCACCCATCACTAATTCCACTGTCTGGGTTAAATGAATGCATAGAACTAGTTCCCTTTTAAGACTGATCCAATAATGGGTTAAGGCAAATTTCTAATGAAGGTGACTTTGGATTGAACAATCATGTTAGAGTAGACTTACAAAAAAAGTTATAATCATTATGCTGCCTGGTGTAGCTTGTGTTAATGAGGGAAACAAGCAGCAAAGTTTTGATATTGCCATAATATTATTTATAATTTTTGTATAATTTAGTTTGGGACGGTTGCTGCTAATGATTGCGTATTTTCATACTAGAATGACAATGGTCTTTGGAACGCAAGGCCATCTTTGAGGAATGTGGTGACAGGATAACAGCGTCTATAAAGCCAGAGTGTAATGGTGTTGTACTAAGAGTACTTGAAGGAGTAACTTCAAGTGGTGGCTGGTGAAGCACATAACAAGTGATAAACAGATCCTCATTTTCATAGAGGATTCTAGGGGATAAACCTTCCTTCTATGAACTTCCCACTAATCACGCTAGAATATATATATATATATATATATATATATATATATATATATATATATATAAATGCTGTATTGGCTTTACCTACATGCCAACCATGGCCGCAGTGGCTGGCATTTGGATAATTTATGTTTGGTGATGTAATGGCAAGCTTTTTGTTTATGGTTAACAGAAAGAATAATAACATGTTTAAAATAAAAGCAGTGGCCGACCCTCACCTCACCGTGTGGTTCTTTATGTTAGCTTTAAGAGTCATAGGTTGCACGGCGGTCACAAATGCCTCCTCACAGTCTAACTCCAATGTTTGGCCGAGGTTACCACTTATACGTAGATAACTTTTACACAAGCATCTTCTTATTCAGAACCCTTTATTGTTTGCACACCCCAGCTTGTGGCACCATTAGGAGTATCCGCTAAGGATTGCCCAAGTATTTGCTGAATAACAAATTAAAATGTGGAGAAGTACATACTCTACTGATGAGCTCCTGGCGCTAAAATTTGCAGACACCAAAAATGTTTATATGCTTACTACTATCCACAATGAGAGTGTAGTTGTCCAACACAGATGTGGCAGGCCCTCAAAATCAAGCCACTCTGTTGTAAAGAATATAGTATGCATATGGGTGACTTTAATAAAACAGACCAAATCCAAACTTATTACGACGCCACCAGAAAAAACGTTGTTTCCAAGGCAGCAGAACCAGGCCCGAAATTTAATTATTGCAATTATCTGCTGCAGCTGCTCCCTGGCCTTTTGTTTGGAGATGTACAGGAGGTTCCAGATATGCCTGACAATGACAATGTTGCCCGAATGGTGGATAAGCATTTCATTGCCCAAATTCCACCAACTCAGATATAAAAGATATACCCAGAGAGTTTGTAAGGTTTGCCATTTGAGGGATGTTAGAAAAGATGGGCGGTATTTTTATCCCAAGTATACTTAACCCTGTTTTGAGGTTACCATACTGTGGTACACTACGAGAGGACTTTAATTTTGTGTTGTGTTGGTAGGTTAGGGCTCTCTGTGTTTGTTGGTGGTAAAAGGATTTTATTTAGTAAACACACCAGTAGGTAAACATTTTATTAGCCCCAACCACAGTCTGGATGACTTCCAAATTTCTGTTATCAAAGCCAAAACAGAAAATGAATGCAAAGTGTGGGAATACAAACTTATGCAAACCTTAGGTCAAGGATTTATGACCAAGGATTTATGGCCAATTACCAAGACTAGAAACAGATGCATACATTTTTTTCTGTGGAGATAACTACTACAGGAATCTGTTATCTACTTCACATCTTAGGTCTAATTCATGCCTGGTCTGGACTACTTTACATAACCCACCTCCCTATAAGTCTGTCCCTGCTTGCAATACAAATTATGTTTATGTCACGTGTTGTTTCTCCTTTTGTCCATCACAGTTTTTTGTAAACAAAATGCTGTATATATGTCAGTGCCAACATTACGTCTTTGTAATTAGCTTTGAAGAAGGAACTGCAATGTTCTGAAAGCTTGCTGTGATTATCATCTTACTTAACCAATAAAGGTATCTCCTTTACACCACTTTTGTTATGCTTTATATCAAAAGTTCTACCCTATAACTAAATCTGTATAGTAAACTTGGCATGCTCTCGGTTTTTATTCAAACTCTAGTAGTTACTGGTTAGGTGATGCTTGTTATTTTGTGTTTATTTTTAAGTTGTGATTGTGCAGTGGGTTTTCAAGCTCTAGGTTTTTATGCACATGTAGGGGCCCCTATGGGTATGGGTTAATCTGCCCTGCAGCTTTAAGGCCCCCACCTTTTTTTCTTGGAGTGATCTGCCAGGAGAGAATGACACTCCCCTGCTACACTGCTATATAGTGTGTGTAGGGAGTGGCCACTTCCTCTTTGGCCTGTGGATGGTGATCCAGCTGGGTGTGCTCAGGGGAGCCTGAGCACAGCTAGGCCCAGAAAGGCCCATGTGCTTTGGAGAAGAAGTCGGGGACCAGGTAACACCGTGAATGAGGAATAGTTACACTAGGGCAGACTTGTCATAGTCTCTCTAGGAGAGAAAGGCAGAGAGGTGAGAGAGAAAGAGCAGCTGAAGCTCCAACAAGGATTTGCAGTAAGGGAGTAGCTTCCCAGAGGCTTTGTGTGTTGCCTCCAGTCAGGAACCTCAGTGAAGAGGGACTGTAGGGTAGAAGCTGCTTGCCTGACAACTTCCAGGAGGGAATGTGTGTAATACTGCAAATGCCTAATGGAGATCTTTCCTCTGTGAGAAATGCCTGCAGCTCTGTGTGAGAAATGTGCTATTGCCTCAGCTCCTGCGTGAGTACTAAACCTGTGGTCACTTGCCTCGTGCATAGTTAAATAAACCGTTTCTGTTTTACTGCAAGAACCTCCTGGCGCCCAATTTGTTTGTTGTATGCACAGTAGCCTGGGGGATGTAGTTGCACTACACCATAGAGGGAACACTTCCACATGGCGAAGGCCCTGACCCTGTTGTGTGAAGTCGCATGTAACCCATGCTTCTACTGCTAGCTGGACAGTTTAACTATTTGTGTGCTGTGCAGCCCAAATAGGTGTTACACACACGCTAGCAATAACTGGTTAGATGTGCTGGCAAAATGATGCACTTTTTTGTGTTTTGTAGAGTGGTTTTTCAGAATTAAGCCCCCCCCATTGAGATCTAATTTTTTTGCAGGTCCCCACCACTTATAACTAGGTTATAGACATTGGTAATAAAAAAGAAGTTTTGACAAGGCAAAAGTTGCCAGTTTTTATGATCTTTGTTGTGATTTATGGTGTAGGATTTGTTTTAGACTAGTGTGTGTACACTATCAGTTAGCAACAAAAACCTTCTCTATACTATTGTAGGGACCTATAGGATCTGCTAGGCTTCTATAGCTTTAAATCCCTACCCTTCCTTATTCCATAGTTACTATGCAAAATCCATGGCCCAAATTCACTAAGATGCGAAGCGCCGAACGCTAGCGTCAATTCGCTAGCGTTTGGCATTTTTGCTACTGCGCAAATTCACTAACGAATGCTGGCGTAGTTTCGCTAGTGTTACTTCGCACCCTTACGCCAGGCGATTTTTCGCTAGCGGCGAAACTACGCAAATTCACTAACTTGCGCAGTGTACTGAACGCTACCTTTTACGCTAGACTTCCTTAGCCACCTCAGACCTGGCGAAGCGCAATAGATAGGGATTGTTTCCAAAAAAGTCAAAATTTTTTCTAAGTCCCAAAAAACGCTGGCGTGTTTTCTACATGATGGGTGATAGGCTGAAAAAGATCGAAAAAATTTTTGGGGCTCCCCTTCCTCCCCCCTACATTTCCTGACTCATGGCAACTTACCTAGACAGTGGGCACATGTGTAGGGCAAAATAAATTTTTTATTTGCAGATTTGAAGGTTTTCTTGGCATTTGTAGTGCTGATACGTATTCCTCCATTGAAATTTGAATTTCGCGTCGTATGCAAATTAGCCTTCACTAGCGTAACTTCGCTTTACATAGCGAATCAACGCTAGCGCAACTTCGCAACCTTACACTACCCCTGAGCGCAACTTCGGATTTTAGTGAATTTGCGGAGCGCTGGCAAAACTACGCCTGGCAAAGCTCGGCGAAGTTGCGCCTGGCGCAACTTCACATCTTAGTGAATTTGCCCCCATGTATCTAGTTTAAGTATTTCACTATTAGTCATTGGCCAAAGGGTGTATGACCACTTCCTGCCACACCTCCATATAGTGTTGGAAAGGAGTGGCCTCTTCCTCTTTGGCTGCTGGTGTCCTATCCAACTGGTTGTGCTCATTGAGCCTGGGTACACCAAGGTCCAGTAAAGCCACTGCCCTAAAGGGACCTGTACCTTTAGAGATAAGTCGGGAATCAGGAAATCCTGTGAACGCGCTTCCAGCAAGCACAGGTTATACTCTTTAATAGACTCTCTAGGAGAGTAAGATAGACAGATTATACAGAAAGAGCAGCTGTGTGCTCCATCAAGGATAATAGCAGGGAATAGCTTCCCACAAGGCTTCCTTGTATGCCTTTAGTGAAGGGACCACAGCGGATAGGGTGTTAGGCTAGACTTCTTCTCCCTAACCACTCCACTGGATGGGATCCAGACCACTTAAAGGTGTATTGCCTGAGGGAATTGATGTATGCTTGACTATTTGACTTATGGGAGTGACATCTGTTATTGCTGTATCAGCCTCCTCTATCTACCTTCCTCTGTGACTTGTTACATCTACCTCATACGTGAGTAAACCTGTGGTCAATATTGTTGCTCTTGTCAATAAATCCATCAGTTATTTCATCTAAAGAACCTCCTGGCGTCCAATTCCTCTATTTTTGCTTACAATAGCCTGTGTAGTGTAATTTTACTACCCTTTAAATGAAGCTTCCATTTGTGGGTAGTATGTTTCTTGAATAGTCTTGAAAATGTTTTTGAGCACAGGGTGACCGAAACACTATGGTTTAGATTTGTTCTCAGTGTAGGCATTCTGCATTTTTTTCCTGAAAAGTTGTATTTGGAATACTCCGGTTTTTTTGTACTTATAGCACAAATTGAATATTTATGTGGTGTTTAGGTTAGACAAGTTGCAATGGCTCTCTGAATAGGAATAGCACTTTGATCACCAGTAGGGATGTAGCGAACTGTTCGCCGGCGAACTAGTTCGCGCGAACTTCGACTGTTCGCGTCCGCCGCAAGTTCGCGAACGTCGCGCGACGTTCGCCAATAGGCGTTCGCGTCAAAATCGTTCGACCATTCGATCGCTAAAATCGAACGATTTTAGTTCGAATCGAACGATCGAAGCCATTGGATTGAATGAAATCATTCGATCCAATGGCTTCGATCGTTCGATTCGAACGGAAATCGTTCGATCGAACGATTAAAATCCTTCGATCGTTCGAATCGAACGATTTTCGGATGTTCGAAGTTCGCGAACTGTTCGCAATTTTTGCCGGCGTTCGCGAACACATTGTCGGCGGTTCGCTACATCCCTAATCACCAGTGGGGCACCAGCTTTTTGCCATAGAAACTTATGGAAAAATTTAACTTTGTCTCTCTTTTTCCTTTATCTCAGACCAAATTTCCAACTTCTACAAAGGACTGCGGCCACAATTCTCAGTGTAGAAAAGCATGAATATCTTTGAATAGCGGAAGAAGTGTACTTTTTGTAAATATATGATTTGTGGGGGTTATTTCACAGGTAAGGGGCAGTTTAGGATGAAAAAAGTTGAGAACTGCATATAATTTCACAGTCCCAATATATCTTATTGTCCCTGCTTTGGGGTGTTTGGTGGCTGCGTCTCTATGTGTATCCATACATATGTGGTATCGACTTATTCAGGGGAACTTGCAGATTGTTATTGAGCAGGTTTTTGTTCATTACCATCGGAACTTGGGGAGAAAAATTTAACTTTGTATATAATTTTTCCTTTATTTAAGACCAAATCGCTGACTTCTGCGAAGGACTGTGGCCACAATTCTCCGTATAGAAAACAGAGAATGGCATCTTTGAATAGCTGAAGAAGTGTACTTTTGGAAATATATGGTTTGTGGGTGTTTAGACTGAAAAACTGCAAGTAGTACACAGAGCACAGCCCCCAGATTTTCAACTGCAATTGCCCTTATGCATTGCTCCTGTTTTAGGGTGTTTGGTGGCTGCATCTCTATGTGTATCCATACATATGGGGTATCATTTTATTCAGGAGAAGTTTTTCTTTCAAATTTCTGTGGTTTGAACATTTATAACAGTGTTATTTTGTTAGATATACATTTGATCCTGCGTCTAAGTTTACATTTTAGAAAAAAATAAAAATGCAAAAAAAAAAAGCTCAAAACGTTATGATGCACTGGTAAAATGTATTGAAGGTCTGTAGTTTCTAAAAATATCAAACTTGAAGGGATAATTTAGATGTACATATAAGTTATGCTGCATCCACTGTTACATGTGCTTATCCACTTTGTTCTGCTGTAAAATTCTACAAAATGCTGTTTTAATTTGGGGGATACTCCTGGACAAAAAATGTGGGTTACTATATTTGTAGGGGCAGGACAGGACTTTTACAAAACACAAAAAAATGCATGTAACAATTACTTTTACTTGGAACAAAAACTCAAGATATACACAATTTTTAATATTTATTTTTACATATTTCACCCAAAATACACATTAAATCTCCAGAAAAGTTGCAATATTCCACTTGCATGTCCAAGCCCAATTTGCAATGAAAAAAAACAATATATCATTTTCCTAGTTTCATGGAGGTTTTCCTACTAAAAAACCTTGTTAAACTGAACAAGTAGCAATTGCTTAAAAACGGCTGGTATTTCTCGTAACCAAAATGGGAAATTCTGCTGGCACTTAAAAACTCTGTGTTGTGCTGTCAAATATAATTTATGTTATTAAATAGTAAATCAAGTAATGGGGCATCATGGCAGGTTTAGTAAAATGGGTGGTTCACCTTTAAGCTAACTTTATGCATGTTAAAGAACGACTAATTCTAAGCATTTTTTCAATTCTTTTTTATAGTATTTGCCTTCTTTTCTTTCCAACTTTCTAAAAGGGATCACTCAGCACATCTAAAAAAATTGTTATTGTAATATTTATAGTTAATGGTACTTTTTATTACTGCTCTTTCTATCCAGGCCCTCATCTATTCATATTCCAGTCTCTTATTATAATCATAACATGGCTGCTAAGGGTAGTTTGGACTCTAGCAACCATATTGCTGAAACTGCAAACTGGAGAGCTGCTGAATAAAAAGCTATATAACTCCACAACCACATATAATAAAATATAATAACCAATTGCAAATTATCAGAACATCACTCTCATCATACTAAAAGTTCAGGTAATGGTGAACAACCCCTTTAAAAATGTATTAAGATTACAAATGACATTCCCATGCCTCTGTGTGATTTGTCATTACTAATGGTGATTGATGAAGAGACAAATTTGGCATGCTGCATTGCGCAACAAAAAAAAGTGATGCCCATACACCAGTGCATTTTGTCGAATTCGCAATTTTGCTAATTTTTGGCAAAGTGAAACAGGTCAGATTCGCCCATCACTAATGAAGGTGCTTTTCGGTTAAGAATCGTTGTCTATAGCTATAATAAAGTAATAATAGTAATTATACAAAGTAGTAATAATAGTAATTTAGGGTGAAAAATAAAAGCACATCCATCAAGTTCAACTGGACTAATGTTAAGCTGAACCAGAGGAAGACGAAAAACCCTATCTCAAGCCCCCTCATATGACTCACAGGGGAAAATCTGTCATCTCCAAGATGGCAATAGGGTCAGTTGTTGTTGGATCAACTTTGTAATAAGAAATAATTTCAGTAACCCTGTCTTTTTGTACTTGCTAAAAAGCCTTCCAACCTTCCAACTTCTTGAAGCTAATATATCTGTCCACAACCAGTTCTGGGAGAGAACAACATTACAGCTACAGTATAAAAACACAAAACCTTTTTGATTGAATATTATAACTGACTTTGCTCTAATCTGAATTGATGCACTCATGTCTGCTGTATCTACTGGTAAAGTATCATAAAGTTGTATGGTCCCCTTGTATATTTATACATAGGTATCATATACTCTTTAAAGGGGTGGGTCACCTTAACGTGATACTGACACTAAACTAAAAACTAAAAGTCCAATTTATCTCACTATTTTCTGCTACAAACTCCTATTAAATTCGCTCTGGTTTTTAAGGCTTATTTACTATTATATTTTCTCAAAATAGTATGTACTACATACAGTACAACAGATGTTTGGAAGGATAATGCTAGTGACTTCATGGCTGCCTTAGACAGACTTGGTTTTTTTTATCAGATTTACAGGAATAATAATTGAAAAAAAGCTCAAGAGTGCTAACATAGCATCTAATAAAAGTGCAGCTGTTATTCAAATGATGTACACACTGGTTTTACATTATTAAATGGGTTATTCCTAAAACAAAATGTTATAAAATAACCAGAGGGATCGGCTTGGAACAAGAGTTGCTTCTACAGTTATGGGACCTATTATCCAGAATGCTCGGGACATGGGGCTTTTCGGATAATGGGTCTTTCCATAATATAGATCTTCACACCTTAAGACTACTAGAAAGTCATGTACACATTAAATAAACACAATAGGCTAGTTTTGCTTCCAATAAGGATTAATTATATCTTAGTCTATGGGAGACCACCTTTCCTTAATTTGGAACTTTGTGGATAATGTGCTTCTGGATAACATATCCCATACTTGTACCTTATTTATTCAATATAGAGGTTTGTAATGAGTTAAGGCATATTTATAAAAATGTGAGTTTATACTTTAATAAATAAAAACTCACCCACGTTCTATTCATTCCTATGGGATTTTTCAAAGCATATTTATCAATGGGTGAAAGTTAGAATGCACCATTTGATAAATAGGCTTCCAGAAATCCCATAGGAATGAAAAAGAGCATGAGTAACCTTGTATTTATTAAATTCTAAACTCTGCCTTTAAAAATTCAGAAGAGATGTTAAGGGTAAATGGAGATAGAGAGAACGATAGAACCTGTGGTCAACACAAATACTCCTACATAACATACTCTGATGAATTATGCAGCGCTTGGATAAGGTGGTATTTTCAGGGTTGCACTAGCAGTTTAATAGACACAACATTTCTATATATGCCCAATACAGATATAGGATCTGTTATCCATAATTTAAATTACTATACTTTAATTATTAAAAAAATGCAAACCCAACAGGATTGGTTTGCCATCAATACGGATACATTCAGCTTTACTCTACTGTTTTATATATACAGAGAAAAAGGAAATCTATTTGCTTAAAATTGAGTCTATGGGAGATAGCCTTTGCATATTTCAGAGCTTTCTGGATATTGGGTTTTCAGTTGAGGGATCCACACCTTTATTGTCGGTTCAGCAGAATATACAGTAATTGAGTACTTTAAGCAGCATTTAGTCCTATGGAGTAGTACGACTTATAGGATTCAGACAATTCTTGTTCCACACAAGTACAAATCAATCCAGTATCAGAACTCTTAAATCTGAAACACCCAATATTTTTTTCAATATACTGTAAACCTAAGTGTGTTAAGTGACACAAGAATATGCCCGTTAGTGCTCACTTACTAAGCACTTGAGCCAATGCCAGATTTGTGCAAGCTGCATATGAATTGGTTACAAGCCCTAGAGACTCCCAAAAGTATTAACTTATGTAAATGCCATTTTTTCTCATCTTTGTACAGTAGAAAGATTGTATGCATCGAGTACATAAAAGTATTGAACATTAAGGGTCAGCTGTTTCAATGTTATCTGGAATTGTAGGGAAAGACAGTATAGGATTGGCAGAGTAGCATGGCATTTATTATGGAGTGGAATGTAACAGCCTCTTAAGAAGTAGATCAGTTAATAAGGAAGAAGTACAGTTGGATCACTGTATTGACATAATTTGTACCAATGAATCCATGATGATGGCACCCTCAGTCAGACATGTAATTAGTTGGTAACGGCAGACAACAGTAAATTTGTGTGAAGAAATCTGATGTATTTACTTGATTACCAGGAAATTTGGGTAAACACATGTTTACCGTATATTTCCATATGGTGCATTATACATTTTAGAATAATAATCTTGTAACGAAAAATTTTGCGTGCTTTTGAAATTAATCTGTATCTTAATATTTCCCAGTCATCCATCCTTTTCCTTCCTGAACACATCCTTAATCAGATTCTTTGCAGGATCCTGGAGTTTTTACATTTGTACTTTTATCTCTTTAGAGCAGGATATAGGAGGTGACTTTATCTTCAGGCGGCAGGATATAGAATGACATACTGTAGATGCTTACAAACTCTTAATTGATGCCATCTTGCTGAAAATATAATGTATGTACAATATGCTATATATATTGCACAGTACAGTACAATAATAAAATAACAATAAAGACAAAATATAGCTACATTTAAGTTTAAGTTATGCTCTTTTTCTGGCATTTTGCCATGTACTGGAATCAGATCTATATTTTCAATTTTGGTCACTTCTAGTTAGCACGATTAAAGAAGTTGTTCACCTTTGAGTTAACTTTAAGGGGCCGATTCACAAACTTCGAGTGAAGGATTCGAAGTAAAAAAACTTCGAATTTCGAAGTGTTTTTGGGCTGCTTCGACCATCGAATGGCAACTTCGACCTTTGACTACGACTAGGACTTCGTATCGAAGGATTCGAACTAAAAATCGTTCGACTATTCGACCATTCGATAGTCGAAGTACTGTCTCTTTAAAAAAAACTTCGACCCCCTAGTTCGCCATCTAAAAGCTACCGAAGTCAATGTTAGCCTATGGGGAAGGTCCCCATGGGCTTGGCTAACTTTTTTTGATCTAAGGATATTCCTTCGATAGTTGGATTAAAATCCTTTGGAATCGAATGATTCAAAGGATTTTATCGTTCGATCGAAGGAATTATCGATCAAACTATCTGCATTAAATCCTTTGACTTCGATATTCGAATTTAAGGCTTGGAGGCAAGTTTTGGTTGCATGAAAAACAGATGTCTCTCAAACCGAGCCTCAAAGTAGGTTGACAATTCACATAGGGGCTACTAAATGGCCAATCAAAGAACTTGTTTGGCACCCCAAGAACATTTTTCATGCTGTTGTTGCTCCCAAACTCCTTTTACTTCTGAATGTTGCTCACGGGTTCAAAAGGTTGGGGATCCCTGCCCTGGAGAGACAATAGTTTTTTTAATTTCCCGTGCGCCAATCCCCATTGCTCCTGTCACCCTGGAGGCGACAGGAGTGACGAACGGCCTAGGGGCGCCCACTACCGTATATACTCGAGTATAAGCCGAGGTACCTAATTTTACCTACGAAAACTGGGAAAACTTATTGACTCTAGTATAAGCCTAGACACAACTACAGGTCTGTCTCCCAGCAGCGCACATTCTGCCAAAGCGACCCACCAGCGATCAACCGGACTTCTTTGCAAAGTTGATGGTGACAGAGAATTGCTAAACGGATTACTGTGTGCATTGTCTTACTGTCCCACTACCATGTGCAGAGGGTGCTGTTTGATATTGCCATCACTGTTAATCTTTCGTATAACCAACAGAGGGCGCTGCATGATATTGCAGTCACTGTTATTCTTTCATATAACCAACAGATGGCGCTGTGTGATATTGCAGTCACTGTTATTCTTTCATATAACCAACAGATGGCGCTGTGTGATATTGCAGTCACTGTTATTCTTTCATATAACCAACAGAGGGCATTGTGGGATATTGCAGTCTCTCCCCAAGTGAACTGTTGGTATAGGAATGATTAAAAGTGACTGCAATCTCAGCTACTCGGTACCGCTGACCTGAGTATAAACTGAGGTAGACTTTTTCAGCACATTTTGGATGCTGAAAAACTTGGCTTATACTCTGGTAATCCGGCCCTGTATACTACAACTGCACAAAATACAAAGATAGAGTTAGTGTAACCATAGGAATAGAGAATGCCAATAAAGATCTTTTCAAAATCAGTTTTCAGAATTACAATTCTTTCTGTAGCTGTAAGTAAAGATGTCAGATTGGTGTCCAGTAGATGGCAGAGTTACACTGTTTAGCAGAATAGTAGAGGTTATTTATCTTTCACTGTTAAACCACGTTCCAAATAATATTAGCATTTAAGATCAAAATGTTTTGGTTGCTGGTGTTTTTTGTGTTTAATGTTTTCCTGTAAATATAATGTATACACCCAATAATTGTATAAAGCTGTGGATTATGTTGGTGTTATATAAATACACGATAATAATAATGCACTACTCTACTAACTATGACACTTGGTTTTGACTACCCTATTAATTGAGACACTAAGCTTGGAAGACTCCACCACTGGGACACTTGGCATGGACTACACTAATGATTGGGGCACTGGGCTTACAACTCTGAGTGGGCATGGACTACTCTTCTGATTGGGATGCTGGGCACAAACTACTCTTCTGATTGGGACACTGGGCATGGACTACTCCAATAATTGGGACATTGGGCTTAGATTACTCTACTAATTGGGACACTAGGCTTAGAATACTCTACTGTTTAGGACATTGGCCTTCTCTATTACTCTTGGCTTGGGCTACTCAATTAACTGGGACACTCAGCTTGGACTATACTACTGTCCTTTGCCTCAGGCCTGTTGAATCACAGCTCACAACAGTACACATGACTTTCTCTTTCACGTTGGCCCTCTCTAAAAGAATGGAGGAAGGGCTTCTTCACTTACTTCACAGTTCTTGCAAACACCTGGGCACCAGTGGTTCTTATCCTTAGTTAACTGTATGTTTCCTGGAATGTAGAGCGACAGATATATCTGCCTTATTGTGGCTTACTGCAGTTTTACTGTTCAATTCTAATCAACTATCAATAACAGCTCAATATCTCCTCTCTACATTTTGGATACACACAGCTTTGCCAGACACGAAAGGCGAGCATAGCAGGGAAATCCCCTGCACTTTATTTAGTCATATTATGTAATGTTTTGGGGGCATGCCCCTTCTTCAGACATCATGTTGTCTGAAGAAGGGACACGCCCCCAAAACATTACATCATATGACTAAATAAACGTGCAGGGGATTTCCCCGCTATACTCGCCTTTCGTGTTTTTCAAATCTTTATGTATCCAGATCATTGGGAGAGGCGCCGACCCCTCCAGCCAGCACTAGGCATTCGCAGACAGGAGAGAACCGGGGTAAACAGGATTCTTTGGTTGCCTCCTCTCTACATTTTACCATCCTTGCCATGGGTGTCAAAGCAACTTGGTCTGGAACTGCTGGAATTTCAGATTCTAATCAACAGGCTCTTTGATGTCACTTTATGAGAGCACACAGCACATTCACTTCACAGAATTAAAATTTGAAATATTTTATTTGGTTTTCACAATAGACCATAAAAAACAATATGATAACAAATAGTATGCAGAATAAGAAGATTAATACAATGACGTATTATTCAGAATGTATAACTTACAACGAAGTAATATGTAAAATAAAATATAAACTAACATGAACTAACTATCACTAACTAAGCCAGTGGACGCATAGACATTCTTAAAAGAAAAAGAAGAAAGAAAAAGCCCATTGTCTTGGGAATGTCAGATAACCGCCCCTACGAACATTTTACAATTGAAGAAACTGAGATATTTGACTTCTGGTATTGGAGTCACAGAACTCAAAGTAAGGAGACCATTTAAGTCTAAATGATTCTTTGGAATTATTTCCTTTAGTTTTTACTAGTAAAGCTTCCTGCCAACTAAGCTGGTTCATAAAAGCCATTGTGTCTGTCAATGAGGGAAATTCATTTTGCTTCACAGAATTTAATATATTCTCATTCCTGATGATATGGAGAAAGGAGGTTACAGTAATAGTCAATGGTAGTACTCAGACCCTCACAGTGTACAGCTTTAAGCCTTTCCCTTTAAGCTGGCAGGTGATGCCTGAGGTACTAACCTTTTCTGCTTTTCTCTGTGAAGCCTCTTGCTGGTTTCAAAACTACCCAAATCCAATCTGTTACCCTAGAGTCATTTATTACAGGTTAGCTCTCAGGTTAGCTAGTCCTACCCTAAAGAGATCTCAGGATATTCAGAAAGAAGCCCTCTGTATAAACAAATACCTCCCTCACACTACATAGTAAGTAAGGTTGAAAAAAGACACATGTTCATCGAGTTCAACTTTTTTTTTTTTTTATTAACTACCTATCTGCCAGTTGATCCAGAGGAAGGCAAAAAAAACCCATCTGAAGTCTCTCCAATTTGCCTTAGAGGGGGAAAAATTCCTTCCTGACTCCAAAATGGCAATCGGACTAGTCCCTGGATCAACTTGGACTATGAGCTATTTCCCATAACCCTGTATACCCTCACTTGCTAAAAAGCTATCCAACCCCTTCTTAAAGCTATCTAATGTACTAATGCCTGTACAACTGAGTCAGGGAGAGAATTCTACATCTTCACAGCTCTCACTGTAAAAAACCCCTTCCAAATATTTAGGCGGCACCTCTTTCCTTCTAATCGGAATGGGTGACCTTGTGTCAGCTGGAAAAACCTACTGGTAAATAAAGCATTAGAGAGATTATTATATGATCCCCTTATATATTTATACATAGTCATCATATCACCCCTTAAGCGCCTCTTCTCCAGCATGAACATCCCCAATTTGGCCAGTCTTTCCTCATAGCTAAGATTTTACTTAGCTAAGTGCTCAATACAGTGGAAGAATGACCCCCTCCTCCCTTAACTCTATGCCCCTTTTAATACAGCTCAAGACCTTATTTGCCCTTGATGCTGCCGACTGGCATTGCTTGCTACAGACAAGTTTATCATCTACAAGGACTCCAAGGTCCTTTTCCATAATGGATTTGCCTAGTGCAGTCCCATTTAGGGTATAAGTAGTGGCTTGGATATTTTTACATCCCAGGTGCATGACCTTACATTTATCAACATTGAATCTCATTTGCCACTTAGCTGCCCAGATTGCCAGTTTGTCAAGATCCTGTTGCAAGGATGCCACATCCTGGATGGAATTAATTGGGCTGGATAATTTTGTGTCATCTGCAAAGACTGATACATTACTTACAACACCCTCCCCTAAGTCATTAATGAACAAGTTAAATAAAAGTGGACCCAATACTGAGCCCTGGGGGACCCCACTAAGAACCTTTCTCCAAGTAGAGAATGTCCCATTAACAACCACCCTCTGTACCCGATCCTGTAGCCAGTTTCCTATCCACGTGCAAACGACTTCATGAAACCCAGCAGACCTTAGTTTAGAAAGCAGTCGTTTGTGGGGCACAGTATGAAACGCTTTGGCAAAATCCAAATAGATCACATCTACTGCCCCCCCACTGTCCAGAATCTTACTTACCACATAATAAAATAAAATCAAATTCGTCTGACATGACCTATCCTTCATAAAGCCATGCTGATTGTTGCTCATAATGTCATTCACTAGGACAAAATTTTTAATGTGATCCCACTAGCTGCAACTTTATTTGTATGAGGGGGCCTTCTATTAAATTGATGCTCTTCTGTTTAAGGTTAAGATTTAAACAGTGTAAAAACAAGTCACACCATAGATTTTTTTGGGGATTAAAACAATATGTAAAATGTATGTTCATCAGAAGCCCTAGTCATTAAACTCGTATTGACGGGAGTGTGTCCAATAAAATCTACCAGTTATATTAATAAAATATAGTTTTATGGTGAATGGATACTGTACTATTGTAACATGTATTGTTTATAAAAGTCAACATTATACTGTTTTGCAGTTTTGTGCTGCCGTCTTGTTCCAATTAAAATCAGGCTCCTATTACAAACGGATCAGACAGCCTCCAGGCATGAAAAATGAGAAATAACAGCTAGTGACGCACACAGAGGTAAGAGTAGTCTTATTTACTCATTTTATGAAACATATGCATATTGAATATATTGATAAGCTCAACTAAATATCCTGTTGCTGGTTCATAAGATATATTTTGCTCTCAGGGACAACAGAAAGACTGTGGGTAATAATGCACTTTGTTGTTCTAGGCATTTAATATACCACATAAAAGGCCTTAAAGCAGCTCAGCTTGGTACTTCACAATACAGCACTTTTAGCGTTGCAAATCATTAACACATTTTATTTTGTATTTCACTTCAAAGACTTGTTTAAAAATAAACAGATTTTGACATTGGATAAATTAATCCCCTACATTTGCTAAACAAAAATGTTTTAACACTATTTGGCCTTAGAATAATACTGAATGCTTGTTTTCACATGGCCTCTTTGCTTAGGCTGTGTTATGAAAAATACATTCCTAAGGCTGCTAGGAATCTTATACCTGGCTGCTACGCCCCTTTTATTAAGCAATAAGTACTCATTGCCTTGTTATCTACTTGTTCGGATAGGAGCTATAAATTGCATTTCGGTCTTTTGGAAGGTTGCAATAGGGGCCTAGACCAGTGCTGCTTCCTGGCACTTTCTTGCTGGCTATTGACCACAGAAAATTTGAGATTGTGTGAACTCCTCAAAAATATATTTAAGCAATAGTTTTAAAATTAGCTTTATTAGGACATGACAAAGAGGCCTAACATATTTCATGCCTAGTGTGGCACTTGCTCATAAGCTTCTGATGAAGCGACGTATTAATCACGAAACGCGTCAAGATACTCTCCCTGCCCACTTGTTTTAATCTGGATTAATAAAGACAAACTTTAACCTCACATTTGGTTCCACTCTGCAAAGATTTTTTCCTGGTCGTCACCCTCCACTTGTACCTCATGAGATGACTTACTCATAAGCTAAAAGACTTCTTTACAAGGGGTTCAGACCAAAAAATAAATAAATCATACATCAACCAATCAAAGGTCAAAGCATATTTAAATCCCATGTGTAGTGATGTGTATACACTAGTAAGGAGTTTGTTTTATGTTGTAACATGGGATTTAAATGTGCTGGAGTGCTGGACTTGATAGCTAGTAACATTTCAATTTGTGCAACAACCTTTTCCCATTTTAATGCAACCATATTTGAGGTTGGGGTTGTTAAACCCTAAGAAGACATAAAACATTTAGAAAGACTGTAGATTTACAGTAAGATGGGATAGGTATATGTTCATTAGGAGATGTTCCACCCTTTTACAGTATTACCACATTGTGTTATGTACCCCAATGGTGTTTAGCTCCCTGCACCATCTTAATGGAGTCATAAAAATATGATTACTGTGGCAGTATAAATTGAGAGAGGAATTTAAATTGTGCAGGATGGAGGGTCCTCAGAATTTGTGTTTATACATTTGTGTGTTTTCTCTAAACATATAAATGGTACCTTTGCACTAAAGTTGTCCAGACACAGTTGTAATAAGATGCCAATTTGGCTTATCAAAACCAGTTTGGCAGATTTATTGCCTTGTGTATAGGACTTCCCAACTGTGCGGATGCCCAATGGCTTTTCACAGGCCAGACCCATGGGCCAATGACTGGATAAGCCAGATACTGTCCAGTAGGTGAGTGGCCAAATCAGGCACAAATCCACCCATTTGGCCACCTTGCCAAATCAATGGATCTTAAGATGTATGGTCAGTGTAAAAAAAACAGTTCACAGACATTCCAAAGATATTTTGTAAACTAAAAAATGGACACACATGCACCGCTTGGTCATGGATAAGGGGTGTTTGGTCACTCTTCACCTTCAGAATAAATTGGATTCAGATGAGAAATTAGTGAAATCAGCCTTGATGAGTGGAGTAGAAGTTATATATATATTGGCTTGGTAGACCAAGCTTCAAAGTTACCTAACTTCAGAGTTACTGGAGGAAAATTGGAGTGCACCATGTAATAAATATGCTACTAAAAATCCCTTAGGAATAAATAGAAAGTGGGTGAGTTTTTCTGTTGTGCCCTCTAATTTCTCACTTTGTTAAATCTGCCCCAAACTTCAATGTTAGCCTAGGACCCATCTAAGGAAGTCACTAAGCTGTGTTTACTCCATTTGTACAGTGTTTTGCTAGTGAACACTTTCCAGATCTACAACAGGAAATAAACAATTGTCTCCATTCCTCCATGCCCTTAGCAGATAATTCTAGTCTATGCCATAGGTACCAACGGAGCATCATTGCTGCTACTGAACTATAACTCCCTAAATCCCTTGGCAAACATGAGATAGAAATTGTAGCACTATAAAGCCATGGTCCATACTTTTCAAATGTTAGTTGCATCTGTTCCTTTCATATGCTGAAATGATCTGTTACTTTCCCTCGCATTTCCCTTTCACACGAACCAGGATGACCTATATGTTTGTCTTCTCTATATTTGTTCCTCTAAGGAAAGAACACCCGAAAAATAGGTCACTGAGACAGTAAAAGTCAAGAGGTTTTGCTTCCTTAACCTACACTTCGTCCTTTGAAATCACTCTGTAATACTGATGGACTCACAAAAAAGACAGAGGTGGTCCTACAGCCACTGTATGCTTTAAATAAAAGAATTATATATAAATTAAATTTGAGAAATTATCCATTTAAAAGTTTATAAAAAAAACTAACTGGCTACAACTCTAGCTCTGCCTGTTTAAAATGGGTTACATAAAAAAAATAAGCCCAAAAATAAAAACCCAAAGTTGCTTTGACTATTTGTATAAAAACATTAATTTCATATAAGGATTAATAGCACCCAGTATTAAAGTATAAGTGCATTGGTCCTCTTCTACCAACTCTATCAATACATACACAAAACCTATGACCAGCTACGGTGTCAATATGGGTTTGCCAGGACATGTGCTATCAATAAGTACATTTTTGATTGATTCATCTGGTGCAAGTAAAAGCTCCCATATGCAAAACACACAAAATGAGCCTTGAAGAAGCCACTTGTGAAGGAGAACACACCCAACTACTTTAAAAAAAAAAAAAACCTATAGCCTTTCCAGTATACTTCAACATTCCCCCATATTAAACCTGCACACCTACCCACTTTAAGCCCAGTACCAATCCTACCACCCTCTATACCTAGCATCTCCCCCAATTGATATTCTGCAGCTGTCTCACTCTATACCACATATCTTTCCCACCACTATACCCCACCTCACCCCAATTTACATTCTGCAACTATCTCATATTACAAACAGCCCCATTCCTGTCATGTACGGCTCCCTAAATTCAGAACAAGTATTAAGCTCCCTGGTCAATGCTCAATCTTCCATCTGAAGCAGCCGCCTTTGGCCTCGGGAGGAGCCCTCAGCTACTCAGATGCTGCCAGCTCTTACCTTGAGAGGAGCAAAGCAGATGTTCTGAACAAGCAAAGGGGCACATGTGTTTCCAGGTTTTTGGACGGAAGGCAACAGTTCAGGGAATAGCCGAAAAGTGTAGTCAGGCAGGCCGGGTCAGTACAGGCGGAGTTCAAGCAGGGTCAGACAAGCAGTGGTCGGTACATTGAAGGGTTCACAACCCTCTCTTTCATACTACTGGATTTGCATGTCTACGTTTACTGTTTCTTTCTACAGGTCAGACAAGATTCTGGCGGACTTTAACTCATTTTTACATTTACATTTACATTTTACATTAGAGAAGTAGGATGGCACACACATTTGCAAACATGCTTAAATTAAAATGCTTTTATTCTGATCTCAAACAAGTGTTTGAGATCAGAATAAAAGCACTTTAATTTAAGCACGTTTGCAAATGTGTGTGCCATCCTACTTCTCTAACGTATGGATATTGGAAACCAGTCGAGCAGCAAGGTTTCTGGATAGAGCACCACAGCGATACAGCCGCAGTCTTTTGAACTATTGTATGTTACAGCTACTTGAGAGCAGTCAAGTAGATTGCATGGAGGATATACCCTTTTCTTGGATGCAGATGGAACTATGCAATTTATTGGGTGGCTCGTTTCTTTCCTTCCTCCTCCTTTTATCCAGTGTATGCACAGTTATCTCACATTTATGCTTCTGGCAAACAAAAATATTGTCTAATTTTCATAAAGGGTAATATTTCTTCTTTCATCTTACCTAACATTTTCTAAATGCACCTTTGGTGTTGTGTTTCAGACTGCCTGCTACTTATAACAGATCAAAACAAAAGGAAATGTACGCATTATCACAGTGCATTTAGGCAAGAGATATCTGGGAGGATACTGAAATGCTTCCTTAAGGAAGTTAGTCTCTAATCAAGACTTGCAGGAAGATCTATGGCATGTGAATTACTGCAATGGGAAGTAAGTAAGCATATTGCAGTACACATTACCACTAACATTTAGCATCACGAAAGTTGCTTCCCTTTTAGTATTACATGTGATTAATACATCATTCCTCTTGCTTGGTTTTCTCTTTGATCAGTACAAAAGAGCCCGCCAACCCTACGCTCTGCACCTTGTAGTGGATTGTTCTATGCATCACCATGAAGGGGTGGATTATCGTCTAGCGCAACTTCTTCTACAGTTTTCTGCATAAGGGGTTTCTTTCCTTTCTGCAATTTGGATCACCATGCTTCAGTTCTACTAAACATTAAGTAAACCCAATAGGCACTTATCTTCACTGCAAAAGGGATGTTGTTACAGAAGTTCAGTTTATAGCATTCTTATATATATATATATATATATATATATATATATATATATATATATATATACACACACTGTATATATATCCATACATGCTTTCTCCTATAGTGGAGGCCAGTCTTAGGTGTGATGCTCTAAGGTGGATTGGGTCCAAAACGGGGTTATACACTTAGAACACTTGTTTTAAATATCAGATCAAGTAAAAGCCTACCATTAAAATACACAATATATTGCTAGGTTTTTTTCTCATATGCCTTAGAAGGTTGATTTTTTTTTGTTCTTTCCCCACTGGCCAAGCAAGAAAGGCAATGTCAGTGAACAGGAAGAAGGAAGGAAAGACTGCTTGAATGTTTTCCTGGAAAGAGGATTTAGCAAGTTAATGAAAGGGTGAGTGAAAAGAAAAATAAAGGGACAAGTGGCAGAACTGGGAGACTGGGAAAATATTCGAAAGACAAGAACAATAAAAGCATTCCATATACACAAACAATGGAGCTATAGGAGTTCAGGCAGGGAACAAATTGCACTACTCTATATAAAGATTTTGCCTAAAGCAATTTACTGACTGGCCCCAGATCACCCCGATCACACAGTTGAGCATGCACTCTTGTGTGCAGGCTCACGGAATTTTCCGCCATACTGCAGGGCGGGCACCATGGTGCTCATGAATGTCCTTATGGATGCTCTAAAAAGCATCAATAATGCAGAGAAACGGGCAAATGTCAGGTCCTCATCAGACCATGTTCAAAAGTGATTGTGCGATTCCTGTCAGTAATGATGAAGCATGGTTACATTGTGGAGTTTGAAATTATTGATGACCACAGAGATGTTCAACTGAAGGATCCGGAGAAGTGGCAAAATAACCTCTTGCCTTCATGTCAGTTTGGGTATATTGTGCTCACTGCTTCAGCTGGCATCATGGACCACTGAGAAGCCAGGCGAAAACACACAGGAGGCAAAATCCTGGGATTCTTTTTCTAAGCGACATGAGAAATTAAACAGTTCTTGAAAAAAAAGATCTTGCTTATGGGTGTGGATCTGGGTCCATAAGAGCCAGGGACCCACCGGGTTTTTTCCTGTTGTCCCGCCGTACCAGTCCGACCCTGTTTACTGAACCAGGAAATAAAATGTAATGGGTTGTCTGAAATTCTGAAGTCTGAAATTACAGTACTCTAAATTAAGATAACTGTTCAGCATTTATGCACACCTTCCCAACTAAGGATCAGTGTCACAAGGCAGCTTACTTCAAACCATAAAGTAAAAGTAGATAATTTCTTTCCTATCTTTTTTATTTGGTTATAGATGTCCTTTATGTAAGTTTGATGCAGTAGGCTTTCAGCTTTTAGATTTAGGTCTAATATGCAGGGCACTCTTTATCACCTGTATCAGTCAATATTTGTATGTAAATGTATGTTGCCGCTTTATAAAAATGGCAGTATTGACCTACTTACAAATAAAGAAGCCAAGTGCCAAAGTAACAGATCTGCAGCAGTGAAGTTTGTGCCTCTGAAGAAGCACTGGAGACATCTGCTTTCTTTTTTGTTCTTTACATTGCAAGGGAGCTTAGAAAACCAGACCTCTAGTATCGGCTTCTGCGACAGATGTAGACTGACTTTCAGCAAATATTTTGATGAGTCCAACAACCCTTAAGCTTGGCCCGGAGCACACTGAGCATGTGCATTGTCACAGACTAGAACATGGACTAATAAGATCTGAGGATACAGTGCTGCTGTGCACAACTTTGAAAGTAAAGATTATTACTGTTACAGGGATGTCCAACCTCAAGGGATGATAAGTGGGTAAGCTAAGTAAGTTCATTATATTAAAAAAAAAATGTTAGCCATAATTACATAATTACTTTTGTGCTTTTGTTCACCCTTAAGATAACATTGCAGAAAAGCACAGGTTGTGAAGGGATTAAAATAATTTGACATCACAAAAATCACCATGCAGAGCACTCTAAAGCTTTACCAACCTTACGGGGAAGAACAATTTGAAATTCTTTGCATTGCTACAAATGAAAATCTGTTCTAAATTAAAAGGTCATTCCCTAAAGGGGACCCTCCATTGTTTCTCTAGTATGCTCTCTAAAGTATTTGTAAAGCGTAATCACATCCATTAGAAAGTGCCTCTTCTCCACCGTAAACAAACCCAACTAGTGCTGCATTGTACCTTCTAATTAAATGTAAAACAAAAATTATTCCACCTTTATGCAAGCCTTTTTGAGTTCAAAAAGGAAATAACCGTTGTTGGGTAATTATGTCTGAGGAAGTTTCAGATATTACAGACAAAGATATTGTAGAAATCCAAAGGGTTAATATGCCCGTATGGCTTTAATTCCCTACCCTTCCTCCTTTTCCATAGTTGCTGAGACCATGTATCTAGTGTTAATATACAGATCTTAGTTATTGGCCAAGAGGTTTAATGACCACTTCCTGACACACTTTAATAAAGTGTATGGAAAGGGATGGACCTTCCTCTGTGGCTTCTGGTGTCCTGATCAGCTCGATGTGCCCATTAAGCCTGGGTACACCAAGGCCCAGTAAAGCCATTGCCCTAAAGGGACCCGTACCTTTTGTGTCTGAGTCAGGGAGCAGGGAACCCTGTGAACGAGGTTAGCTAGAGACAGGATTAGAACTGTTATAAACTCTCTAGGAAAGTGAGATAGAGAATACAGATAATAAGAGCAGCTTTGACCTCCGTCAACGATCTGTCGCAGGGACTGGCTTCCCAAGGCTCCTAGATTGCGTTTAGTGAATGCTGTAAGGGTGCAAAAGTAAAAAAAAAATTATGATTCACACAAATGAAAAGAAGTCTTCATGGTGCCATGGCCTTCAAGTTATTTTCAACATGCTTTACGTTGAACATCCTTTGTTGCAATATTGCAATGGGCAATCTATGATTTATTAACCAGTAGTTGTACCAGTAGAATGTATATCCTGCTGTCATCTGACACAAAGAAATGATAGAATAATTTTGCTCCAGAGTCACTTGGTGGCTAATCTTTCATTGGAGAAATTGTTCCATTGCATTAATTAATGTAATCACATAAACTACAGTTAATCTAAGTTCTTCACTGTATAGGAAATTGTAGGATAACCTGCATTCCACTAAACAATACCAGTGGGGAAATCTATTGAATTGTGTTATCAGAAATGTGCCAGTGCCAAAATGGCTTAAGAGTTTAATATACTTATACCAACTAATACTAACTTAAGATATAATTCTCTACTACGTAATGCAAATTTCAAAAGAAAAAGTAATAGCCTCTGCTGTATGCTGGCATATGCACAGAGTTTGTCAAGTAAAATGAGGGACCTAGAATTAATTGCATGTTCTAAAAATTTACGATATAATTGGTATCACTGAGACCTGGTAGGATGAAACATGTGAATTTAAAGGTTACACATTTTTTTAGGAGGGAGAGAAGGATTAAAAAGGGTGGAGAAGTGTGTTTGTATGCAAAGCCTAATTTAAAGCAATGCACTAAAAAAAAATTAACATTGCTGGCACTGGTGAGGGTGTAGAATCCCTCTGGGTAGAGATTTTGACGTTTGGAGGGGTGTGTACACAGCGACGGATTTCAATGTGCGGCGCCCCTAGGCCGCGCGGTCCGACCAGGCGGCCACGCGGTCCTAGCGCCCACCTCACCTCCCCTTCCCAGCGCGCCAGCGTTTTTTCGCCGGCGCAGCTGCTGTAATTGAATGGGGACGCATGCGTCCCCATAGTGTGGCTGGGCGGCATGCCGCCCCTATTTTTTTGCCGCCCTAGGCCCGGGCCTATGCGGCCTTGCCGCAAATCCGGGCCTGAGTGCACAATACATGCATTTCCTATAATTTATTACACTCAAAGCTTTCATCAGTACAAATACAGTAAGAGTGATCTGCTACATTTAAAATGCTTCTGTTTCCTTTTGCTGTGTTTCTCCCACACAAAAGTCATAAGGAAAAGGACCCAGTCTTGAACCAGAACCAGCCAATATCTAGACCTACAGATGCAGCCACTTTGGTTTGTCTGTTTGACACAGAATAACTAAACACAGATATCCCATTTATCTCATTTAACACAGAAAACTGCGTCACAACATCCCATCTAATTAAAGCATTCACCATTGTGAACAATGGAGCTTTGGTATGCTAATGAAAAGGTTAAATGCATTAAATGAGTTAAGATGACTTAAGATAACACAGTTTCTTCAATTACCCCTGAGTCATGACGCATTTAACTCACAAATCCAAGTGGCTTCATCTGTACTAGTGACTGTTTTCAATAAAGCAAAAGGCTTTTTTTCATGATGTACTGTGTACTGTTGACTGAATACTGGCAACGTATAGCACTCCAAAATCATAAAGAGGGTTTTAAAGGAATGTTGTTAAATCAAAGGCATAAAAAGAAAGAATATATTGAGCCAGCAAACTGTATTTGCAAACTGTATTCTAAACTGATTTCTAAGCAGTGCCAGGGCTTTTGGGATGGGTAAGTCTGGGCAAAGTCCCAAAAATAAGATCTTCAATCAACTTCTTCAATCAACTATGAATACCATGCCCTTATTAGAGATTAATTAGTTTGGAGGAAATAATCCTCAGGAACAGCAGTGGCAATGTTCTGTACATGTAAATTAACTAAACAATTTGGAGCCTATGAGAGTCATCCCTGTCTGTCTCTGTTTTATAGGAAAAACATGTCATGACATAAAGTGGACCTGTTATGCAGACATAGAAAGCTGTATAATGAAATTCCTTTGCAAATGAAACATGAACCCCAAATTCTTTTTTCTTTAAAACATCCATATCTGTTATAAACTCATTTAAAAGTCACAGCCGTCAATCATATATTGCCTGCCATGCCTCTATGCCTCAGGCTTGGAAGCGGGGCAGTCACTTACGTTCACTTTGCATTCAGCACTTCCTAGATATTACTTCCCTCCCTACATTCCCCCTCCCTTCCCACACTCTATGATTGTAGACACTGCGCATGGGCATTGGGCCCCCATCCTGGCACATACACAACATTTTGGGGCTATACACAACTTGCTTCATCCACAAAATGGCACCTGCCTACTCACTGTGATTGTGAATTCCAAAACTCAAGGGAACAACATTTTAATAATAAATATAGTGTTGGCCAAGTGTATTCTCAACTAACATGATAGCAAAGAATTTGGAATTATTTCTGATGGTGATAGGTTCCCTTTAATGTAAGATGAGAGGTTCTTTTACTACCTCTTGATCTAAAGGCAAACAAGAGATATAAATTTAGTTTGCCAAACCCTCCTATTTCCCACAACTCCACACCCTGGAACCATCAAAAACTTCCAAGTGGATGGAGACAGTTTTCGAATGTTTCCTATTAGTGTGATGTCGACAGCAGATATAGTGAGCAGTGACATCTGCCTTTCCTGAATACGCACTGTCTATTTTTTAGTGTGGGATACTCTGTAAGGCTAATATTGAAAAAGTCTTTGTTCACAGGAGAAAAGCATATTTAATGCTTGTTGATAAACATAATTTTTTTAAACCGCGTTTGAATGGAGTATTTGTATACTGTACTATGGAGGCTCATAAGCCAGGAAGACTTGCTTATGGAAGGGTAAACTGGCCCTGGGTTGCAGGGATTAACTAAGGTATGTTAAATATTCTTTTTCTTGCAATTTGTAAAACTTCACATAGTAACCTAAGTTTCAGAGTCGCTGGTCAGTATAACAGCTCTGTAAAGTACATTTCAAAAAAGTTACCCCCATTTACAAAATGCATTTTTCCAACTGAGTTGATGTTTTGCTTGCTGTAAAACCCCTGAGCTCATGTCTGAAGCCATAAACAGATGATCCAGTGATCTTGCGGCAATTAAATACTGTGAGAAAGTAGCTAATAATATTTTGAATATTTAGGGCTGACCTTTAAAACAGGACACAAAGTACACGCATAGGGTTCATACCTGGATTTAAATATATGCTTCCAATTGTGCTAATTTCTCTTAGTCATAAAGAACAGAACTAAGTTGTATAGACTTAAAATGTTTTACATGTTTCTATTTGTCAGGCTTTAATTTATGCACTTACATGGCCTTTAAATGTGCATGAAGCTCATGAAGACCTAATGACCCAGGTAGATCCTGTACTTACTCTCTGTGTCTGAGCACGCAGCTGCTTGCAACTTCTACAAGTACAAGTTATATACTCCATATTAACACCTAACATTATGCCAAAAATATGGTACACAATATCTATAACTTTCTAAGTAGTCTAAGAAACTACAGGCTTCCCGGTAAGGGATTTAATAAGTAATGAAAAGATACGTAATCTCTCTATAGATAAGTATTGTTATCATGGCTGTGAATTTCTAGCCTCTTGATATATTGTTGTAATCAAGCAGGGTTGTAATTCACTTTCTATTAGCTGAACTAAGCATCCAAGACAAAGTACATGGTAAAAGTTGACTTGATTTTGGATTGGTGGCTTTGTTTAACAGGCATAATTGTAGATCGAAAAGGTGAGTGAAACATTATAGGAAATATTAACCCTGGGTAATCCATGGGCCCCTTTACAGATTGACCCCAGGATTATATAATGACTGCAACTTTGCATGACCTGATAAAAAATAATTTATTTTAACAACAGATTACATAACCTGCAGGTAAGTACTAAGTACCAAGACCTTGGAGGAAGGCAATAGCAGATCATCACACTGTGAGGGTCAGTAAATCTTTAATGTCGATGGAGCTACTGTTCACAGATGTATGTTCAATTCAAGAACTGTGCTTCGAATAAAATATTACTAGATAGCAGTAGGCCAACATATATGTATAAATAAGTGATAGGTATATAGTGTGATGTTTTTAAATGTTTTATAAAAAGTAGTCTTTAGTATTCAAGCAAGTTTGTAGATTTTTTTTCTGTGATTTTCATGCCAGTTGCAGATTCTTAAAAATTAATAGGAAAATGCAGTTCAAAATGAGTTTGTGTCTTTTTAAATCATAGTTGAGATCATGATTAACAAATCCATTTCAACACTGAGCTGCAATGTCCATATCACCCTTCACTTAGCAATTGGGCCCAATGCCTGCAATCGGGTCTAGAATTTTTACGCCCTGAGAAAAATGTTGGCAGCCACATATCCAAACATGACACTGCTTTATACATTAATACTTGTATGAAATTATTATCACTGTAACATACATTGAGTTGAGTTACCATACAGGAAATAGCTAGCAGCCAGCTGGGATTACTAAGGCAATCTCACTTCATCATTCTTGCTAAGCCTTTCAGTGCGCGCTCTGCCTGAAAAGTGTAATAGTATATGAAATCTGCCAAGAGACTGCATAAACTTGCATCAGAGGCAGAGCTCTGAGTGATAACATAAAATACATAAAAATTTAACATCTTGCTTTTCTTTTCAAAGTGTCCTTCAGAGTTATTATACAGTGACTAATGGGCTATGAGCTCCTTCCAACTTTTACTGTTAATATAGCAAATGATATCAACATTTTAAATGTACTGGTATGGGACCTGTTATCCAGAATGCTCACTACCTGGGAGTTTTGTCCCCTAATGGATCTTGCAAGCTGGTTTTACCACCAATAAGAATAAATGATATCTTAATTTAGATGAAGTACAAGGTACTGTTAAATTATTACAGAGTAAAAGGAAATCACTTTTAAAAATTTGTATTATTTGGATAATATTAGAGACAACCTTTCTGCAATTCAGAGCTTTTTGGATAACAAGTTTCTGGAGTTTTTCTTCATTTAAATTTATATTCAACCTAAAAAGAATAATTTTTTTTTAATAACTTCTTTATTAGAAGTAATCAGTGAAAAACAGAATAGCATATTATTCATATATTAGACCTTTTACACACTGGGAAAAGTAAGGTCACCGTGGTAGATATGTACAATATTCTGTAAATCAGTTTTAGTAAACAAGTCGATAAGAAGAGACATCTATCGGCATTGATAACAAAAACAATAATAAAGAAAAAGAAAATAGAACACAAAAAGCATTCTAATAGAAAATGTTAGCGTTATACAAATGTTTCTAAACCCTAATCCAAGCTGCATTTAGTCACACTGTAGTATTGGTAATCAAAACTTAGAAGTGGATTTATTTATTATGATATATCCTCGATATTGGCTGTCACAAGGTTGTAGTTTGCCTCTTCCCGTAAGTTAGCCATGGTGTCCATATTTCTTCGTACTTTGACGTTCTGTATTCATTACGGGTCGCCATATGTTCCATTGCTGCTCTGATATCAACAGCTGCAATAATTTGTTCTAGCTGTATGGGGCCCCCTGGCTTCCAGTATTTAGCTATCATAGTTGTGGTGGAGTTAAACAGGTGAAAGAGCAATTTTTTAGTAGGTTTGGGGATTCGTTCTGGAAACAGCAGCAATAGTGCGACTTGTGACTCATAAGGAATATCTATTTGGAGTTTGTTTAATAGAAAATGAAACACTAACTTCCATATTTGTTGGGAAAGTGGGCAGTCCCACCACAAATGTAGTAAAGTTCTATTGTTCCCACAGTTTCTCCAACATAACTGTGAGTGCGTATTCGAAATCTTGTGTAGTCTCATTGGGGTCAGGTGCCACCTGTATAACAATTTTTTATGTGATTCAATATGATTTGTGCATCTGGTTGTCCCCAATAATATCTGTGCTGCATTGTGCCATTGATTCACATTTAGGGATAGTTGTAGGTCTCTTTCCCATTTTAACATGTAGGGATATTTGTAATCCAGAGGATCCATAACCAGAAGTTTGCAGCTGCTAGAGAGAGTTCCTCTTGAAGACCATCCTGAATAGGGATGTAGCGAACGTCGGAAAAAATGTTCGCGAACATATTCGCGAACTTGCGTCAAAAATGCGAACGGTTCGCGAACGTCGCGAACCCCATAGACTTCAATGGGAAGGTGAATTTTAAAAGCTAGAAAAGACATTTCTGGACAGAAAAATGATTTTAAAGTTGTTTAAAGGGTGCAACGACCTGGACAGTGGCATGCCAGAGGGGGATCAAGGGCAAAAATGTATCTGAAAAATACATTGTTGACACAGCGCTGCGTTTTGTGCTGTAGAGGGCAGAAATCACACTACATTTCTAAACCTGTGTAATAAACTGCTTTAAAACGTCCGGCGTCTACATGCCAATCAAGTCGTGTAAAGGTTACAGCCTATTCACACGCAAAGACAAAACTCGTCGCTTACTGCAATGCAAAAAAGCGCAAAGAGCTTTAATGAATGATACCGTCAAGTGAGCAAATAATAGTTTTTAATTACTAGTTGCGCTTGTCACCTCCAGGATGCTCGTCCTGTTGGTGGCAATATTTCTGTAGTGGTGTGTTTAGCAGTCACCGTGCTTGTGCGCACGTGCACGGTCAGGCAGAGGTAATTCAATGTACAGTGAAGTGAACCAAAAAACACTGATTCTGCAGTGTGGGCCAAGTTTTGGTCTACTTTATTGATCACCTGCGGTGACCATAAAAGATGCGATTTTGCCACTGTTGCAGAACCCTGAAAAATTAGGCATGTGTACTTTCCTGAAAAATTATGTTTCTTTTGTCGCAGCCACTGAAGCACAGAGGCCAGAAAAAATATGCCATATAAATGCTGAAAATATTAATTTTTTTTTGTCGCAGCCACTGAAGCACAGAGGCCAGAAAAAATATGCCATATAAATGCTGAAAATATATTTTTTTTTGGTTGCAGCCACTGAAGCACAGAGGCCAGAAAAACTCAGGATTTACCTGTCCAAAAAGTTTTGCTTCAAATGAAACCAGTAGGGTTTGCACCCTAGTTTGTAACGGTGGCGGAGGGAGGAGGACGATAAAGGACAGCTGTGTGTGGAGTCATGCGGCGTGCAGAGAAGGACAGCTGCATGGGGAGTCAGAACAAGTCTTCCGGTGTGCAGTAACCCTCCGAGATCCACGCCTCATTCATTTTAATAAAGGTCAGGTAATCCACACTTTTGTGACCTAGGCGAGTTCTCTTCTCAGTTACAATCCCTCCTGCTGCACTGAAGGTCCTTTCTGAGAGGACACTTGAGGCGGGGCAAGACAAGAGGTTCATGGCAAATTGTGACAGCTCTGGCCACAGATCAAGCCTGCGCACCCAGTAGTCCAGGGGTTCATCGCTCCTCAGAGTGTCGATATCTGCAGTTAATGCCAGGTAGTCCGCTACCTGCCGGGCGAGGCGTTCTCTGAGGGTGGATCCAGAAGGGTTCTGGCGCTGCCTTGGACTGAAAAACATTTGCATGTCTGACGTTACAGAGTGGCCAAAGTGCTTTGTCCTTGCAGGTGCGCTCGTGGCAGGATTACTGGCACCTCTGCCCGTGGAATGTTGATGAGTTCCTGAAGTGATATCACCCTTAAAAGCATTGTACAACATGTTTTGCAGGCTGGTTTGTAAATGCAGCATCCTTTCGGACTTGTGGTACGTTGGTAACATTTCTGCCACTTTATGCTTGTACCGAGGGTCTAGTAGCGTTGCGACCCAGTACAGGTCCTTCTCCTTAAGCCTCTTGATATGGGGGTCCTTCAACAGGCATGACAGCATGAAAGACCCCATTCTCCCAAGGTTGGATGCAGAGGTATCCATCTCCGCTTCCTCGTTATCAAGGACTACATCATCCACGGTCTCCTCCCCCCAGCCATGTACAAGACCAGGGGTCCCCAAAAGGTCACCACAAGCCCCCTGGGAAGCCTGCTCCTGTTGGTCCTCCTCCTTCACAAAGCCACCTTCCTCCTCTGACTCCACTTCTGACACCTCTCCCTGCGTTGCAGCAGGTGCCTGGGCTCGTTCTGGTGATTCCGACCAGAAATCGTGCGCTTCCTGCTCCTCGTCACGCTGGTCTACAGCCTCATCTGTCACTCGTCGCACGGCACGCTCCAGGAAGAAAGCAAAGGGTATTAGGTCGCTGATGGTGCCTTCGGTGCGACTGACCATGTTTGTAACCTCTTCAAAAGGGCGCATGAGCCTGCAGGCATTGCGCATAAGCACCCAGTAACGGGGGGAAAAAATCCCCAGCTCTGCAGATCCAGTCCTACCACCCAGTTCAAACAGGTATTCATTGACGGCTCTTTGTTGTTGCAGCAGACGTTCAAACATGAGGAGCGTTGAATTCCAGCGAGTCTGGCTGTCGCAAATTAAACGCCTGACTGGCATGTTGTACCGCTGCTGAATGTCAGCAAGGCGTGCCATAGCTGTGTAGGAACGTCTGAAATGGGCCGACACCTTCCTGGACTGCCTGAGAACGTCCTGGAATCCTGGGTACTTCGAGAGAAAACGTTGGACTATTAAATTCAGAACATGTGCCATGCAGGGCACATGTGTTAAATTGCCCAGTCTCAGTGCTGCCAACAGATTGCTTCCGTTGTCACACACCACTTTTCCGATCTTCAGTTGGTGTGGGGTCAGCCACCGATCGGCCGGTGACTGCAGAGATGACAGGAGTACAGATCCGGTATGGTTTCTGCTTTCCAGGCACGTCATCCCCAAGACAGCATGACAACGGCGTACCTGGCACGTCGAATAGCCTAGGGGGAGCTGGGGGTGCACAGGTGTGGAGGAGGAGGACCCAGCAGCAGAGGAGGAGGAAGCAGAGGAAGAAGACGAGGTAAGAGCGAAGGAGGAGTAGAGGTGGTGGCAGAACCGCGTGCAATCCATGGCGGGGACACCAACTCCACTGTTGTTGTTGAGCCACGCATTCCCTGCTTCCCAGCCATAACCAAGTTCACCCAGTGGGCAGTGTAGGTGACATACCTGCCCTGACCATGCTTGGAGGACCATGCGTCAGTAGTCATATGGACCTTTGGCCCAACACTAAGTGACAGAGATGTGGTGACTTGGCTCTGCACATGGTGGTACAGGTGTGGTATTCCCTTTTTGGAAAAATAAATTGCGGCTGGGTACCTTCCACTGCGGTGTCCCAATTGCTACAAATTTGCGGAAGGCCTCAGAGTCCACCAGCTGGTATGGTAAAAGCTGGCGGGCTAAGAGTGCAGACAAGCCAGCTGTCAGACGCCGGGCAAGGGGGTGACTCGCAGACATTGGCTTCTTACGCTCAAACATGGCCCTCACAGAAACTTGGCTAGGGGCAGATGACTGGGAACTGGTGGTCAAGGTGGAAGGCGGAGTAGAGGGTGGTTCAGACGGGTCAAGGACAGCAGAGGTAGAGCAGTAAGATGCTGGACCAGAAGGAGGGTGGCTTTTAGTTTGTCTGCTGCCTTTGAAGTGTTGCTCCCATAGTGCTTTGTGCTTGCCGTTCATGTGCCTTCGCATAGAAGTTGTACCTATGTGGCTGTTGGGCTTCCCAAGACTCAGTTTCTGACTGCACTCATTGCAAATTACAACGCTTTTGTCAGAGGCACACACATTAAAAAAATCCCACACTGCTGACCTTTTTGAAGCTGGCAATCTGGCGGTAACAGTAGAAGTTGGCGGCGTTGGCGGCAATGGCGGGTGCGTTGGCCGGCTGACCACAGGTGCAGATACATGTTGTTGCCCTACTGTTCCCTGCGAGCTGTCCTCCCTGCTTCTTCTAAGTCTTATTCTCCTCCTGCCTCTCTGACTCTCCATCTCTCCATCTGAACTATCCTCCTCTTGCTCTCTTCTACTGGGCACCCACAAAACATCAATCTCCTCATCATCATTCTCCTCAGATGCATCAATTTCTTCTAACAGCTCACAGAAGGAAGCAGCAGCGGGGACCTCCTCATCACTCATTATGTCCATCTCTGTTGTGTTCTCTGCCAGAATTATATCTGGTGTAATGTCCTCATCTTCTTCTGCCAATAATGGTTGCGCATCACTCAGTTCAAGAAACTCATGTGAAAATAACTCCTCTGACTCCAGTGAAGAAGGGGCGCCGGTGGTGGAGGAAGTGTTACGTGGGGTGCCCATAGCAGAGGAGGATGAGGATGTTGTGGCAAAGTTAGAAACGGTAGAGGATGGGGTGTGCTGTGTAAGCCAGTCAACTACCTCTTCAGCATTTTGGGAGTTCAGGGCCATTGCCTTTGTAAAACTGGGCAATTTCCTAGGGCCACAGGATAGCATAGCAGCACGGCCCTAGTGCCTCTGCGTGGCGGCCTGCCTTTGCCTGGCATTTTTTTAAAACAACAACAACTCAGGTGGTGTTTCTGGAGACGGTATTATTATTGATATTTAGACAGAATGTGAAAAAGCTCACACAGCTAGGTGGCAGTTGTTTGAAGAACACACTGGGCAAACAATGCCTACAAGGTCAACGTATACACTACTACAGCAGTGGATACGGAATATATTATTGCTGCTTGAAAAACGTCACTCAGGTGGTGTTTCTGGAGACGGTATTATTATTGATATTTAGACAGAATGTGAAAAAGCTCACACAGCTAGGTGGCAGTTGTTTGAAGAACACACTGGGCAAACAATGCCTACAAGGTCAACGTATACACTACTACAGCAGTGGATACGGAATATATTATTGCTGCTTGAAAAACGTCACTCAGGTGGTGTTTCTGGAGACGTTATTATTATTGATATTTAGACAGAATGTGAAAAAGCTCACACAGCTAGGTGGCAGTTGTTTGAAGAACACACTGGGCAAACAATGCCTACAAGGTCAATGTATACACTACTACAGCAGTGGATACGGAATATATTATTGCTGCTTGAAAAACATCACTCAGGTGGTGTTTCTTTAGACGGTATTATTATTATTGATATTTAGACAGAATGTGAAAAAGCTCACACAGCTAGGTGGCAGTTGTTTGAAGAACACACTGGGCAAACAATGCCTACAAGGTCAACGTATACACTACTACAGCAGTGGATACGGAATATATTATTGCTGCTTGAAAAACGTCACTCAGGTGGTGTTTTTGGAGACTGTATTATTATTGATATTTAGACAGAATGTGAAAAAGCTCACACAGCTAGGTGGCAGTTGTTTGAAGAACACACTGGGCAAACAATGCCTACAAGGTCAACGTATACACTACTACAGCAGTGGATACGGAATATATTATTGCTGCTTGAAAAACGTCACTCAGGTGGTGTTTCTGGAGACTGTATTATTATTGATATTTAGACAGAATGTGAAAAAGCTCACACAGCTAGGTGGCAGTTGTTTGAAGAACACACTGGGCAAACAATGCCTACAAGGTCAACGTATATACTACTACAGCAGTGGATACGGAATATATTATTGCTGCTTGAAAAACGTCACTCAGGTGGTGTTTCTGGAGACGGTATTATTATTGATATTTAGACAGAATGTGAAAAAGCTCACACAGCTAGGTGGCAGTTGTTTGAAGAACACACTGGGCAAACAATGCCTACAAGGTCAATGTATACACTACTACAGCAGTGGATACGGAATATATTATTGCTGCTTGAAAAACGTCA
Source organism: Xenopus petersii (assembly GCA_038501925.1). NCBI lineage: Eukaryota > Metazoa > Chordata > Amphibia > Anura > Pipidae > Xenopus > Xenopus petersii. The sequence goes on from CM076689.1 coordinate 93,630,035, forward strand.
CTCAGGTGGTGTTTCTGGAGACGTTATTATTATTGATATTTAGACAGAATGTGAAAAAGCTCACACAGCTAGGTGGCAGTTGTTTGAAGAACACACTGGGCAAACAATGCCTACAAGGTCAACGTATACACTACTACAGCAGTGGATACGGAATATATTATTGCTGCTTGAAAAACATCATTCAGGTGGTGTTTCTGGAGACGGTATTATTATTATTGATATTTAGACAGAATGTGAAAAAGCTCACACAGCTAGGTGGCAGTTGTTTGAAGAACACACTGGGCAAACAATGCCTACAAGGTCAACGTATACACTACTACAGCAGTGGATACGGAATATATTATTGCTGCTTGAAAAACGTCACTCAGGTGGTGTTTTTGGAGACTGTATTATTATTGATATTTAGACAGAATGTGAAAAAGCTCACACAGCTAGGTGGCAGTTGTTTGAAGAACACACTGGGCAAACAATGCCTACAAGGTCAACGTATACACTACTACAGCAGTGGATACGGAATATATTATTGCTGCTTGAACAACGTCACTCAGGTGGTGTTTCTGGAGACGGTATTATTATTGATATTTAGACAGAATGTGAAAAAGCTCACACAGCTAGGTGGCAGTTGTTTGAAGAACACACTGGGCAAACAATGCCTACAAGGTCAACGTATACACTACTACAGCAGTGGATACGGAATATATTATTGCTGCTTGAAAAACGTCACTCAGGTGGTGTTTCTGGAGACTGTATTATTATTGATATTTAGACAGAATGTGAAAAAGCTCACACAGCTAGGTGGCAGTTGTTTGAAGAACACACTGGGCAAACAATGCCTACAAGGTCAACGTATATACTACTACAGCAGTGGATACGGAATATATTATTGCTGCTTGAAAAACGTCACTCAGGTGGTGTTTCTGGAGACGGTATTATTATTGATATTTAGACAGAATGTGAAAAAGCTCAAACAGCTAGGTGGCAGTTGTTTGAAGAACACACTGGGCAAACAATGCCTACAAGGTCAACGTATACACTACTACAGCAGTGGATACGGAATATATTATTGCTACTTGAAAAACGTCACTCAGGTGGTGTTTCTGGAGACGGTATTATTATTGATATTTAGACAGAATGTGAAAAAGCTCACACAGCTAGGTGGCAGTTGTTTGAAGAACACACTGGGCAAACAATGCCTACAAGTGCACTACTATTGGTGCACTACTATGAAGAACAGCAAACAGCACTGGACACGTTAAAGAACAGTAAGATAAGTAAAATAAAAAAATATATATATATATTAAAAAAAAAAATTACTCTGGTTGGTGCTGAACTACTAGGAGCAGCACACCAGTCCCACTCCCCAACACAGCTAGACTAATAGCACTGGGCTCTTATAGTAGCAAAGTAAAAAAACAAAAAAGAAAATAAAAGCAGTCCTTACAAGGACTATTGGGTTACAGGCAGGCAGCAGTCAGCAGATGAGATCAGAAGCAGTGCCCACAGCAGCTACATACAGAGCACTGCAGTAGAAGGTAGATGACTAGTCAGCAAAGCTAACTAACCTAAACTCACTGTCCCTCAAATCCCTGCAGAGTTCTGTCCCTACAATACAGAGCAGTATCAAGTAGATTACTAGCCAGCAAAGTTACTATCAACTGTCCCTCAAATCACTAAACAGCTCTCTCCCTACACTAGCTCTTCCAAGCACACACAGGCAGAATGAAAAAACGCTGCAGGGCTTCAGTTTATATATGGAAGGGGAGTGGTCCAGGGGGTGTGGGGGTGGTCTAGGAGGGAGAGCTTCCTGATTGGCTGCCATGTATCTGCTGGTCTGGGGGAGAAATGGCAAAAAAAAGCGCCAGCTAAGGCGAACCCAAATTGGCAAACGTTGCGCGACGTTCGCGAACATTCGCCGAACGCGAACAGTCGATGTTCGCGCAAACTAGATCGCGGGCGAACAGTCCGTGACATCCCTAATCCTGAAAGCTGTTAGCCGCTCAAAGTTGGATTGTAGTGGGCAACTTTTATAGTTAGGTATGTGTTCCATTAGCAGATGCGTTATTCTCACGTGGGTAAATCTATCAAGTTGTTATTTATTTTGTAGGTCCTGGAATGGTAGGTATTTGTTTATTCTGTATAAATCTCTAACTAAGTTCAGTCATTTAGTTATACACGATTGTATAGGCAGGTCCTGTAGAAAGAATTGAAGACTTAATAATGGAGTTCTGGGAGAGATAAGTTTACCAGGTTCTATCTTAGACCTTTCTTTGTCCCAAGTTCTCATCACTAACTCAGTCGTGGGTAGGGTTAGATTTTGTTTAGGTCTGCATTGCGGTGGGGTCCATAGTAGCTCGGGAATACTGACAGTGGATGATTCTGCTGTCTCCAAGTCTAGCCATTGTCTGCAAGAGATTGGACTATGCATTTTCATGGCTGTGTCCAGTAATGATGCTCTATAATAGCAGTTGACAGAAGCCGCAATCCTCATACTGCAACTGGTTGTTGTAGTACTTTAGCAGCTGTACGAGGTTTCTTCCCTCCCCATATGAACACATTCATTTGTTTCTGCAATGTTTTAATATAGTGCAATGGGAGAGCAATCTGTATTGTCCTGAATAAATATAAAATTTTTGGTAATACATTCATTTTAGCAGCATTTATACTACCTACCCAAGAAATGTACAGAGGTTTCCATTTAGAGTAACTTTCTTGAATAGTCTTCTGAAGGCAGATATAATTGTATTTGTATAGTAGTTCTGGGTCTTTAGTAAGGGTAATCCCTAAATACGTAATGTAGATATCTCTCTATTCAAATGGGTGATTACTTTTAAGTTGATGCTTTACCTGTTCAGGGACATTGATTGGTAATGCCTGTGTTTTTTGGGAATTTATTTCATACCAGGATATCTGATAAAAGGACTGCAACTCATGGAAAACATTGGGTAAGGTTATATGTAAGTTGGTCAAAGTTAAAACAATATCATCTGCAAATAATCCTATGGTGTTATATCCAGACTTTGTCGGGACCCCTTGAATATCTTGGTTCTGTCTTATCTTCATAGCTAAAGGCTCTACCATTAAGGCAAAAATCAAAGGGGACAACGGACACCCCTGTCTAGTACCGTTAGAGACATTGAAGGTGTCTGACAGAATCCCCGAAGTTAAGACCCTAGCTGAAGGGTTAGAATAAAGTGGAGTTATCGCCTTCAGAAAATTTTGCCCTAGTCCGAATTTAGTGAGGGTGCTCATCATGTATCCCCAGTGGATCCTGGCCAACGCCTTCTCTGTATCAAGTGAGAGTATTAAAGCTGGAATTTTTTCCCGTTTAATTATGTGTAAGAGGTTATGAAGCCTCCTAGTGTTGTCAGGAGCTTATCGTTCAGGCATAAATCCCACCTGATTGTATTGTATAATATTTGGTAAAACTTTGTTCAGATGAAGTGCTAGTATTTTGGAATAAAGTTTGAGATCTGTATTTAACAAAACTATAGGTCTGTAGTTGTGGCGTTGGTCCGGTGCCTTACCTGGTTTGGGAATGGTTGAGATATGTGCCTGGAGGAATTCCGGATTAATTTGTCCCGTGTCCATAATGGATTTAAATAGATTCAGTAAATGGGGAGTTAGAATATCAGCATATGCTTTATAGTAGGAGTTAGTGTAGCCACCCGGCCCTGGGGCTTTGACTAGCTTTAACAGTTTTATAGCTTGGGAGACTTCCTCTTTGGTGATAGAGGAGTTGAGTTGTTCTAAAAAGAATAATTGACACTCATATTAAGCTTTCTTAAAATTTAGGACCCAATTTCTATTTATTTGCATTCTACCAACAGCATGAAAAGTGTCATATTTATTAAAGGAAAAGTGAATGCATCCGGCCAAATGTTAGGAAAAAACGAGAACAGAATTATTAAGGAATATGTTTTTTCTCCTCTCTAATTGACTCTCGTCTGAAAGTTTTTATGTGATAAAGCATAACATTGAATCTAGCCCATTAGGTCAAAGACTTTAAAGGAGAAGGAAAGGCATCCTGCACTTGAGGGACCGGCCCAGGGTTATACCAGTGAGCACCATGGAGCAATCCTCTTCCTGCTTCTTCTTGCTTCAAATTTACCGGGGCAAATGCATGCACAGTTGAACGAAATAGCCGACTTTTAAAGTTCAGCTCCCTATCTACTGTGCATGCTCAGCCGTGCAAAGAAAGAGGAAGGGGGAAGAGAAGCGCTCCATGGTGCTCACTGGTAAAACCCCGGGCTGGTGCAGTTTTCTGCTGATAGGAGCACTGGCCAGGGGTTTCAGGTAAGTCAGTACAATCAATTGGTGGTCATTTGGCACCCTCAAGTGCAGGATGCCTTTCCTTCTCCTTTAAAGTCTTTGACCTAATGGGCGAGATTCAATTAGAATTCAATTTTTCCTTTAGGTTTCAAAAGCATTTTCATGTGATAAACAGTGGGATGTTTTTTTCTTATTGAATTGCATCTAAATCTGAAATTGAATTAGGAGATAAAAATTCATCATCTAACTAATCTGGTCCAATGTCTTTGACTTCAAAATTTAACTTTATTTGGTGCTCTGTGTTTTAGTGCTCAAATCATCAATCTTCAGGTAAATAATGGAAATTACATTTCATTAACACAATTTATGGGAGATTCATAATTTGGTAAAAAAAATATCGTTTTTCCATACAAATAATATTATCAAAAAAGAAGAACCCAAAAAACTTTCTTGAAATAAACATTCTATTAACTTCCATTAATTTCCTTTTAACTCATTTGGAGGTAAAAATTGCATTTTTTTATCCAATTGGTAAATCTTTGCTTACATTATTTTGTTACAATTTCAATTTCAACTCAGACTCAAATTTGAACAATATTTTTACAGGGTATCACTAGTGAAGCATGAATTATCGCTTGTTTATTCTGCCAGGTTGCCCATTTGTTGCTAAGCAAGGCTCTACTCACTCCCATGAAACCATTCTGACTGTATTAAATTATACAGCTGGCAGCTAGCATTTATAAAGATGCTGTAGCTTAACTAGTAAATGCAAAACCTGTCTTTCACCTGTAGTCAGTTATGCATGTAAACTGTAAATGGAAGAAAACTCTTTGTTGTTTCTTAATGGAATCATTGTTGCTACGAAACCAGTGTCCCCTAATTGTGATTTGTGAAGACCACCTATCTCTATGCAAATCTCTGCAACATATTTTCTCACAAGAGATTAAATGCACAGACTTTATGAATGAATAAATGGAAGGCAGGTGGTTCTGTGCACCAAAGGTAGGTGGTGCCAACAGAAAACACACCATATAATCAATTCATGGTCCCCTTATATATCGTATCTCCTCTTAAGTGCTTCTTCTCCCATCTAAAGCTGGCCATAGACACAAAGATTTGATCATAGGAACCATCGTTTTGTACGGTTTTCGGACCGTGTGTGGAGTGTCCCTAAATTTGTTGTGCTATGCCGATTGGTCGTTCAGTTGATCGGGCAGGTTAGAAGAGTTCTGTCAGCTACTGTTAATATCTCTGCATGTGTTGCCAATCTGACGATTTTCAGAGGGACTGTCACCAGCTTTGTCGGACATTACTTAGAGACCAAAATTGCACTGCAATATTTTATATGGGGCCTAACCAGTGTGAAGAAAATGTATGAGCCTCTCCTCCCATGAATCTCTACCCCTTTTAAAACAGAAAAAGATCTTGCTGGCCCTTCCTGTTGCTGGTCACATTACTTGCAACAGATAAGTTTATTATCCACAAGCACCTCCAGGCCCTCCTTTATCAAGGCTTTGCCTACATTAGTCACATTATGGTTATAAGTAATTGTATACACATGTGTTTGCTATCCTATTGAGTGTCAGTATGCTTAAACATCTGCAAAATACTCTGCAAGTATTATAAATATTGGTGAAATCACATATCATGATCAGTTAAGATACAATGAAAAGCAATAAAGCAGCCCCATACATCTATATAACTATAAAGCACTGCTTTCATTTACAGCTGCTGCACTCTCCTCTTTACATCAGGTGATGCAGTTTAGCCTGTAAGGACAGGGACTGAATAAGCCACAGGTTAGAGTATGGGAAAAGGTCATGAATGTGCCTCTTCTCAAGCAAATAAATATCAACCAATCTTCTTTTTTCTTCTTAAGAAGAATATCTCAAACTTCAATCTGTGCTGCCTAATATAGTTAGTGCTACTGTATATTCAAAGGGGAAATAGCAGTGTTGTTTAAGAGGTAATGCCTCCTAAAGCTTTGCTTTAATTAACTCCAGCAATGAAGAAACAGTGCCACACCCCTTTTAGGTTACATGCCATGGTCCTGTTGGCTTCAATTAAGGAGATTACCACAATATCAATTAAGGAGATTACCACAATAAATATTTATGAAGATAAGGAAAATTGAGGCAAGAAGACGCAATCAGGTCATAGAAGCAGAAAAAAATCAGTACAAAGGGAAAATAATACATTTACCACACAAAGTTTTTCATTCACAGCACATGCATGTGGTTAAGGACTTATCAGAGGTCGGTAAAGTAGATTCCTGTAATAAAATACCTTTCAATTTAAATATGGAAAATATAAAATATCTGTTTGCAATATTGGGTCACTTATTCCACTTAAGTATAGTTGTAGTTAAATGTATTCCACATGCCTAGGATCTCCCAAGGTGCAGCTGCTCCTGCATAGATAAAATACTTTTCAAAGCATTAAGTGACCCCAGCAATGACACTGCAATTCAAGCTATTTTATTACTCTTTCTTGGAATTTTCTGGAAATGTGATACTTGGGCACAGATTATAGTTACTTAAGCTGAATGCTTAATACTTGTGATCCTTCCTAGATCAACTATAAATATATATCTAAAACCATAAGGTGAACCTCATTGTGAGTCTACAAATCTGTTAATTCCCAAATTCTCACTTTATGTAGGTAAACCACAATATTACATGCCCCAATTTTATGTTTTACCTAATTTTACACTTTTTGTGTGGTCCCACCAGAAAATAATGCATAATGTATTTCCCTTATTTTACATTTTCCTTGATTATATTATAATTTTTCTTCTGGTCCCCAGAAAAATGTAACATGGAGGTTCCACTGTACATGGCAGAAGCTACAGTATATTACAGTACTTCCTTCCTTTTCCTAATGTCCAAGCTGAATCTGAAAACACCCACTAATGTCCGTGCCTGCTACCCCCACAGAACTATCTGTTCTCGCAGGTGCATATATATCGTTATCCTCCTTCACTGTCTTCACCTGCATAGCTCCTGACCCATGAATAATTTTTTTATATTCAGAGATATAATAGAAATAAAAAAAAAAAAATTTCATCTGAAGGCTACAAATTGAGTAGGGCTTGTGGTTGCCTGGCTTAGGAGACTGTTTGTATTGTATTGTATTGTGTTAGGAATTACAAAAGGTTGTAGCTTGCCCATAAAAGAAGATTGTTCTGTAGCTTGAGAGATGCCCAGTCCAAAACGTGACTTTAAAATTTTTCATATCTGACATGCCTATATAATTTTTTTGTGTTATTTGGTGTGCAGTATTACAAACATGAGTGGTAGTTCTTTTGACGTAATTTATTCTATGCTAAGGCCATGGAGAGATGAAGCATTGGCTAAGAGAAGCCTCTATGCAGTCAGCAGAGCATTGGTCGGTCTGAAAATGCCTGCTTTCACGCATTTGGGTCAACCTCCACTCAGCGCCGATCCTGGGGCTGCTGCCGCCTGAGGCAGCAGCCCAGATGCCGCCCCCCTCCTCTCCCGCTCCGCGCTTAAAAATTAGCGTCGGAGCGGGTTTCAGGGGGCAGTATCGCTAGTGCATTGAGCGCTATAGCGCTCTTTGCACTAGCTGAGCCGAATTTCCGGATTAAAACCCGGACGTTCGGCTCTTAAAGTTACAAGAGGCGGCTTTTTGCCGCCCCTTGTAACTGGCCGCTCGCTGCCGCCTGAGGCAAGGGTTTCACCTTGCCTCATGGCAGAAGCGGCCCTGCCTCCACTCTGCTGTATGTGATTGTATGCAAGTGGATATTATCTATAGAGAGGGGCCATGGAGCAGATCCTCTATACTCTGCCTGAAAAAATATGCAGGCTGAGAGCAGAGGAGCCAATGCTACATTAACCCAAGGCCTAAACTGAGGGTTACTAGCAACGTGCATTGTGCCAAGCAGGGTAAGCCACCCCTTAATTCTAGTTGATTGGTAAAAAATTGTGCAATACACTGTTTTTGTCAATAGTGTTTAGTTTTTTTTATATTCTCTGTATTTACATGTTTTTCAACACTAACATGACTACTGGGCATACATCCATAGAATATAAAAAGTTTGTAAGGACCTGCTTGCCAAAAATGTCTGCTATCAGGCTTCCACTGCAAACCTCCCTTTTCACAGAAAAAAATGTTTAAGTTAATGCAACCCATACTACTGAGGTGGTGAAAGATTAATAGTCAATAGTAGAAAATAAGGAACTGACTGCATCCCAGGTACAGACCAATCCCAAAAAGTAGTTTTAAGTAAATCAGTATTAAAAAAATGTGAGTAGAATGACTCCATTAAAAAATTAGCTATTTTGTTTACTTGTAATTGTGAATAGCAAACCTGCTTAATCAATTTTATTCTATCAATTTTCACTGTGTATATATGTGTATTTATATGCAATTGAGGAGTTACAGGACCGACTCCTGTAAAGTTGCACATGGCTAAGCTCAAATAAGTTGTCCGTAGCTAACACTGTTTATGTTTTAGCAAAATTACATGGCCCTAAGCCTGATTGAATCCTTACAATTCATATTAATGAAATAGAGAAAGTCCAAAAAACAGCTAAAAAGTCGAAAAAATGGAATGTCTTAGTTTCGAGGAACTGATTATTATTCATCTTCTGTTACCATAATAGACACCCTAAAACTGAATCAGAAAATCCTGCATCTCAGACCTGTCGAGGTTGCATATAAGTCAATGGGAGAAGTCCCAATGATTTTTGATGTGTGCTGGGTTTCATGCAAGTTCTCGGCAAAAAGCATAACAAATCGAGGTTTTCAGCTGCAAAATCAAATTTTTTTTGGATCTTTACCCGCAAACAAATTTTTTGGAAACGTTTATTATACATTATATTATATATAATATAAGCCAAAAAAACCTGTGCGGATTTGATTGGAGTTTTTTTCTAAATTCGGACTTTGATAAATAACTCCCTACAATTTAAAAATCATCAAAATTTTAGACAGAATGGTATAGCTACATACAGTATCTACTAATAAAAGAAATCTCTACATTCTGTACAATGTATTTGTATTTCAAATTCTACATTCTCAAGCGACACAACATCAGGGTCATATCAGTCAAGATGATATAATGAGAGGCATTTGGCAGAGTTGTTGACTTATGTTCCACATTAGCATACCAGCATAGTAACAATTTTGTCAACAGCATAATAACCGTTTTGTATATTCCACTGGATTGAAACTATTTTGTGATTTTTTTAAACTAATATAAATATAAAATTAAAGGACAATAAAAGGCTTATGGCTAATAAGTGCAATTCTGGGCACAAATGGCAATGTTTATTAAAGGGATTCTGTTTGGTTTTGGATTTTTTTGGTGTAGTTTTTATTTCTAAATTACAATGCAAATAATTCATCCTGTCATGTCAAATTTTATTCCTAACCCAAAAAGTGTATTTTTTTTAGTTGTAGTATTGGTAATATTGGCAGCCATCTCAGGTCATTTTGCCTGGCCATGTTCTTTCAGAAAGAGCCAGTGCTGCACTATGGAACTGCTTTCAGACAGGTAATTGTTTCTCCTACTCAATGTCACGGAAAGAGTCGCAGTGGGGCATGGATTTTTACTATTGAGTGCTGTTCTTGTATCTACCAGGGAGCTGTTATCTGGTTACCTTCCCGTTGTTCTGCTGATGGGCTGCTTGAGGAGAGAAGGGAGGGGGTGGGGTGATATTACTCCAACTTGCAGTGTAGCAGTAAAGAGTGACTGAAGTTTATCAGAGCATAAGTCACATGACTTATGTGGGCACCTGGGCAACTGACAATATGTCTAGTCCCATGTCAGATTTCAAAATGAAACAAAAAAAAAAAAAAACAGATTTCAGTGCAGAAGTCTGCTGGAGCAGCACTATTAACTGATGCACAGAAACTTGTTTTCCCGTGACAGTAACCCTTTAGGGATAATATGCATTAAAGGAGAAGTCAACCCCTTCGGTGTTAAAATCCCTCCACATCCCCTGTGTTGCCCCCCCTCCCTCCTCCCCCCCGGCCTACCTCCCCCCCCCCGGGCAAATGCCCCTGAGTTGTTACTTACCTCTCGGCGCAGGTCCTGTCCACAGAGTTCACAGGCGCCATCTTCTCCCGTGCGGTCTTCTTCCTGGATTGCCCGCGTTTGGTGGTGCATGCGCAGTAGGAGTATTTGCCAGTTCAGCTCTACTGCGCATGCACCGAAAGTCATACAGTTTTCCGATTTCTTTTTTCGGAAACTTTATGACTTTCGGGGCATGCGCAGTAGAGCTGAACTGCCAAATGCTCCTACTGCGCATGCGACCGCCAATCCCGGAAGAAGACCGAATGGGAGAAGATGGAGCCTATAAACTCCATGGACAGGACCTATGCCGAGGGGTAAGTAACAACTTAGGGGCATTTGCCCGGGGGGGGTGTAGGCTAGGGGGGAGGAGGGGGGGACACATGGGAGGGGGAAGGGATTTTAGCGCCAAAGGGGTTGACTCCTTTAAAGCAGATGCAACTGTGACCAAATTGGTTGCAAAGATATCTAGCATTTGAGGATTGTGTCAGACTTATTAAAAAAAAAAATTAGTTTACTCAGTGCACTTCTTGTGAGTCTATTAAGACAACTCACTTTGGGAATCCTGGAGCTATAGCCAGGTCTAGGGTGGAGATAGTTCAAGGGTTCCCATGGTCATTAGGTGTGGTTGTGCAACATTCAATAGAAGAGATAGGATGGATACATTGGCAACCTTTATTGCCACTTTCTGGTGCATTCCTAAAAGAGCCCCTTACATGATTTTCTTTCGTGTAATCCATTTTGCATTTGGCTGCAGCTTAAGAGCTGGGTAATGTTAGCAGTTTTACTACCACACCCTGGATGTGTTAATGTGAAGAGATTGAAAGAATTCAATATGGCAGCAGCGAGTGCTTTCATGGTAGTAAAACGTAATACACACATCTAGCTTTCCAAAATACTAGTTTAGGGGCAGTATGGACAGCAATAGACTGTTAAAATATCTTATGTGTTCTTGTTTACGTTATTTAAATTACTCCAACCAACCAACTCCAAAAAACAATTGTTATGGGATAATTTATCTAAGGCAGTATTGGGATTCCTGACATTCTCCCAGCATTTTAAAATGTATCATATTTATTAACCTGCAGTTTTCCAAATTGCTTTTAGCAAAGTTCAGAAGTGTGGGTAGAAAAGGACAAAATGTTGAAAAATATTGTGTTATTTTATAATATTTTTTTCACATGCAGGGGGTAACTTACAGTATCAAAGGCTGAATTGGGATTCCTGGCATTTTCCCAATTGTTTACATTTCTTTCAGATTTATTCATCTGTTCTTTACCAAAAAAGGTTTTTAGAAAACTTTGGAGCCTTTTGCCAGGATTGTAGATTTTTGTAATGTTTTGATAATTTGTCTCTTCATATCTTCACTTTCCACACTGGATTTTTATTCAAAATCTGTTCCCCTCTTTGAAGCTATTGAAAAAGAATGTTGTGTTCATTTTAAAGCAACACAAGTTAACGAGGTAACGTTTTAACACAATGCATGTTTATGAGGCAACTTTATAAATCAATAAAATCTTCTATATGGCATTTCGTTGTATCACTGTGTTCCATTATATCTAACTACTGTATGTGGGTTTATTTTAGTTAATGTCTAATTTCAGATGGAGAGTGTAGTCTAACAAATTAGCCAGTGCCCCAAATCAAGCTATCCAGCATGAAATACATAAAATAGAACTATCCCTTAAATACTGCTATAAATGCTTTATTTCACATACTTTAACTTACTGCACTAGCCAGGATCTCTATAACAGAATATTAATGATCCAGGCCTTCAAGTTATGTACAGGAGCCTCAATTTGGACTCAAGAGTCAGTGACATGCACATGCCGAGCAACTGTTGAGAAGCTAAGCTTAGGGGGTAGAACTGCATAGGTGATTTAGGTCCGATCCAACGCCACTCAACGAAAAAATGGCATCAAGTCGGATGCGGCAGAAATAATGTAAGTTGTAGGAATGTAGTGACAGCGTGCATACAATACAACTGTTGGATGCAGACGCTGCATTCGACAGTTGTGTCGGATGCACGCTGCGACTTCATCTGACATTTATTACCTTATTTCGGGCGCAACCGACTTGACACCAGCGTTTCGTCGTGTGGCATTGGATCGGACCTAAATCGCCCTTGTAGTTCTACCCTTAAAGTTGTCTTAGATCATTAAGCAGAAAATGAAGTTCACCTGTTATGAAAGCTGATTCTACAGGGCTGATTATTTAATTCTAATGCAAACTGGGTCTGCCATATAATGTGAATCTGAATTTATTGCAAATTAATATTTTATTGTGACTTTTATATTCTATATATACAGTATATTGAGAGTCTGTCTCTAAGCTTAGGTAAGCAACGCAGAACATTTGTTACAAATGAGTAGAAAAGAATAAGGGGGGGAGCTACTGTATCATCTGTGTTGGAGGCACAGATCTTCCCTGCTAAAGAGCTGTGGTTGCCTTGAGCTTGTTCTGAAGCCCATAACATAATGTACAATGCTTCTACCATATGTGTTTGTAAAGTTGTACTTCTCCTTTCAAGGTTACAGAATCTTATGGGCATGCAGCAACAGCCATTAATATTTCCCCTCCATACCAATAAAGATTAAAGGAATCTAAATTATAGATAAATGGGTTTATAAAGCAAATTCCGATAATATGAGAAAGATATATTTAACACACTTTGATTCAGTATCATACCCCTCTTCCATAAAGCTGGGCATACAGAACAAGAGCATCTCATTTGGTCACTAAACCAAACAAGCAGGTATTTCCCATATTAACAAAAGTTATTTTTTAATTTAGTTCAATACAGTACATTAACATGGATGAGATACAAGTTTTCTCAGTGTATTCATGTAACACAGACAATAGTACATCGTTGTAAGCAGTTTACAATAGTCATGACATCCTTACACCACGTTCGTAGTTTCCATTCCCTGTATGTACTGCCTTAAGTACTCTGCTACTAGATAGCCAATAAACCTATCTAAACTTAACTTTGCACTGCTTGATTGTGTTTGTATTGCACTCTACCTATGGTATGGAAGGGTCTGAGTAGGCATGTATATTTTCCTTCCTTGTTTAGGTTATCCTTGGAAACATTAGGGTACAGTAGTTGCCTTGATTCTAATTGTGACTATCGTGTGCGTCAATCCAAGGGGACCATATTTTCTCAAACTTTGCCGGGCAACCTCGTCTTATATAGAGAAGCTTGTACAGTGGTACTGCATGTGCAATCTGCGTCTCCCAGAATCGTACAGTTGGGGCCTGAGGTGCCTTCCATTGCAGTGTTGGATTTACGGGCATTAGCAAACAGAACGGAAATCAGTGCTTTCTCTGCTACCGTGGGAGCTAGATCCACAAACTTGATTCAGAAGCATTCCCCGGGGCTCCACCCCAATTGGTGCATCCATCATGTCAGACATATATTGTGCTATCTCCCTCCAGAATCTTTGTATCTTATAACACGACCAAACCATGTGCATGAAGTCTGCTGGAGAGAGATGGCACCTGGGGGATTCATCCACCTGGGTTGGGGACATTTTGACTAGCACACTAGGGGAAAGATAAGCTCTGTGTAAAAATTTATATTGTACCATTTTATCTCGGGAAGCAACAATATGGTCAAAAATAGAATCGAGGACCTCTTTCCAGGTGTCAGTGTCTAACTCCGGGATATCATTATGCCACCTCTCTAGTAGTTTACCCAGTGGAGATTTCCCCGCAATAATCAGGATGGCATAGAAACTGGACAGGTGTTTGTTATGTACGTTAGCTAGTGCCCTTTTTTCTATCTGCGTAGGCTCGGTATTCATTATCACCCCTTTGAACTGGGACTGTGCGGCATGTCTTAGTTGGATATACCTAAAAAACATTTTATTGGGGAGATCGTACCTCTCTTTCAGGGCTTGAAAGTCCATTAGGTTACCATCTGACATTATATCCTGAATATACTTTATTCTGTAGTTTGCCCAGGCTTGAGGATCCGGTACAGTCTGCTTATGTGGCAATTTGGGGTTGCACCAAATAGGGGTGAGCCCCGAGCAGTGACCCTCCGGTTTGGGGAAAAGACCATGAGCAGTGTTCCATGCTCAAACTACCGTTCTCATAGGTGTAGTTGCTTGCAATGCATATTTACAACCTCTGTAGAGGAGATTCTTGAGTTCCTCGTATGACCCAATATTTTGTGCCTCTAAGCGTGTGGCAGGATTGTCCAAGCAAGGGGTCACCCACCGTTTTGCTGTAACCAGCTTTGCTGCTAGATAATACAAGAAATGATTCGGGGCTGCCAACCCCCCTGCATTTGTTGGGAGCTGTAATTTTGCCATGGCAATCTTTGGTGTAGATGGGTGCCAATATAGCTGCGTGAGTAGACATCTGATTTTTTTAAAGAAAGTATCTGGGATCCTTACGGGGGATTGCCTAAATATATATGTAAACTTGGGTAACATTACCATTTTAAATAGATTAATGCGTCCAATCAGGGATAAAGGTAGGCAAGTCCATACTTTAATTTTCTGTTCCAGACCCTGCATCAAGGGCATTAAGTTTAACTCTACAAACTTGCCTGGGTCCTTATGGATGTTAATACCCAAATATTTGAAGCTATCTGTCCAGTTTAAGCCTTCTGGCAGTATCGTTAAAGGGTTTGGTAGGGGGTCTACTGGGAAAAGAGCGGACTTACTCCAGTTAACCTTAAGACCTGAATAAGAAGTGTGGACATTGATAATATCCAAACTGCCTCAAGGTCACGGCCTGGATTAGCTAGGTATAGCAGAGTATCGTCAGCAAACATGGATATTTTTTCTGTTAGCCCCTCTATCCTAGCTGATTGTCGTATCATGCAGGCCAAGGGTTCCATGGCCACTGCAAAGAGTAGGGGGGAGAGAGGGCAGCCCTGCCTAGTTCCCCTGTAAAGTTTAAATGGTTTGGAAGAGTTGGAGTTCATGCGAATATAGGCTTCCGGAGCACTATATAACATTTGCACCCATTTCATGAATTTGTCAGGGAACCCCATACACTTCATACCTGCCCACAAATATGGCCATTCAACTGAGTCAAATGCCTTTTCATTGTCAAGGGTCGCTATGACCCTAGCTTTGGAATTACCATGATCTATCGTGAGATTTGTGTAGAGTTGTCTGATATTTATGTCAGTGGTTCTCATGGGTATAAA
Source organism: Xenopus petersii (assembly GCA_038501925.1). NCBI lineage: Eukaryota > Metazoa > Chordata > Amphibia > Anura > Pipidae > Xenopus > Xenopus petersii. Next base: position 93,645,508 of record CM076689.1, read on the forward strand.
GCCTGACTGATCAACATCAATTATTTGCGTGATAACTGTGTTGAGACGCCTAGCCAGGACCTTTGCCAATATCTTGGCATCACAGTTCATTAGAGAAATCGGCCTATATGATGCACATTCCTTCAAGTCTTTGTTTGGTTTCGGGAGGACTATAATTAGGGCTTTATTCATGGATGCAGGCAGGGGTGCACCTTCCCTAACGTCATTAAATAGTTTAACCAAACTGGAGATCAACTCCTTTTGATACGTCGAATACCATTCCATTGTGAGCCCATCTGCCCCTGGATTTTTCCCCCTCGGGAAGGAAGCTATGGCATCTGCAATTTCGTGGGCTGCAATTGGAGCGTCCAGCAGTAGCCGCCCCTGCACATCTAAGGTGGACATGTCCACCTTCCCTAAGTACCTTAGAATGTCATCGTAGTCAAACCTAAGTTTTGAGTCATATAAAGCTGAGTAGTATTCTCGAAATGTGTCATTTATTTCCCTAGGGGCTGTTGTAAGATCTCCCGAGCTCATCTTTATTACAGGTATCGTTGTCAATTGGTTGGGGTCCCTGCTTAGATATGCTAGTAGTTTACCACATTTGTCCCCTGATTCCAGGACATTAGTTTTGTGATACAGTATGTTGTTCTTAACTGCTGCTGTTTGGGCTAAAAGAAGTGCTGCTTGCGCCTTTTTCCATGTTATCATATTATCTGCGTTTGGATTAGCTACGTATTGGGCCTCAGTAGACTCTAATTCCTGCTGCTTCCCCTCAATATGTGCCGTGGCCTGGGTCTTTACCTGTCGAATCATCATGGAGTATTCACCCCTAACATACGCCTTTAAGGCATCCCACAGTATGGGGTCACTTGCAGTACCCGAATTTAGGGACAAGAATTCCGTTATTGAAGTAGTCATGGGTGGTATTTCCCATATTAGTCTGCCCAATAGCAGGGCCAAATTTACAAAATGTTGGGCGGTATCCAAATTGGCCCTGCTATTGGGCAGCCTAATATGGGAAATACCTGCTTGTTTGGTTCAGTGACCAAATGAGATGCTCTTGTTCTGTATGCCCAGCTATATGGAAGAGGGTATGATACTGAATCAAAGTGTGCTAAATATATCTTTCTCATATTTTGCCAAAAAGATTTGCAGCACAGCCTGAAGATTTGACCACGCCTGTTTCTGTGGCTACACACCCTAATTACCATGTTAATTTTACATAATTTGACAGGTTATGAAAGTTTGAACACATTTCTGTAGATTGTATGTGTTATTACAGTTTTGCTAATGAAGATGAATTCCTCTTTAAGCTGCAAGTCACAGTTTCCCAAAGAGACCTGCTTATCTTAAATAGTTACAATTGTTTCTTTGCTTATCTTAAATTGTTACAAAGGTATCCAAGTGCACCTGCCACATATTCTGGGCTCTCCACCAAAAGCCAGTTACATTTTAGAAGCTTTAAATTTTTTCTGGCTGTTCAGTGCAGGAGATCAAAGACAAAGTTGGGACATTTCAGTAACAATCCAGCACTGCGGCTTGAGCTGTCAAAATCAGGACTGTCCGGTGGAAAACAGGAAAGTTGGGAGGTATGAAATTGGGGTTATCCAACTAATGACTGATTACTAAGAGCCTATGGGGGCATGTCAGGAGAGGATTAACAGCATCTTTCTGCCTAGACAAATTTTTGCCTGTGTTTTGCTCTGTAAATCATTTAACTATTTCATACCTCCCAACATTTTGGAAGTAAAAAGAGGGACAGCAATTTTTTTGATCACACCCCTTTCTGTGGCCACACCCCCTAATTACCATGTTTGTTTTACAAAATTTGGCAGGTTATGAAAGTTTGAAAATATTTCTCCTTAACTAAACTGTGTTTTTGTGTCTCAAAATTGTTACAAAGTATCTTATTTGCACCTGTTAGCTGTTCTGGACTCTCTGCTAAAAGCCAATTAAGTGAGAAACTTTTTTTCTTTTTCTGGCTGTTCAGTGCATAGAAAAGAGGGACTTTCCAGTACAAATGAGGGACTGCGGGTTGAGCTGTCAAAAGAGGGACTATCCCTCCGAAAAAGGGACAGTTGGGAGGTATGCAAAATGTAAAACCTGCATTGCATTTTAATTCAGCTGCACTGCACTAGGAACTTAATGTGGGCTATTTGTAGGCATCTGCTTATTCTGACGTGCTTTCTAGACTGTCTGTAAAAAGCACCCAAGTAAGCAGTTGCTGCTGAACATACAGTTTGTGCTTTTGCAAGTTGAGAATTTGACCCACATCCCTAAGTGTTTTTCTCCTCTAAAAGCAGCTGGTAATTAGGAGACGCTCCCTTGAATTGTTATTTGCATCCCCTCACATATTCTTTCTGTACATGTGGCTGGCTCAGTTGCAGTCTGGCCATGGGAAGGTAAGGAGCTCCTCTGTACTCTGACTGCCTGTGACCTATGAACCAGCAAAACACAGGGTCTGGATAAGCATGAATTCTTGTCCCTGGATGATTTTCAGCAGTCATTTGTCTGTATGAAGGTTTCCTCTTCTGCTAAATAAATGACACATTTCGAGTTATTTATTTTTATGCCAATTCATTTGCTATGGCTATGATCCTGCAAAAAAATTCTGCATTGTTATATATGGAATTCTTTTATATTGCGTGTTTAGTATAATTATTAAATCTGATAGCATATACAATATATTCAAATGTAACATTATGTTTATTTTTCTATTATGCTTCTGTAACTTTCTGATTTGTCTGGTTGTTGCGTTTCAGTGTAGAGGAGATTTGGAATGTGTGGCTGGATACAGCAATTCAGTTGTAAGATGTTTCTAATTGTGTGAGGTACTATATAAGAGCACATTCTTTGCGGATCTTAACAAAAAATTCTAGATTACAAGGTTCTGGTTTAGAGGTAAGACATACTGTGCCTCATTGCTAGATGAACAAACGTGTTATTATCTGCTGCAATTTTAGTAACTTTCTGTAATAATAGTTGCTGTGTTTGTTAGCATAATACCTTCAAATACAACACAGGAGGTTATTTATCAAAGTCAGAATGCCAAAAAATCTGAAAATTCTAGTTTTTATTTCTATAAAATCAGAATTTTTAGTAAATAAGAATCTAGAGTTTTTCACGATTTATTAAACCCGGAGGCAGCAATAAGTCGGAGTCTGAAAATCTGGTGTCTCTGATCTGCAGAAGTTGTATATAAGTCAATAGGAGACTACCCACTCCCTATCGTATCTGGAAGTTTCTGTGGTCTGTGCTGGATTTAGCCCGAAAATATTTTCAGACTTTTCAGGCAAAAATCCCAAAAATGTTTGGCTTTTTGGGGGGAAAGGCTGGGAAAAACGAACAAATCGGGAAAGAACTCCAAAAAACAAGTTTCCATATAAGTTTTTTTCGTGTTTTTCCCCGAACTGATTAATTTGCAGTTTCTCATTAATAAATAAGTTCAAATCATGGATTCTAGTTTGGTCAGTTTAAAAAATCAACTAAATTCGGACCCTTAAGAGTATGTATAGTAGGGCATCTTACATTGATGCCGTCTGATAAAGTGGTTATTTATTATGGTGCTTGGGTGGATTAAAGCATTTTTTTGTGATGAACAATTCCAGGACCGGGCCAGATCAGATGTGGCTGAAACTGTAAGTCTTAAGCTGAAACAAATCCACAAGGCATGTGCCTTTTAAGCACTGGATAACTGGCTAACCGAAGGTGATGATTTAATTTACCATTATATAATTTTAATTTTCTCAAAGGTGAATGTGCAGAGTAGGTTTTGGATTAAGTTTTGTTGTAGTTTTGGTGGATCCAGTATTTGCCAAATGCAACAATTATACGTAAATTGTATTCTAAGCTTTTTTTTTTTTTTTTTTTAAACTTGTGGAAAAAGTACAGGTATGGCAGTCCTTATCTGGAAACCCGTTATTCAGAAAGCACCAAATTACAGGAAGGCCATTTCCCATAAGGTCCATTTCATGCTAATATTCTAATATTTAAAAATAGTTTCCTTTTTTCTGTAAAAATAAAACAGTGCCTTGTACTTGATGATCACTATACCATATTGGTGGCAAAACACTCTACCGAGTTTATTTAATGTTAAGTCATTTTTAACAGACTTAAAGGTATGGATATGCAAATTATGGACTGGTCCCTTATCCAGAAACCCCACATTGCAAGCATTCTGGATAATACACGCTATACCATGTACCATTAAGTGGCAACTGTACAAAAGACTTTTTATGCATCTATTTAACAGTTTGCACGTATGGGACATGTTATCCAGGATGCTCGAGACCTGGGGTTGTTGGGATAAAGGATCTTTCTGTAAATTGGATCTTCATAGTGTAAGTCTATTAGAAAATCATGTAAACATTTAATAAATGTTTTTTATTAAATATTTGCTTCCAATAAGGATTAATTATATCTTAGTTGGTATCAAGTACAGGGTAATGTTTTATAATTACAGAGATAAAGAAAATAAATTCTACAAATCTGGATTATTTGATTATAATGTAGTCTATGGAAGACTCCTGTAATTCACAGCTTTCTTGATAATGGGTTTCCAGATAATGCATCCCATACCTATATATATATATATATATATATATATATATATATATATATATATATATATATATAGAGAGAGAAAAAGAAAGAAATCGAAGTTTGTGATTTTTTTGGACAAGGAATATATAAAATCACTCACATACTTCTATATGTTAACAAGAGGCCTGTTGTTTCACTAAATATAAGCTGGCTGTTGTTTCTCCACTAATAAGCTGGCAGCAAGCAGGAGAAATAGACACATTAAACACATTAAAATGTATTTTTAATTTGTTTTAAAAAGCCGACATCACAGAAAAAAATTATTATGCTACAGAACATAGTTCTTGCCTAGAGAGTAGAAATGGGGAGTTGCAATGGGAGGGTTTGTAAGACCAATATGACTTCCAGAGTTTAAGCTTCAAAGACTGCAGCAGCCTTTTAGCACATCTGATAAGGAGACAAGAATACCCAGTGTGTTAAAAAAGTTGATCTATTAAAAGTTATCATACCTTAACTTAACAAGTTGACATATTTAGCCTAATAAATAACACTCTGTTTCCTGTAGCAAGAAACGCACCCCATCAAACCTGATACCATCAAAATTATACAAGGATTTTTTCCCTTCGTAAAGCTACAAATCAGGGATTTGCTTATTGAAAAGAGGTATTTTTAAGATACACACTGAAATTTCAATCCATTCGGATGATTTGGTTCAATTTAATTGCATTAAGCTGATAACATAACATTAAACTACGGTACTGTCTGTTCTGAAAATATTATATTGGGGGTTATTAAACATTTTAAATCAAAAATGCATCAGATCCATACATTTATAAATATGAATAAATAAATATACATGTACTTAATAAATGACTGGCATAACAGTTATGCTGATTTAGTCTAAGTCTAAGCTCCCTTTACTTATAGGTACAGTAGAACTCCCATTATACATTTTTTAAGGGGACCAGAATAAAATGGTGTAAAATACAGGAAAATGTATTATCAGGGAAATGTACTATGCCTAATATATAGGTATAAATATGGTTTATTTATTCCTGCTACAGGTACAAGTAAACCCCATATGACCAATCCACATGCATATGTAGGCAGTTAGTGCAGGGCACCCCATTGGCACATAGGGAATGCCAGAGGATGCAGGAAGGTTGCAGGAGCTAAGTTACTTAACTTTTTGACAAATATGCAGTGGACCTTGTTTGGCATAACAACCAGTTTTCATTTTATTGTATAATATAGTTAATCATTACCCAGCTAAAAAAAGAAAAGAATGTTAATGTTCTCACAAATTATTCTGAATTAAGGTTTACCACGAGTCAATTAAGTGTACTACATAGATGTTCAATAAGCCATAGTGATACAGCATTCTGCATAGGTTTAGACTGAACCCAAAGAAACACTGCATGCTAAACTGATCTGCACTGAAGTTATAGTGATACAGCATGTTGTATAAATCTAATCTGGAACCAGTGGTACAGTATGCTACTCTGATATGGACTCAATCCACAGTGATACAATTTACTGCTATTCCTGCCCTGAACCCATACTGCATAATAAACATTTTGTGTAGTGCTAAGAGTAGTTAGCCAGCTGAGATAAGCACTATGTGGTCTAATTGAATGTCCCAAATACAAGGATTAAAACATTAATGGGTGCATTACCGTGCTTATCAGTTGCGATGGGGAACAGCTATGCTCTGCACTAGTTATGTGTGGGTCAGGAAAAACGCAACCCATACCTGACCCTTACCCACAAAGCATTAACCCACATCCAACCCTAACCCACAACATTTCTGTGTTTTTTTAATCTTTTTATTCTGTAATCCACTTCTGTGCATGCCTCTGATTGCCAAGACAGGGAATCTTCAGACCCAGAGGTATATGTTTCCCCAGTCTGACCCTCACCCAACTCTAACCCACAAAGGTCAATCTGGACCCACCCAACCAGCAGTAAACATGCAGGTTCCTTCTGTCAACTGGCATATTACTACTCTGCACCTAGCCTTGGTTGGTGCAAGGGAGCTCTGTCCTTACCACCTGATTGATGCACAAATTACAGGTTGGGATGAGAGAGATTACATCCCCCAGTGAAAACAGAAAGGATTATATTCATTGTCAACATGGTGGCTCAGTGGGTAGCAGTGCTCTCTTGCAGCAATGGGCTCTGAAGTTCCATCATGGCCTGAGCACTATCTTCAGGGGGATTGTAGGTTACCATCGTCTGTGTTGGTTTGTTTCAATAGTGTTAAAACTGCCCATAGTGTTTGTGTGTAGGTGAAAGAGACCTTATATTGTAAGCTGCACTGGGGCAGGAACTAATGTAAATGCTAAATAAATGTAGAAAGAGAAGTACTGTTTGTACTTTATTCTGGAGCACATGTGCTCTTACTTCAAAATGCAAAAATGTTATGCCTACAGATAACACTACCTATACCTTTTTGCCTCTTCTCTAATTTATATTCTTTTCATCAGAGCATATTTACACATACTGTATAAGATAATGTGGCTTATGTATGGGAATTGTCGTGTGACTTAAAGGGATCCTGTCATCGGAAAACATGTTTTTTTCAAAACTCATCAGTTAATAGTACTACTCCAGCAGAATTCTGCACTGAAATCCATTTCTCAAAAGAGCAAACAGATTTTTTTATATTCAATTTTGAAATCTGACATGGGGCTAGACATTTTGTCAATTTCCCAGCTGCCCTGGTCATGTGACTTGTGCCTGCACATGCTGTTTTTCCTTGTAACTGAATGTGTCTCAGTGAGACATGAGTTTTTACTATTGAGTGCTGTTCTTAGATCTACCAGGCAGTTGTTATCTTGTGTTAGGGAGCTGCTATCTGGTTACCTTCCCATTGTTCTTTTTTTGGCTGCTGGGGGGGAAAAAGGGAGGTGGGTGATATCACTCTAACTTGCAGTACAGCAGTAAAGAGTGATTGAAGTTTATCAGAGCACAAGTCACATGACTTGGGGCAGCTTGGAAATTGACAATATGTCCAGCCCTATGTCAGATTTCAAAATTGAATATAAAAAAAATCTGTTTGCTCTTTTTAGAAATGGATTTCAGTGCAGAATTCTGCTGGAGCAGCACTGTTAACTGATTAATTTTGAAAAACAATTTTTTCCCATGACAGTATCCCTTTAAGTAGTACTAACTAATGCTCAGATTGCATTAATAAACTTGAAAAAGACAGCTGTTATTTAGTCTGGTGCTGAAATAGTGAAAACTTTATGAATATACATTTAAATGGGATTTGTCATCGCATATAGAAACTTGTTCTCTCTATGCTCCATCTTTTAAGGACTGATCGAGAGACAGCAATGTGATCAGGATATACAAAAGAAGATTATAAAGTTTAATGAAGCTCTATTTTATTCTAACACATATTTATGGCAGTTTAAACATTAACACACTCTTAAACCAGCAGACATGGCAATTATCCTTTAACTGGACTTTTATACAAATCCCGTCTTTGTATTTATGGCATGAATAATGTCATACAGATAACTTGGAGGCTTATATTAGATGAATGTCTTCCTTAGTAGGAGTGGAATGCTTTATAGTGGTTTTACAGATATAAAAAAGATTTATGATGTATATGTGAAGAGGCTGTGGGGAAAAAAAGCAGGAAACTGTCTCCTGCAGAAACAGGCTGGATGGAGTGCTAGCTAATTGTTTGCAAGAGGCATGCTGGATATGTTGTAAGAGCATCTGTGCACCTCCTGTTGTCACAAATTGGCCAGGTCAGTGAGCAAAGCTTCATGTAGATTTGTTGAAAAACAGTGCAAGGCAAGAAGAAGGGATTTAAGGGGTATGTTATTATTGCATATATTATATATTATTGTATATTATTTATTGCATATCCTATGCCTAGCAAATTTGCAATTAGTCTTCATTATTTACTTGTTATATGTTTTATTTTGCATTGGGCAAGGTACATTTTTAGGACTGAAATCAGCAGAAATTCAGGCCAACTTTTTCAGAGTACTGCATTTTAACCCTGTAATTAACTCCATGTTCAGGGTGGCCTTAGTGCCAGGGTTCCTCCAATGTCACTTGTGCACAATTCAGCAGAAGAGACAGGATGGAAGCAATGGTGCTTAGTGCAACTATAAGGAAGTACAAGGAGTTTATTTGGATGCATATACAAACATTGGACCTGGTATTCAGAATGCTTGGGGCTTTCTGGATAAAGGATTTTTATGTAATTTTGATCTCAATACCTTAAGTTTACTAAGAAAATATTCTGAACGTGGTTAGAATGTGATATGTGGGGAAAGAATTGAGAACAGAGATGAAGGTAGAGAGGGAGGTAGTGAAACAAAAGAAACTGTATATGAGTACTTTGATGTATAGGAAAATTATAAGTGTCTTAGTATGCAGTAAGAGGAGCTTAATGGGAGAGCGATTTGTCAATGTATTAATACGCAATGAAGCTCTGCATGTCTGTAACAATGCCAAGTATACTATGTTTTGGCCCTATGTGGGCAAGTTGTAAGTTTTACAAAATGTTAAAATGAATAAAAAATTTATTTAAAAAAATAAAAAAAAAAAAAAAAAGAAAATATTCTGAACATTAATTAAACATAGGATTAACTAAAAATAGGATTTTTTGCCACCAATAAGGATTGATTATATTTTAGTTTGGATCAAGTCCAAGGTACTGTCTGCTTGTTACAGGGAAAAAATGGAAATAAGTTTTAAAAATGTAAACTATCTGATTAAAATGGAGTCTTCTTACTAGAAGATTCAGAGCTTTCTTGATAATAGATTGCCATACCTGTACCTTTAATGCATGGCATCATCAATATTTGTTTCAATTTTAACTTGACAACTTTTACGGCTACGCTCATAAATTACCCGTCATTATTGTAATGATGATTACACAATTGGGCTAGTTTGAAGACGACAAAATGTGTAGATATTTTCAGGCGTTGTGTTACCCACATGAGAGGAGATAACAGGGCAGACTGATTATTTTTTTTATGGTCAAAACTGTCAAATTTGACTAGGGAGTTATTTTAAAAAAAAATTCAAATTAGAGTTTTGTGATTTGTCATACTCTGATCTTTTAATAATTCAAATTCGACTATTGGCTTTCTAAAACCTGCCGAATTGCTGTTTGAGTCAATAGGAGAGGTCCAGGGATCAATTTGGAGATGTTTTCAGTCTTCCTGCAGAAAAAAATCAAATCAAGTTTGATTGAATTTGAGTTTTCGGGTCGTTTAAATTAGTCTGAGTTGGAAAAATGTGATTTTTAATAATACATTTCGACTATTAGGATTTCTAATTTGATCTCCTGCACTGAACTGCCAGAAAAAAGATACAATGGGGCATGTTTACTAACATTGGAGATAAATATTTGGAGAGATTTCTGGAGATGTTGCCCATGGCAACCAATCAGCAATTAGATTTAAACAGCCAGCAAAGATCTGATTGGTTGCTATGGGCAACATCTCCAGAAATCTCTCCAAATATTTATCTCCAATGTTAGTAAACATGCCCCAATGTTTCTAAAACTTAATAGGCCTTTGGCAGAGAGCCCAGAACATGTGGCAGGTGCACTTAGATACATTTGTAACAATTTAAGATAAGCAAATAAACAATTGTAACTAGTTAAGATAAGCAGGTCTCTTTGGGAAATTGTGACTTGCAGCATAAAGATTAATGTACCTTCATTAGCAAAACCGTAATAACACAAAAACCACAGAAATGTGTTCAAACTTTCGTAACCTGCCAAATTTTGTAAAATGAACATGGTAAGTCGGGGGTGTGGCCACAAAATGGGCATGGCCAAAAAATTGTTGTGCTTATCGCGGCAAATCTTTTTCTCTCTCTTTCTATTTCAAAAATGTTGGGCGTTATGAATGTTTCTATTTTTATATTACTGTTTTTTTAAATGTATCTAACAGCCTATCTCACAGTTCAGCAACTGTAAACAAGTGGTACTTGCCAATCCCCCCCCCCCCAGAATATCCACAGGAATGCTTACTCTGTTCTGCAAAATACATCCCATCACTAATTGTGAACAAACCCCCATTCACCCAATCTGATTCCTGTGCCTGTTCTCTTTCCAGAGGAAACCACAACACTAACCATGTGTCATCTGTAATCCAGTGTCTGATTCAGAGCGACAAGCAGACAATCCTGTCTATAGATCTCCAACACAAGGCACAAGCTGGACTATGACAAACACTCCTGCAAAACACACAAAAACACACCAGGGAATTCTGCTATGATGGATTACATATTTTCACGGTAGGTTCAGAATTTCATGCTTCCTTGTAAATCATGGCTGCAGACGAACTTTGCTAAATTTAAATCCTCAGTCATTGACTGATACTGTTAGCACAGTGAGGCTACTGAGTGGCTGAAGCTAATATAGAATGTGTATAGGGACATTAAATTAACACTTAAGTATTTAGTACAAACATGGGATATGTTATTCAGAATCCGTTAACCTTATACTTGATCCCAACTTAATATAATTAATCCTTAAAGGAGGCAAAACAATCCTGTTGTGTTTAATTAATGATTAAATGCTATATTAGCAGACATGGAGATTATTGAAATACCCTTATCTGGATAACCCTAGGTCTTTAGAATTCTGGATAACAGATTCCAATACCTGTAGTAGGAGTGCATTTTTGATGACATAATTGAGTGGCACAGCAATACTTTAATATCCTTCCTTATTTATTATTCAATGGATTTAACTTTGTCCAGGACGATTTTTCAACATAACCTGGTCAGTTGGGTAACAGTTTCATGTAGTACATGAAACAATCTGTTGATTTACAAGAAGGGGGTAGTTTGCCTTCTAGTGTACAGTATTCCCTCAATTTACCACCCGACTGATACAAGGCAAAAGATTGTGCTATGAGGGTGGTATTATGCACTGGTGTTTGACATTTAAACTGAGGGAATAATTACTCTTACAAGTACAAATTTGAGGATTATATAGACAGATAGCGGGAGGCAGTCTTTTTCACATAGAAAAAATAAAAGAACCAGAGGCCACCCCTAGACACTGAAGTTTCATTTGAATCAGTGTCAGTGGTTATTCACGGTGAGGACAGTGAGTTTGTGGAATGGTCTGCTGGGTGATGTTGTGATGGTTGATTCTACGAATGCCTTTAAAAGTGGCTTGGATGATTTTTTTGAACAAGCAACATACAGATGAAGCCACTTGGATTTGTGAGTTAAATGTGTCATGACTCAGGGGTAATTGAAGAAACTGTGTTATCTTAAGTCATCTTAACTCATTTAATGCATTTAACCTTTTCATTAGCATACCAAAGCACCATTGTTCACAATGGTGAATGCTTTAATTAGATGGGATGTTGTGACGCAGTTTTCTGTGTTAAATGAGATAAATGGGATATCTGTGTTTAGTTATTCTGTGTCAAACAGACAAACCAAAGTGGCTGCATCTGTATCTTAAGATGGCCACAGATGCAAATATCCGATCTTACAGATCAATGTACGATCGGACTTCCCCATCTCCCGACCTGCCACTAACCATAAAGATCAAAGTTTTACCATTCAGATCAAATATAAAGTTGTAAGAACCGATCAGCCGATGTTCTGCCCCTGACAGCAATCGTACGATAGTTAAAGCTAGTGACAGTCTCCCTCTAAAAATCGTATGATCGGCAATACATGCAGAGATATTACCCTCAGCCGGCCGATTCTTATGATCAGATCTCTGCGTCTATGGCCAGCTTTAGGCTACTGGAATCTTAAGATACAGTTACAGGTTTGTGTGTATATATATATATATATATATATATATATATATATATATATATATATATATATATATATATATATATATATATATATATATATTTATATATATATTTTTTTTAATGAAAGTGAAATAGATAGGTATGAAAGTGTATAGATAGGTCTGTATATGTACGCTGTGTGTGTTTATATACTGTCATCTGCAAAGGTTGAATTTAATAAAATTTTGTTTTTTCTTTCAACCAAAATTAACTATGTAACCAATACAATATAGTGTTTTGCACATTTGTGTAGAAAGTGTATGAATCAATGTAAAAATAAATTAATAGGGGGGGTAACCAAAATTTACAGTTCCAGAAACATTGAGGAATGTTACAAGCTGGTCCCAAATGATGCCAGCATTAGCATGACTGCAGGCTATACATTTCCCTCTCAATGAATCTCAGACCCATCATGTATGGTTCCAGAAAATTCTTGTTCATAAAACTATTGTGCTTGGTTGAAGGGGTTGTTCACCTTCAAAAACTTTTTTCAGTTCAGTTGGTTTCAGATTATTCACCAGAAATAAAGACTTCTTCCAATTACTTCCTATTTTCTATTTGTGACCATTTTTCTAATATTGAATTGTAAAGTTTCATTTTACTGGGGGGGGGGGTTGTCGACTTTCTTTTGTTTACTGTTCTAAATTGATACATTTAGTTGATGCATTTCTTATCTTTGTCCCTGCTGAGCAGAATCCCCGAGTTTAATTAAAGGTATCTGTTAGAATTGATACAATAGTTGCTAATATTCCCATATCCTGCTGAGAAATGTATTAACTAATTGTATCAACTAAATGTAGCAAATTGTAACAGTTCAGAATGCTCCTGGATAGTGATCTGCTAGACTGAAAAATTATGAGAATACCTTATTGAAACCACGTGTGCAGGGAATTGTGGGGTTTGGAGGATGCAGACTGAGGACAGCTGGCTGCTGAGTAACATTAGTCAGCCAGCTCAGCAAAGTAGTCAGACAGATTAACAGCAGAGCAGGGGGCTAGGCTTAGGGAACTGTTTCAAACCATTAAAAATCATGAAAAGTCTGCATATTTTTTAATTGATGTATATTGCAAAGTTGCAATGTTTACTTTTCAAAAAGCTTAAGTTATGTTTGTGTGGAGTTCCCCTCCTAAGGCTAATATAAAATATCAGATAACAGATGTGTTTTCTATGAATACTGCAAGGATGCAAGGAACTGCAACTGAAGTGGCACAAGTTTCACAAAACTACAATTTGGATTTATGCTATTTTGCTATTTTATATAGAGTTTTGTTTGGTTTATAGAGAGTCAGCGCTATCACAGTTCAGGGAAACAAGCAGTATCAAAAAAGAAAAGAAAAAAATATAGTGTAGTATATTCACACTCTTTTTAGTTTAGTTAGCCCACTTTCCAAAATCTCAAATCACCACAGGGGTTTCTTGCATTCTTTGGTGTCACACTTAAAATGTTGCAGCACGGTCATCTCGTGTAGTTTAAAAATACTTACAAACGTTTAGTTTAAATGCAAACCTTCAGGGGTGTCTTTAATCCTAACCGGCACTTCCACTCTCGCGTTACTTAAAAAGGGAGCAATACATAGCATAAAATCCTTTTAATAAGAAATATATATTTTAAAAGTACACTCACAATTGTGAAAGATTAAACAAGCATTAATCTTTAAGTCGCCCGCACTTTGCAGCGGATCCACTCCAATCCGCTTTGGTCGGAGCGGATCCGCTGCAAAGTGTGGGCAACTTCTATCTGTGATATTTGGTATTAAGTGGCCAAAGTCAATATAAATTTATAAGCATGGGTTATTGAAAACATTACCAATTGAAAATATTACCAACATTATCAATCACAAACACTGGGGGTCATTTATAAAGTTCAAGCAGCTCATATTTATTTGCCAAATGGTTGTATTGCCCATGTTTTTTCATGGACACTAAAATATTCCACTGCTGTGCCCATCTTTGCGGATTTTGCGAATTCACATTGCGAACACTGCCAAGTGAGATGGGTGTTAGCGTCAGTTTGGCCACTGTGCGAGGCTGTCGTGCACAAAAATAGCATTGACAGTAATATAAATTTGCAATGTGAATCTATTTGTGAACTTTTTCTCTGGCATCAAATTTGTGGCGTTCGTGTGTCCATAAATATTTGCCATTTGAAATTTTTTGCCATATTTCAAAAAGCTCTTATGGACAAAAAAAATCACTATTCTGTTTGCACACTTTATCCAGCTTTATAAATATAACCATGCACAGGGCAAATATATTCACTGTGTGAATCATTCTATGCTGTGCAAAGTTTATAAATGAGCCCCAATGACATTTAGGGGCAGATTTATCAAAGGTTGAGGTGAATTTTCGAATGAAAAAAACTATTTTTTGTGTACTTCGAATAGGAAATAGTCCAAATTCGATTTGAATTTGAAGAAAAATCGAAAATTCTAATATCAAAATTTATGTACTGTCTCTTTAAAAATTAGACTTCGACCATTCGCCATCTAAAACCTGCCGAATTGCTGTTTTAGCCTATGGGGGACCTCCTAGAACCTATTTGGAGTCAATTGGTGGACTTTGAAAAATCTAAGTTTTTTTTGGGGAAAACTTGTCCAACTTCATTACAGGTGTTTTCCTTTTGCTACTATGGCCAATGCTTCACCTTAGGAAACAAATATGGAAGCCCTGTAACATACATACAAAATCACACCACTCAGTCTGAAAAAAGGATTCAAGAGTTCAGAAGCTTCTTTCATTATCATGTGAAACCTAATGTATTCCAGTCAAAAGCAATATTACTGACATGGTGTTCTGACAGCTATTCTTTACATATGACAATGCCACTAGAATCCCATGCACCTGTTGCACTGAGCAGCACTGCCATTGACAGTACGATAAATGAATGAGCATATGCTAAGCACTCAACCCACTGTACAGCAATGTATTTTGAATGTTGGTATGACACATGCAAACGACTATTCTTTGTTGAATGAACTTGCTCAGACCTTTAAACACATTAACTTTATGCTAATATGTTTGTATAATTCTATACACAGCTTAAAACAATCTAGACCCAACGCAGAAGTAGCATAAGAATCAATTGCCGACTTCATGAATCTAGATAATGGAGCAGTCCATTAAAGAGGGAGGTCCAAAAGGTTCTGAACCTATCCTGATGGAGAAGACAAATAATGACTTTGTGATTACAGTTCCAAGGGTGAATGAAACCCAACTGACAGCAGCAACAGGAGGAGCAGAGCTCTCATGTTACCGCTGCACTATCCCCTTTGGAGTGGTTATACTTATAGCAGGAGTGGTAGTCACTGCTGTGGCATACAGTTTTAATTCTCATGGATCCATTATCTCTGTATTTGGGCTGGTCCTTCTGTCTTCTGGACTACTTTTGGTGTGCTCAAGTGCCCTGTGCTGGAAAATAAGGCAGAGGAAAAAGAGGACAAAAAGGAGAGAGAGCCAAACAGCCTTGGTGGCAAACCATCGGGGTTTATTCACTTAAGACATATCTACAGAACATGTAGAATGATATTTCTTAAATAGCTTGGATCAGCAAAATAAGTTGTGAAACAATCAACAGGTTTGGAATTGTATCATCTTGCAATGGTTTCTTTGAAGATGCCTTGAGACACGGAAAAGATATATGATTCAAATCAGTCATGTGGTAGCGTTGCCTAGCATCCCTTGATCAGTCATGTGATAAACCAGTCTAGAGTTCCTTGTCCAAGCAAGAGTTTCTTAAATGTCTAAGACTAAAATACATTAAATTACATGCATTGAATTACATGCATCAAATATGCAGTACATGCTACATATGTCACACACTAAGCCAGTGATCCCCAACCAGTGGTTTTTGAGCAACATGTTGCTCACCAACCCTTTGGCTGTTGCTCCCAGTGGCCTAAAAGCAGGGGCTTATTTTTGAATTCCTAGCTTGAGGCAACTTTTGCTCCATAAAAACCAGGTGTACTGCCAAACAGAGACTCTTGTAGGCTGCCAGTTCACACAGGGGGTGCTAAATAGCCAATCACACACAGGGGTGCTGCACCAATGAGGCGATTTGAGAAACCTGCCTCAGGCAGCAGCGCCCCACTAGGTACCAATGGCGGCAAAAATGTCACTCCTGGTACTTTAAGAGCCAAATTTCTGGTTTTCAAACCGGAAATTCAGCTCTTCTAGCGCAGAGAGCGCAATTATGCTCTCTTTGCTAAGATAGCCCCTGATCACACCTCATATAAAAGTGTACTTAACAATACTGTATGCTTATGGGGAAGAATCATCTAAATAAACTAAAATGATTTTGGGTGAGTGGCCATAAAAATAACCTGAGGTGTTATTACTATCCATTTCTAATGTTATATCAGTAGGTGCTCATTTCCATGTAAGAAGTATGTTATGTCAGCTTGTGATTACTTTCTTATAAAATTTGCCTGAAAAGATTAAAACTTCTGACAGTGATATATATGCTGCATGTAGGGAGAATGTGTGTTTCATATAAAATATATAATGAATTTAAACATTACTATTAAACCCCCCCCCCCAATACAAACACCATATGCTTGGAAAATAGGACCTTATTTTAAGCTGCAGCTGGGGTCTTTGATATAAACATGCTACCTATATCTGGTAATGAGTACCTAGGTACATATGTATTGTAAAATGTATTTCAAATTCCTGTTTCAACAATGCTTGCATTTGCCCTGCCCTCTTATGGAAAATAAATCTAAACATAAAGAATCACAATGTAGTCACAGTAGGGAAATATAATCAGCACTTTATAACTAATTACATCATAATTAGTCTACACTTAAGACAAATGTTTTTACAGGCCATGGAGTGTTTCTCAGTACAACACAATAGCAAATGTCTGCTTAAAATAATTATTAAGCTTAATTAAGATGGTCAGTGTACTCTTAAATGGGTGGTTCACCTTCAAACAACTAGTTGTTTTCCAATAGATCACCAGAAATAACTTTTTCCAATTACTTTCCATTTTCTATGTGTCACTGTTTTTCCTAATATTGAAGTGAAAAGTGTCTTTTTTTACCTTCTAAAGCAGCTCTGGGAGGGGGGTCGCCAACCCTGTAACCTGTTCTAAATTGATACTTTTAGTTGGTTCATTTCTTATATTTATCCCTGCTGACCAGACTCTCTGAGTTTCATTACAAGCAGCTGTTAGAATTGATACAATAGGTGTCAATACTCCAGAGATGCTGCTGAGAAATGTTGCAAAATTGTAGCTGGTCAGAATCTGCACCTGAATTACTGAGCTGCCATAATAAAACACCAGAGACGGACATTCAACTTTAAACTTAGATTTAGGAAAAACAGTAAAAAATAAATAATGGAAAGTAAGTCTTTATTTCTGGGGAACAAACAACTGAACTGGAAAAACAACTGAACTGGAAAACAACTGAACTGGAAAAAGTATTTGGAAGGTGAACAACCCTTTAAGAACTATTTAGGAAATTAAACAACTGTGGAGCAGTACTATGTGAAGCTGAAGGGCTAGAGTTCTTAAGTAGAAAGCAACTGATGCTATAAGGTAGATGGAAGTCAAGACTTTCCTTGTGGACTTTAAGCACAATAATTATTTTCCTATTATTTTATATTGTCTATGACCTTCATTTGAAACAGCTGATAAATGGACAGCAGTGTCTATTTTTTGCTTAGGCAAATTAATTTGGTGGTACTTGTAGTTATTTTTTATTATTAATATTATTATTGTAATAATTATGGTGTATTTAGGTCGCTATTTGTAATTGTATTTGCCAACAACGATCGCACTATGTAGCCCTTTGTATTGAAAACAAAATCAACTTTTGTAAAGTAATCAAATCTAGCACTTTTTGGTCCTTTTTTTGTATAAAATATACATTTTATTAAAAAAAAATTGTGCTGCTACAACATTTTGTCATACTTCTACATTTTGTTTGCTTATATTTATATTTGTGATCCAAAGCATTTTCAGTAAGTCTTGCACATCTGAATTTAATTAATTTTAGTTTCAGTCTATACCATATTAAAAAATGTTCCAGTTAAATCCTGGAGACGAGCCGTGCTCAGGAAATTCTCTACCACATGCTAGAAATAACATTCTCAGCTCATCTTGTGATGTCATTCCAGGAGATATCTTAGGAATCAAAAACAATTTAACATCTTCATGGAGATAGATAATTCCTAGAAAACTTGCATTATGATTACTTTCTGAAATCATGTCCATTTGATCTTCTCCCCTGTTAAGAAATTATGGCCATTCCACCAAGAATTATGCAACCAGCTCTCATAAAAAGTAAAAAAAAAAAACCTTTTTTGTTACAGTGGTTTATATCATAGTTTCATAATAAATATTTGGACAATCTGTAAGTACTGGTCTCATTACTTAAGAACCATTGCCATATTACAATGCAGAGAGTATGTAGAACTTTGAAGATCCAGGTTGGGATAAATGGTGGAAATGTGATGATGTCCTGTTTTTTTGTTCAACTCTGGACAAATCATTAACATTCATATTGTGAGAACACACTGAGAGTGCTGTAAATGTACCAGAGATATCCAATATGTGGTATGCTGGAAATTGTAATGCCAAAATGGACAGAGGTCAAAAAGTTGGATATCCACAATTATGGGATGTTACATAGTTACATCGATCAGGTTGAAAATATACCAAAGTCCATCAAGTTCAGCCCCTCCAAATATACACGCACTCCCACTGACCCCTCCATACACTTACATAAAATAATCTCTCTAATGCAGTAGGTGTTTCCAGTTGACACAAGGTCACCCATTCCGTTTGGAAGAAAAGAGGTTCTGCCTAAATATTCAGAAGGGGTTTTTTACAGTGAGAGCTGTGAAGATGTGGAATTCTCTCTCTGATCAGTTGTACAGTACATTAGATAGCTTTTGGAAGGGGTTGGATGGCTTTATAGCAATTGAGGGAATACAGAGTTATGGAAGATAGCTCATAGTACAAGTTGATCCAGGGACTAGTCCAATTGTCATGTTGGAGTCCGGAAGATTTTTTTCCCCCTCTGAGGCAAATTAGAGAGGCTTCAGATGAGGTTTTGCCTTCCTCTTGATCAACTGGCAGTAAGGCAGGTTAAAAAAAGTTTAAAGGTTGAACTTGATGGACATGTGTCTTTTTTCAACCTAACTTACTATGTATTTTACTATGTAGTATTATAAGAATTGCTATATTACAGCAATGCCTTGACATTTATGGATTATTAGACTAGAATAACAAGCAAAATAATTCAATAAAAACAGGAAAAAAAGTGTAAAAGGTAAAAGAAAGCAAGAGACTGCTCAGTTGTTCCCTACTCATATAACTCAATAAACATTTATGATAATATATCAGACTTTTCCTTGGAGCATTACTAATAGACAAGATCATGAAAAGGCTCCTGGTTCATATTGGGAGGTGTAGTGGTTCGCCAAAATCGAGGTATCACTGCTCTGGCAGCACTGAGACAATATCCAGTAAGTGACTTGTTATGTTTATCGGTTAAGCCAGGTAGCATCGAGTGTATGACCACAGATGGGTGATTGTGTAAATTGCAACCCGTAAGTTTATTAATTGTTTGGAAAATAGTTTTCCAGAATGGACTAAGGATTTGACAATTCCACCATATATGTGTTGGTGAACCCACCTCCTTATTACACCTCCAGCACATATCATACACATGTGGGAATATTTTTGTGCAAAATTTCTGGACACTTATTCCATCTAGATATAATTTGGTAGTTAGTTTCTTGTTGAGTTAAAATGAAACATGAATTCCATTGATCTATTGTAAATTACGTTAATTATTTTTCCCATTTTATAGTATACAGTATTTAGTGGTAGTGGCGTTTTTTCTATTGGGTCTGCTAATTTATATAATACGGAGATCAAATGTCTGGCTGGTGTCTTTAATACACATAGGCGCAAATTCACTAAGCGCCGAATGCTAGCGTCAATTCGCTAGCGTTTGGCATTTTCGGTACTTCGCAAATTCACTAACGAACGCTGGTGTAAATTCGCTAGTGTTACTTCGCACACTTAGGCCAGGCGAATTTTCGCTAGCGATGTAACTACGCAAATTCACTAACTTGCGCAGTGTACTGAACGCAACTTTTAAGCTAGACTTCCTTCGCCACCTCAGACCTGGCGAAGCGCAATAGAGTAGATAGGGATTGTTTCCAAAAAAGTCAAATTTTTTTGTAAGTCCCAAAAAAACACATGTTTTCTACATGATGGGTGATAGGCTGAAAAAGATCGAAATTTTTTTTGGGGCTCCCCTCCTTCCCCCCTACATTTCCTGACTCATGGCAACTTACCTAGACAGTGGGCACATGTGTAGGGCAAAATAAAATTTATATTTGCTGATTTGAAGGTTTTCTAGGCATTTGTAGTGCAGATACGTATTCCTCCATTGAAATTTGAATTTGGCACCGTATGCAAATGAACCATCGCTAGCGAAACTTCGCTTCGCTTGGCGAATTAACACTAGCGCATCTTCGCAAACTTATGCTACCCCTGTGCGCAACTTTGGATTTTAGTGAATTTGCGAAAATACGCCTGGCGAAGTGCGGCGAAGTTGCGCCTGGCGCAACTTTGCATCTTAGTGAATTTGCCCCATAGTTCTTCAATGGGGATAAGAGGAGTATGTCTCAGTTTCTTATTTTATGTTGTGATTAACCAATGGTGAAGTTGGGCATATTTGAACCACATTAAAATTAATCTGGATCATCCGGACAAATGGAAGATCCAACACTTTTGCACAGGTAAAAATGTTATTATGTCTTCTCCCTAGGAAACCTGCACTCATCATACCTGGGGCAAAGTTTGAGTTACCCACAATGGGGGTGAGAGGGCCTTCTCGTGAGATCAGATATACGGCCTTTAAGAAATAGTAACATAGTAAGTTGAAAAAAGACACGTCATCAATTACAACTGTAGGGGCCCCTATGGGTATGGGTTAATCTGCCCTGCAGCTTTAAGGCCCCCACCTTATTCTTAGAGTGATCTGCCAGGAGAGAATGACACTCCCCTGCTACACTGCTATATAGTGTGTGTAGGGAGTGGCCACTTCCTCTTTGGGCTGTGGATGGTGATCCAGCTGGGTGTGCTCAGGAGAGCCTGGGTACAGCTAGGCCCAGAAAGGCCCATGTGCTTTGGAGAAGAAGTCGGGGACCAGGTAACCCCGTGAATGAGGAATAGTTACATTAGGGCAGACTTGTCATAGTCTCTCTAGGAGAGAAAGGCAGAGAGGTGAGAGAGAAAGAGCAGCTGAAGCTCCAACGAGGATTTGCAGTAAGGGAGTAGCTTCCCAGAGGCTTTATGTGTTGCCTCCAGTCAGGGACCTCAGTGAAGAGGGACTGTAGGGTAGAAGCTGCTTTCCTGACAACTTCCAGGAGGGAATGTGTGTAATACTGCAAATGCCTAATGGAGACCTTTCCTCTGTGAGAAATGCCTAATGCCTGCAGCTCTGTGTGAGAAATGTGCTATTGCCTCAGCTCCTGCGAAACCTGTGGTCACTTGCCTCGTGCATAGTTAATAAACCGTTTCTGTTTTACTGCAAGAACCTCCTGGCACCCAATTTGTTTGTTGTATGCACAGTAGCCTGGGGGATGTAGTTGCACTACACCATAGAGGGAACACTTCCACTTGGCAAAGGCCCTGACCCTGTTGTGTGAAGTCGCATGTAACCCATGCTTCTACTGATAGCTGGACAGTTTAACTATTTGTGTGCTATGCGGCCCAAATAGGTGTTACACAACCTTTTAACTTTCAACTTTTAAACTGCCCAACTGCCAGTTGATCCATCGGCTTGGGATAGTAGCTAAGGGAGGCCTGAGAGAGGGGTGAATCCACCATAATGCTTATAAGGGGTTACCTATCAAAGATTGCTCAAATTGTATCCATTTTTTCTTTATAGTTTCTCAAATGGGGAGACCTAAGACACCTTGTGATTTTGGTTTTTATGAAAGTGCCAAAAGCTGACTGTAAAACATCGAAGAAATTTGTACAGGACTCTAGATAGGATATTCATTTTGATTAGATAAACACGTCCATTAATTTTTATCCTCACCTGTGGTTTATTATATAATGCAATGATACGTTGTAAAGCTTTTTGACCCATCCCTATTTGGTATAATGATTCTTTTAAACAAAAAAAAAAACAACTGACCCTGTCGAATGCTTTTTCAACATCAGTCAAGAAGGCCAGCATGTGGACATTCTGCACAGTGTATTTAGCCGAGCCAATAGCTTAATAACATATATAACTTAGACTCAACTTGAAGTATACTTCTCCTGAATTCAATTAACCATCAGTATATTTTAAGTTACTGTTACTAGTTGCCCTATTTTCATGATGCAAATCAAATGTTTATGATCCTCTTTTACATTGGGGTGCCTTGTCTGCTCCTCTCTGATCTTACCATTCCTGGAAAGATCTTGGTAGAGTCTGAGTTTTGCACCAGCAAATTCTATTTCACCAGAGTCTCTGGAATTGAACATTATTGCTTTTTTTATTTTCTAGAAATGGGCTTTGCATATCAAATCTCTGGGGAACTCGGATGTTGGGTCTCTGAGTCTTAGTTCCCTGTGGATTCTGTCCATTATCAAGGGTTTACTAGGCTGTTTGCCCAGGAGTGTGTTAAATAGTTCAGTAACAGTTGTTGCAAGGTCTTGTGGCATTATAGATTCTGGGATGTCTTTAATTCTAATATTTTTCAAAATCGTTATTGTATTTTACATAAACAAGCAATATTTTAATATTATTTGGTTATATGTTTACTATTTATAGGTTGAAGTCCAGTACTGGACTATAAAACAAGTCTAAACAGTTTAAGGTGACTAATAGTATAGAAGGACAACAAATTACAAATAATTGTTGGTTTTGTCACCTAGACTGTTATTAGATCTGAAGTAAGTAAATCATAATAAACCAAATCTAACAATGCTCAGTAAATATTAAACGCTAAACAAGTAGAATAATTTATTTCAATATGATGTAGAAGTACTTATATTGTTTTGAACAGGAAACATTCTCAATTATCTATTACAGAGAGAGTTATAACTGTAGCAATCCCAAAGTTTGAGATTTGCAACTAGAATCCAATTGGTCCCAAAATATTGACCACATTTTGATAAAAGATTGTTTAAGATGATGTTCAGCAGTCTTTACTCTTATTGCTTCTTACCAGCAGAGGTGATTCTCAGGATATCCATTAATGATGGAGTGTTTTCAGATAACCAATTTAAAAACAACAGTTTCTTTATGGCCACTGTAAACATCATAATAAGACTGGAAGACAAGTTACTTTGAGAATTTGGGTGTCCCAACACTTCTGGTCCTGGGAAATTCAGGTGGAGTAATGCAACGTGTGGGTTTAATTTGATTTGATTTTTTAAGTATAAGATTCATAAATCTTTCCAGGGCAACTCCACAAGTAATGAAATTAGTCAACATTTGGCTGACAATAGGGCTAAGAGCTTGACACTGCCATCTTTTTGTACAATTTCCCATAGCCTAGGTGGACCAGTTTGAAATTTTCAGATGTAAAGTTCTTACTATATTTGTGAATGGAAAGTACAAGTTGATTATGTGTGATTTCAGTTTGTAAATAATTGGACCACTTTTCCGTCAACTTTTTATTTTAATTTAAATTAATTAATTTAATTTATTTATTGAATCAGCTAGCCAGTCAGGGCAAATGACTCTCTATTTGAAGACTCCCAGCAAACCACTCTTTATAAACATGTAAATGAAATAGTCACAAGACTTTAAGCAATTCGTACTTTTAAACTCAATCCAGTTAATTATGTTGCCATTGGATGGGTCCACAACATCTTAGAGGTCAATTTTTCCTCCTAAAGGAGAGGAAACAGGGATGACCAAGTCTTGAATTTTTCCAAAGCAGTTGCACAGGCATAAAGGTGTCTGCATGTGGTTAAAACCATGACTCAAAAACAGGAATTTCCAAGCGAATAACAAGTCCCTGAATAGTCTGTATATTAGAATGGTTTTCATGTTGAATTTCTAATTTTGGGTTAATATATCTATCTCCACCAAATAACCACTCAATAAGGTACCTAATAATAGAAGCTAGATTGAACACCCTGAAGTCGGGAACTCCCCTAATTCATGGGAACATAGTCATTTTGTTCCCCCAAATAAAACGTATCAAAGAAGAATCTATATTTTTTTTTAATGCTTCACTAGAAGTGGTAAGTGCAATAATGGATATATTAGCTTGGGAAAGATTAGCATCTTAAAAAAATCCTATCTTTAATATTTTTGCTTCTAGAGCGGTTCTCTTGATCGTCTAAGAGGTTTTGTACCAACCAGGTCTCAGTGATACCAATTATATCATAATTTTTAGAGCAAGCAATTAACTCTAGCTCTCCCATTTTACCTAAAAAACTCTGTGCATTTACTTTTCTTTTTGTAATTTACAATACTTAAAGGGGAATTATATTTTAAGGAGTATTAGTTTGTTGTACTTGTTATAGAGGGACCGCCTTAGATTTAATACTGTATGCCCCCTCACTCCTCCCCCATGACCCCTTACTAATTCCATTGCCCAATCCTCTTTCAGTTCTTCTATCTACCATTAATGTTGTCTTTAAATAAGTATTTCTGTTGTTTGCAGTGGGCATACTCTGAAATGGATCTGAAGTATAGCTTACAGGGCACAGAATGGCCAAGGGCTTTGCTATAGTGCAGATTTCCCACACAAATCCCATATAACATATAAAAAATAACACATACAGTTGTTTTCAGAATAATATAAGCTGCATATCACTAACCTGATCAGTCACTGTTTTTGGTAGAAATTATATCTCAAATGCTTTAAAATGGCAACTTAAACTTGAAAGACATGGGAGAAAAATGGAAAACTATCATTTAAATCGATAGAAGAATAGCCAAAATAGCAAAGAGCCAATGATCAGCTCCATGAAGGTCAAAGAAGGTCTAAAGTTACCTGTGAGTATTGTTACAATTAGAAGACGTCTATGTTGCCTTATGCCAAAATGGCTGTTTCAACAAGTCAACCCCAAACACACAAGTAAATGAGCAACATCTTGGTTCCAGACCAACGTTACGGAGAGGCCAGCCCAATTCCTGGACCTTAAGCCAATAGAAAACTTGTGGGGTGACATAAAAAATGATGTTTCTGAGGCAAAACCAAGAAATGCAGAAGAATTGTGGAATCTATCAGGTGCCAGAAATTGGTCGACAACATGCAACACAGATGTACAGAAGTTCTCAGAAACAGTGCTAATACAACTAAATATTAGTTCAGTGATATAAAATAAAGACATGTTTCAGTTTATACAGTGAATCTTTGAGTTTGTAAAGAAGAATGCATACACTACTA
This sequence comes from Xenopus petersii, assembly GCA_038501925.1. Lineage (NCBI taxonomy): Eukaryota > Metazoa > Chordata > Amphibia > Anura > Pipidae > Xenopus > Xenopus petersii. The sequence continues at coordinate 93,671,205 of CM076689.1, forward strand.
TTTTTTTTGGAACAGCCTAATAGTCATTTTCTGTAAAGGAATAAAACTAATTTGATAAATGTTTCTTCATGTTTTAATTTGGATTAGAATGTGCAGTGTTCCCAATGCATTTGTGTGTATGGAAATAAAAGCTATTATAAGGATTTTGAATTTATTTAACACGCTACTATTATTCTGAACACAACTGTATTTCTCTGAAAGGAGTTGGGGGATAGTTGTGGTTGGAATTGAGCCAGAAGTACCAAGGTGTCTCATTCATTTCCCTCTGGCTACTAGGTTCTCAAGTTACAGCAGTTAAAACATTTTTTTAGACATAACCATTCCATATATACAAGAAATAAACTGGCAATTCAAACTGACAAATCCTTTGTTTTTTGTAAATTCTAATTACAATATGTTATGGTATGAGATTAGTTAGGCAATGGGCATATTGTATCAACTGGTGCCCTGTTTAATTGTGCATTTGACTATACAGTTCAGCTACAATAGGCCACTACTTTGACTCCCTAAGCTGTTTTACCCTGCATAATAGCTACCCAGTTGTTTTCTACTAAAGCTAGAACAGCTTAAAGGAGAAGGAAAGTCATCCTGCACTTGGGGGTGCCAAATGTTAGGCACCCCCAAATGATTGTAGTTACTTACCTGAAACCCCGGGCCAGTGCTCATATCAGCAGAAAACTGCACCAGCCCGGGGTTATACCATTGAGCACCACGGATCGCTTCTCTTCCATCTTCCGCTATTAAAATTGTAAAATTGAGGGCATTTTTTTAAAAAAAATTTTTAGCTACATACCAAGGAATATTAGCAACCTTGGAAATAAACAAAAGGCTGATTTTCCACAGAAAAAGGTTTCGTATCATAGCATTTTGGCATATTATCACTAAACTCTTCTTTTGCTGAGGATTTAAATACAGCTTGCTATACATGCAGGGTGGTGAGGAAGGGTGAGGGTGTATTTAAAGCCAGTATTTGTGTTGCTATACTCCTCTGTTACCAGACACTATAATAAAATCTCTTGCATCAGAGGAAAGTTGACAACACATTTTGTCACATTCATAGCTCCAACTTAATCACGACAGGAAGCTTTCCTGCTACTGGGAGAAGGAATTGCGTCACTGGGAACACCTGACACTGGTATCCCATGTCAATCGCTTTGCTTAAGGTCATTAAAAATATTAGGGTGTCCCCTTACAACATAAAGCCTGTGCATGATTGACAATTAACAGGAAACACATAGCATGATAAATAATTGAACAGATGGATATAAGGAAAAAGGGATTCCTTATAGCACGGCTGGGGAATGGGGTTGTAGATTTCCCATGCTATTTGGTGTTACAGCTGTTGACTAAGGTTTTCTCCTGCAGGCTTTGAGCCTGTTGGTCATTGCGTACTGGTCACAGTGACGTTGAAGGAGGAATGGAATTTCATGTTATTTGTGTAATGTTTATAGTGGTTGTTATCTGCTTGTGTGTTTAATCTCTTCAAGTACATTTGTCCCTGGCCTGCCCAGCACACAGCCGAGGGAGGCATGTCAGCTGTTCAGGTGGCTTCATGTCTCTGGAAGGCTGGCTTTTTCAGCAGTGATTTTTAAAACTGTTTGTATGTGTGTCTGGGTTACCAGCCCTACAATGCTCGGCATAAACAGCAAAGGAGATGGGAGTGTATTGAGCTGACCCAAGACAGATGGCCACTACCACCTGCCAGACAGAACCCAAAGCATAAAAAAGCCTGTATATGTTAAATGGTTTTTTTTTTGCTTTTTTCTCCAGAATATATAGAAACAAATTGGGCTGACACAACTCCTGTCCATCCTTGTATTTTTTTTTATTTTTACATATGGGTCAGAGGAGCCATATTGCTTGTAAAGAAATGCTTTTGCTATTATTGGATAATCTTCAGGTGTACCTTTTGAAGTAACTAGCAAACATAGTTTTTTGAAATTTTTGAATTTCTTTTAAAAATAATGGAAATTTTAATATATTTAATTATATTTTTATGTTTTACAGACAATAATTTAGATATCCATGCCCTACACAAAGCTTACAACTGCTGGTGAACTACAACTCCCGTTAAACCTTGATAGTATTAGTGGTATTACCATTACCATGGTTATTTATACAACGCCAACATATTCTTCAATGCTATATAGAGATTATGGATCAGATTTACTAAAAGGTGAAGTGTCCGTCGCTATCGACAATACACCATAAATCTCATCCACAGGGACATCGCCAATTTATTAACAGGTGTAGACAACAATTCGCTAGCAAAAGCGATCGTCGCTAGCGCCGTTTTGCACCCTATCACCAGGCACATTTTCACTTGGGTGAACGATTGTTACTCCGTAAATTCAATAAAGTGCGAATCTTACAGAACGTTACCTTTATCTTTTGCCAGAATTTCATTTGCCACCTTAGACCTGGCCAACTGATAAAATGAAGCTACATCCTCCTCAATCTTATGTCAGTGACATCATATCCTGTATGCTGGAAAGTCATTAAAGGGGTTGTTCACCTTTGTAAAAAATTGACAAATCTAACAGTTCACATGAATAGAACAAACTTTTCCATAGAAATAGTTAACAGAAAAAGTACAGTTCAAGAGATATTCACCTCAGAAGTGTCCCTGTACTAATCCTTCAGTTCCACACAGACCCTGTGCTGGGAGGGGGTCACTGACCCCCAAAAACACTACAGTGTTCACTTCCTCTTCCTTATATGACATCACACATTGTACTGGCAGCTAACTTAACTCCTATTGGCTATGTCTGCTGTCAATCTGCCACTGCTTCCTGTGCTGGGGAATTTGAGCAGCATTCAGGTACTGAAGAGAAACTGTTACAAGTTTGTGAGAGGGAGGGGGAGTGTGGGCTGTGTGCTGCAGAGACTTCAACTGTGCAGATGGGGGGGATCAAGGTGCTTGGGACCTGGATAATGGATCTTTCCATAATTTGGATCTTCATACCTTAAAGGAATTGTTCAGTGTAAAAATAAAAACTGAGTAAATAGATAGGCTGTGCAAAATAAAAAATGTTTCTAATATAGTTAGTTAGCCAAAAATGTAATGTATAAAGGCTGGAGTGATTTGATGTATAACATGTCAGTCAGATCACTACTTCCTGCTTTTCAGCTCTCTTGGTTTACACTGACTGGTTACCCTGGCTACCAGGCAGTAACCAATCAGAGACTTGAGGGGGGCCACATGGGTCATATCTGTTGCTTTTGAATCTGAGCTGAATGCTGAGGATCAATTACAAACTCACTGAACAGAAATGTACCATGTGGCTCCCCTTCAAGTCGCTGACTAGCTCAGAGTTAGAGAGCTGAAAAGCAGGAAGTTGGACTCTAGCTGTTTTATTATCATCTGTTCACTCCAGCCTTTATACATTACATTTTTGGCTAACTAACTATATTAGAAACATTTTTTATTTTGCACAGCCTATCTATTTACACAGTTTTTATTTTCACACTGAACTATTCTTTTAAGTCTACTAGAAAATCATGTAATCATTAAATAAACCCAATAGGCTGGTTTTGCTTTCAATAAGGATTAATTATATCTCATTTGGGATCAAGTACAAGCGACTGTTTTATTATTACACAGAAAAGGGAAATAATTTTTATAAATCTGAATTATTGGATTATAATGGAGTCTATGGGAGATGACACTTGTACTTTCCAGAAATATATTATTTGGGGGGGGGGGGTCCATGTATTATTTTGTGTATTTACCTCATAAAAAATCATTATTCAGCAGCTGATGTGACTTCCAGGACTATTTGTATGAGCTTGAGGCTTTCCAAATTAGTTGAATTTTTGTGCATGAAGTGAAATATTTTTCTGGTATAGATCCCTATATCATGAAAAATAGAACTTTTTCATTTTTTGGTATTTAGAGCTCTAAATCTTGTACCAGAAGTGGAACACTTAAACACTTAAAAAAGTGAACGTTTTCCTAGGTAAATTACCGTCCCCCTGGGAGAGCGCACAAAATGTTCAAAAAACCTACCTGCCCACAACACTGCTCTGCCTGTCACTTAGGGCTGCCACCTCACCCTTATAAAACCAAACACATATGAAATTCACAGCCTGCATGGCTAATTGGCAATTCATTTAGATGCATGATACATGGCTGCACAGAAATCAGTTCAGTCTGCAGCATCTAAATGAGTTGATAATTAGCCATGCAGCCTGTGGATTTCATATGTGTTTGGTTTTAAAAGGGTGAGGTGGCAACCCTGCTGTCCCTGCTAGATGTTTACATACGTTTCTAAGCAAGTCAGTGCTGGTCTTGTTGCAATTTTGTAAATAACTGACATTATGCTTAATGCCAAAGGTATTAAAAGATAAAAATATAGAAAAGCCAGTATTTATTCCCAGAAAAGGTTGCTCCCCTTTGGCTCTCCATTCAGTTTTAGTCTAGGCAGAAGGAGCATGCCAGAATTGGGAGAACAAGGTTGCTCCTTCCTTTTCTGCAGTATTTGTCTGCATGGCTGTGTGATTGTTTGTTACAAAGCAGGTTTGTTTATATGCTGCGTCTGTTAACCTCTGCCATTACAATTGAGTAATCAACCAATGACCATTCAAATTATGTGACAGTTCACAAGCACCCAATAAATGACTAGGAGGAGGGCAGTATCAACATCCAATAAGAAACAAGTAAGGGCAAAGCCTGGGCATGATGATGTCATATAGGAAGTTCTTGGTGTGTCAGGTTCAAAATAGGCCACTCCCATCACTTCAGAAAACTGGTCTGAGAGACAGGAGAAGGGCTGAGTTAAATAACAATTAGCTTTTACAATGGCATTTATTCTTTTTGTTATGGAAAATGGTTTTTCTAGCACATTGAGAACATTGTTAGTGGTTTCATAAGATTTGTACATTGAAGGTGAACAACCCCTTTAATGTTTATTTGTGTGTTTTTTAAAGCGGGATTGCCTTCAAAAGTCATTGATTTTTGCGTTAACAAATTATGTTTTTAACCATTTTGAGGGACATGGCACATTTTTTTTAGGCTGGGCTCATGTCTAGGGCATTAGAAGATCACTTTAGTCTTTATTTTGCTTCATTGGAAATTTGTATTAATAAGTGGCCACTTCGCATTTTAGTGAATTAGAGTAGTAACGTAGTAATGAATTGATGCCTGGTGAAAGCGGCACGATGTATGGCGGAGCATTCATTGGTGAAAATTCTTCCTTTAGTGAATTTGCCCCTTCATTCACATAAATCTCTGCTCAGTGTAATCATAAGCACACACTATGATCAGTGTTAACAGAAACCAGTTAACTTACCTGTACCTTTTCTTGCAAACACAGGGCAAACACACAAGCTTTTGTGCCCTGGCTGGAATCAGGCCCAGGACCCCAGCACTGTAAAACAGTAATGCAAATAACTGCACTAATGCTTGACCTTCCTTTTTCTGAGCTGACCACTTTCTCCTTGAAAAGGCACCAGCTTGCAAAATAATAGTGCTCTGGCCTAAAACCTGCTTACAGACTGTATGGTATCCTAACCTCTGCCTTAACTGCTGCCTCAACTTTGGCTACCGGTACTGACTTTCACCTGTACTAGCTACACTTTGCCAGCAGTCCACCCTATCTATTCTTAGCCAACACAATAGCATGTTTACTGTGGAAGGTTGTGTACCTTAGTTGTATATAAATAAATAGAAGGATTTTAGTCAGTCTGATGCAGATTGCCCTTGTGCCCTTGTGGCCCCCTGTGCATGTGTTAAACAAACATAAAAGCCCAAAGCAACAAATTCATTTGTACCATTTTAATGAAAGCATGCATCTGATATTACAGACTACTACCTGGAGTTGTAATATTAACCACGTGTTATTATACAGTATGTTCCGGTAGTTTTAGGTTATACAATTTATGTTTAATTCATGCATTTGTTTTCCTTTTTGGAAAATGAGGGTGCAGGAACATGCTTATACTGTATATAAATCAGGTTATAACAGTCTGGAGGCTTGTGTTGTTGCAATGTACTGCACATGCTAGCGGAAAATTCTACTGTTACTTTATAGCTGGGAATGTCTTCCTGCTGATGTAAAAAGGCCATTAAATGCACAGAGTGGCCCCTTAAAGCTAGGAGAGGTTTGGATGGGAATTTTAAATTTTTCACAATAGTTTGTCTCTCCCTTCCTGAATTCCCTGCCAGCATCATTCCCAGCAATTGTAATGAATAAGAAACCATCACTCAGGCAGACAGAATTAGGCAGAAGGGGAGTAATGTAAGAAGGAAAGAAGAAGCTTGTGTAGATGCACACTATGGCAGACTGCATGGGAAAGCAATTAAGCTAAAGTATAAATCAAGTGTTGCAGTGAACTCAGGGTTTGTAGGTCAATAAATGAAATGCCCCAAGAAACAATGTTTTAGAAAACATAGCTGTACTATAAGAGCTCATTTACCTTTTAAACACAATGTGGAAAGCTCTAAATATCAGGCAAATCGCCATGGTTTTTGGATTTTTAGCCTAGACTCAAGTAACACATATGGGCAGATATATCAAAGGTCGAATTTCAAATACAGTAAGTCAGTGTCATTTTTATCACACAGGAAGCCCTCCAGTGGCCATTTTAGGTGTATTGTCGGCCTGATTGCACACTTACTATTTAGACTACACAGGTGGAGGAGGTGTCTGAAGGCAGGCTTCAGTTTTTTCCAAAAAATGCCTGGATGGAGGAGGATTGAGGAGGAAGAGGAGGGGGAATGCCTCTCCAGCCCTGTGGAAGTGCCAATGGAGGCTGGATCCCACTCTATGTGGGATCTAAGTCACCGCAGGAGGGGGAGAGAGGGGGCACAGGCTGGGGAGTCACTGGGAAGGGTTCCTGGGGGGAGGAAGAGAGTGGGGGTCCCTTAGGGAGGTGAAGAGAGTAGGTCAGGTTGGGGGTCCTGTGGTGGGGGAAGAGAGGTCAGGTGGGGGGAAGTAGTTCAAGGGGGGTCCCATAGGGGGGAGGAGCATAGGGCAGGGGGTCCTGTAGAGGGGGGGAGGAGTATAGGGCAGGGGGGAGGAGTGTAGCATAGGGAGGGTGTCCCCCAGCACATGCAGGGTGTCCCCCAGGGCACACTGTTCGTCCCGCTCACCATCTAGGGCATGCAGCGTGTCACGCACCCCACCCAGGGCTCGGAGAGTCTCCCCCAGGAGGAGGCCACAGAGGCTGCCCAGCAGTGTTGAGGCAGCACCACCAACTGCCTCACGGAGGAGACAGGAGGAGGAGGAGAAGGATGATGATGACGGAGAAGAGGAGGGCACCACCACCAAAATGGCCTGAAGATTTTCCAGTGATAAGAATGGAGCACTGGAGGAAGAGGTGTTAGCACGATGGGATGTGCTGTTTGGGAGTCAGTCCTGTCGCATCAGTGCTGCCAGGCGCCAACAAATCTGGCAGCAGGTAACGGACAAAGTGAACATTGTAGGTGCTTTACACAGGGATTGCCCCACTGTGGCTAAGGGCAAAGTTAGCTGCCGGTAGAGCTAAACCCCAGAAGACCGGTGGAGGACCTCCACTTAGGCTGAAACCCTATGCGCTCCATCTATTGGACATTATGGGGAAAGAGGTCTGTGAAGGTTTGGAAGGACCATACTGTGACACAGACTGGAGAAGTAAGTATACTTTTATAGAAACAAATATCTGACTCCTTTTTTCCACATTCCCATCATTTGTATAAATGTCTAATTTCCCCTTTAGCATCTCAAAATTAGCAAAATATTGCTCCTGTTTTGATTAGAGGAGTTTCTTGCACCATTTCCCCACTATAGCACAAATGTTTAGAAACTGCATTATTTATTTGGTATATTTTTTAAATTATTTTGTTTATGCTTCTGACTCTTTTCAGCTTTAAAATGGGGATCTAGAAAGAAAGGCTCTGTAAGACTACACATGTGATGTTATTGTGAGTTTTTATTACTCATATTACTATTCAGACCATCCCCTAATTATATTCCAGTCTCTTATTCAGATGAATGCATGATTGCTATGCTAATTTGGACTGTAGCAACCAGATTGCTGAGATTGCAAAGTGTACATCTGCTGAATACATTGCATTGCAACACATTGCAAAGTGTACATCTGCTTAACTCAAAAAACACAAATACTAAAAAATAACAACCAATTGCAAATTGTCTCAAAATCTTGATCTCTGCATGATAGTTAAACTTAACTCAAAGGTGAACAACCCCTTTAACGTCAATCTGCAAAAGTCAAGTGTGAAGCAACACATGTAGAGCCTAGAGCAGCTGTATTGTCATATATTGCATTCTCTCCTGCTCGCATCATTGCTAATGTATTTAAGTTTTAACCATTCCATCTCCCTTGCTGTGCCATTATAGATTGACGTTTAACCATTTAATTTCCCTTGCTGTGCCATTATAGATTGAAGTTTAACCATTCCATCTCCCTTACTGTGCCATTCCATTGGAGTTAGTATTTGGAATGAGAAATAAAATATATTTGTAGCATGTGGGAGATCTCTACATGAGGCTACTAGCCAAGTACACTTGCAATTCCATATGATTTTGTCTTTAAAAACCTTTTTGCTTTCTTTATTCACAATTGCAGCCCCGCCACAAACATTGCGGCCTGACTTGGACAGTGACCAGGACCGGGATGATGCCGCTCAGCAACCCCAGGAAGAGGGTGAGGCTGAAGAGTTAGACAGAGCCCCGGAAGCTCACAGACATGTTCAGTGTTATGCTTTAAAGGCACAAAGCGTTGGTTTTTACTTTGCACTATGAAGTATTGTTGGCTACATATGGCCTACATTGGCTTCCCAGTACTCATAATATGCGCTAATGCTTGCCTCTACCACCTACCTCCTCCAACCTTTTTTAAAATGTTTATTCCTGGTGTTCAAGAAACAAACTTTTGTCAAAAATCCATATTGCCTTTTTATTCTTATAAAATATTTTATAATATATATGTCAGTAAACCCACAAAACCAAAAACTGTGTCTGTTTCTTTTTTAACTTTTGCTAAGGTGGTTTCCAAAAATGCAATAAACATGGATAATGTAATTTGAAACACAAAGAGCAGGTACATGATTTTTCGGGTTATATAACCCCTATTTTTGCACAGTTAACACTTCAGTTCAAGTCAAACAACAGAAGAAGGGGTTAAATAGGACCAAAAGCCTCATTAACTGACATATAACCCCCATTACAAGACCAACATATTAAGGCCAAACAACAGACCTATGTATTTCTGCATTTCACATGAGTTAATATAGATGAAACACATGAGTTAATATAGATGAAACCTCCTCTACCTAAATATCATTAAATTGATTAGTAAACATTATTACAATGGGGGAATAAAAGGTTCAATGGGTAAACTGAATAAGATGGTTTGAAAGGTAAGTGGAAATATTGGAAAAAATCACAAGCACAAAAATTGGATTTAGAAATAAGGGCCTAACATAATATGTGGCTTTATTTTGCTTTGCACACACTGATACTATTTTCTGTGGTTTGGTAAACATACAGTGTGCATTGATAAGCCTCTCACATTCTCTGTTGTTGGTTAGCCCTCCATCTGCCAAAATACCCCACAATCTGGAGTTGAAGAGCCTTATCAATATCTTGTACAAGGCCAGGCTGCACTGCAACATGACAAACACAATGCTGAGGTGCAAAACCTTCCAGGGGCAATACAGCAGAGCACCCCTAGTGAGTGAGAGGCATCATAAGTGCAATTTCATCAACAACTTGGTAGGAGACATGCCCCCTCCATTCCTTATTAGTTAATTGATTAACATACTCTGCTTGGGTTGAGGGTAACAAAATGAGCCTGGGCGACAACCTCTTTTAAAGGAGAAGGAAAGCCCCAGGGCGCAAAACCACTCCCCCCCCTCCCCTCCGTTGCCCCCCCTCCCCCCTGGCCTACCTGTCCCCCTGGGCAAATGCCCCTTACTTGTTACTCACCCCTCTGCGCAGGTCCTGTCCACGGAGTTCACAGTCGCCATCTTCTCCCACGCGCGTCTTCTTCCTCCTCTGACCGGCGTTTTCTGGCGCATGCGCAGTAGGAACAGTTACCGGTACGGCTCTACTGCGCATGCGCCGAATGTCACGAAGTTTTCCGATTTCACTTCGTGACATTCGGCGCATGCGCAGTAGAGCCGTACCGGTAACTGTTCCTACTGCGCATGCGCCAGAAAACGCCGGTCAGAGGAGGAAGAAGACGCGTGTGGGAGAAGATGGCGACTGTGAACTCCGTGGACAGGACCTGCGCAGAGGGGTGAGTAACAAGTTAGGGGCATTTGCCCAGGGGGACAGGTAGGCCAGGGGGGAGGAGGGAGGGGGGGCAACGGAGGGGGGGAGGGGTTTTGCGCCCTGGGGCTTTCCTTCTCCTTTAAAGTAAAATAGCATCAGGTGTAGGTTTTTATTGTTAATCCAATGTTTCCCAGCTTTATTTACCAGTAGGTCTTTCCAGCTGACACAACGTCACCCATTCCAATTAGAAGAAAAGAGGTTCCGCCTAAATATTCGGAAGGGGTTTTTTACAGTGAGAGATGTGAAGATGTGGAATTCTCTCCCTGAATCAGTTGTACAGGGTGATACATTAGAAAGCTTTAAGAAGGGGTTGGATGGTGTTTAGCAAGTAATACAGGGTTACAGGGTTATGGAAGATAGCTCATAGTACAAGTTGACTAGTCTAATTTATTTTGGAGTCAGGAAGGAATTTTTCTCCCTCTGAGGCAATTTGGAGAGGCTTCAGATGGGTTTTTTTTTGCCTTCCTCTGGATCAACTAGCAGTTAGGCAAATTAAAAAAAAAAAACTAAAAGGTTGAACTTGATGGACGTGTGTCTTTTTTCAACCTTACTTACTATGTATTCCATGGTGCCTTTAACCATTTACTGAAGCCTAAGGATAGATAGGCTCAATAGAATATTCAAATTTGAAAACTTCGAAATGTTCGAATTATCGAAGTGGGAGATGGAGATGTAGTTGGGGAATAAATAATCTTAAATTAAACTTCAAGTGAATATTGATACATCTCGAATTGTTCAATATCAAAGTATAGTATAGTATAGTATATAATAGTCGAATAGAAGAATCGGATAGTTGAACGGAATAAACTTCGATAGTCAAATTTTTCCACTTTGATCAAATCAAATTCTACAACTCCCACTGTTGAAGTAACATTAATAAATTTTGAAAATCCAAAGTACGAAGTCAAAGTAAAAATTCACACAAGGTTTAGTCAATCTGCCCCATATTGTTCCAGCTTTTCATACCCTAACAATTAATATAGACCCCCCCCCCCAAAATTGAAAGTATCTCCCATTACGTCAGCTTTAAGGAGAAAAATTCTAAAAATTGTTAGCTGCAAAGTAATTTAGGTCATCAGTCTAGGATGCCTAAGAGAATGTAATAACACCCCAGTGTTTATACTCCATCTATTAAAGCAAGGGTGCACAAAAGTTAGATCGGGATCTACCAGTAGACCATTAGCTGGTGTCAGTAGATCTCAAGACACTGTCAACAAACAGATTGTCTAAATCAACCTCCTGTTTCATGCTTTTCATTCAGATATTTATTACGTTAAAGGGTATGTAAAGGCAAAAATATAAAATCCCATTTTTACTTTCTTTAATAAAAAAGAAACCTATCTCCAATATACTTTAATAAAAAAATGTGTACCGTTTTTATAAGAAACCTGACTGTATGCAGTGAAATTCTCCCTTCATTTACTGCTGTGGATAGGAATTGTCAGATGGTCCCTAACTGCTGAGCAGGGAAACACACTGAGCATGTGCACAGTCATAGTCTTGCAAAGATGTTTAACAAAGTTACAAGATGGTGACCCCCTGTAGCCAATTTTGAAAGCATAAATTATTTGTTTGATTAGGCTTGTGGTGCAGTAAGTTCATGTTTATATTTAGTATACAAAATACAGTATTTCTAGCCTTATTTTATTTTAGACTTTACATGCCCTTTAAGGTTACATTAGAAATAATTGTTTGTTAACATTTTACCAACAGTGTAACATGGCCAAAATCTGTAAAAAAAATGGTTTACTGGATGGTCTCTATCAAATGGTTTTGTTTAGATAAAGGTCCAAACAGAAGTAATGATTTATTTGTGTATGTTTGGATTTTGCAGCTAATGAATTATAATTCATTTGAAAAGCCAGTTGCGCTGCAGCAGTTGATGCAGGCCATGGTTGCATCAATAGGTGCAACTGTGCTCAATTTAGGACAGAAGACAGGAAGGACTAAGAGATGCCAATCGCAACTGTAGAGAAGGTCAAAGAGTGCCATTTTATGCAAGAACCCTTAATGAAACTGAATTTTTTCACAACCAACTGTAGGGAAATGTGTGCCACTAGAACTGCACTAGCAGAGATAAATGACCCCTTATGACTTGTATGCTTACAATATTATTTTAATTCTCATTACTATGCTAATAAAAATGCTATCATGTCACCATAGTATACTTAGATATGAAAGGCAGATTTGTAAACCAACACGATTTGTGAACCACTGCAAGCCACACACCCTGGCAAAAATAGCTCACATTTTACTTTTTCTTTGTGGGTAAACAGATCCCAGAATACATTAAAATCAGCCCATCATGTTCCATATAAAATGCATAGTACCCAGGGCACTGAGCCATTGTTAAGAAGCCACTACATCTATTCCTTGTGAGATCTAAGGTCCTAGCTCTAGAATAGAGTTAGAAGCTTTTTCTGCAAAACTAACCCATGACATTACGTATTTCCTTGTGAACTTCATCCACCTGTCATGCTAAGTTTTTTGGTGGGTTGCCAGCATTTACAGGAAATAATAGGCAGCAGGATACCGGTGTGTGTCAATAGCCCTGATCCTCCCATTCCTGCACATGAATACATTCTGAGGCCACAAGTCGTCACAACTGATCTGCTTTTTGAACCCACAGACATGTATGGGTGGGATGCAAAAGCATTAAATCAACATTTAGCTAGTAGAATTACCGAAACGCCAAAGGATGGGAATCAGCCAACGGACCAATGACTTAAACCTGTTAAACAGCTGTTAAAGTGCCTGTTTTTAAAAGAATACAAGATTGAAAATAATGGGAATGAGGACATAATGAAATATGAATATAAACACTAGTTCTAGCAAATTCCATTCCATATTTGACTTTTTAGTATAGTGAAACATGATAGGACTGATTTACAAAAATAGTTGCAGATTTATGCTTTAATTTCCTTACTGGTAATTGCTCATTGGCAGTTGGGTTTATCCATGAAGTGAACTTTTTTGTAAAAGGACACAATTTAACAAGAGCAGATAATGCTACTGCAAACACAATCGGGAAGACTGGCTGCGGCGCCCCACTGGAAACAGCCTATGGGAGTGGAGCCTCAGGAACAAACAGGGGAAAACAGGATGGATAGTATTAGGAAGGGCAAGAGGTCCCACCCACCTGAGCACCAGTCCCAGGGCATGGAAAGGATGTTGTCATGCATAAAGAGCTACTCTAGTAGGTGGCATGTCCCCAGGTGGTGGGGAATGTCGGGTGGTCCAAGAGCCTACTAATGCATGCCAGGGGCAATGATAATCCACAGTTAAGAAATTCAGACATAATTTATGCATGAAACAGAATTTAGCTCACTGCTATTCACTGATCAATTGTGGGACAGCACATAAGAGGAATCAACAACATCTTTTTACGGGGGCGTGGTTTGCGCGTGCATGTAGCTACACGCGTCTTTGTGGAGCTCCGTGTCCGGTGTCGCAAAAAGAGCAGCAATAAGCAGATCCAGGGCGGAATTCAACCGCAAACTTACCGACGGTCAGTGCTACAATGTCCAGGAGGAGAACTAAGCAGCAACCGCTGCAGCTCACGGACTTTTACGGCTCCCAGCCGAAGGCCTCTCAAAAAAGTAGCAGCCAAGATGGCGCCCGCTCCTCTTCCAGCGCATCCTCACCTGCACACGCGGGAGCTGCAATAGAGCAACAGCCAGATAAGTACGATGATTCTGTACAAGGCTTAACACAGGCAAACTTAAAAGCTATGCTTACACAGCTCAGGGAAGATATATGCGCAGACACCAAGCGCACAGTGCAGGACCTGAGAAGGGATTTGCATGAACTAGGCGAACGCACTGACCGCCTAGAAAATAAAATGGCAGACCTTGTGGAAGTGCACAACACTATGGCAGATGCAGTTAATTTTCATGACGCAGAGCTGGAAAAAATTCAGAATAAGATAGCTGATATTGAGGATCGCTCAAGGCGGAATAATGTAAGGCTTCGGGGGATCCCTGAGGAAACCCTTCCACCCCAGTTACGCCAATATGCCTTAGACCTCATTAAAGCGGCACTACCGGACACACCAGCGGACCAGCTCATAATAGATAGGATTCACAGGATCCCTAAGGCAAAAAACGCCCCTAGCAGTGCTCCTAGGGACACTATCCTGAGAATTCATTTTTTCCACGTCAAGGAAGCCTTGATGCACTACGCTAGGCAGCACAAGACACTCCTAGCACCATATAACAACATCCAAATATATGCTGACCTGTCGACAGCTACCATGGCCAAAAGGCGTGAACTGGCAGCAATCACGCAAATCTTACGCCAACACGAAATACAATACAAGTGGGGCTATCCGACTAAGCTAATAGTCCACTGGCAAAATACTACAAAAATCATTGCTACAGTGGCGGAGGGCACAGCAGCTCTTAAACAATGGAAGATCTACACGGATACACAGCAAGCACCATCACCACCAAAAGGTTCTCTGCAAATTGATCAGGATTGGAACAAAGTCCAACCTTAAGCAAGGGTAGCTTACCCTGGTCACTTAACTGACACACATCTCCTGACACCGGAAAGGAGACACATGGATCTAATTACACCGGATCCAAGCACCCCCCTTCTACAATCTCTACCTGCTGGACTTTCCGCCTAGTACAGGCATGCATGCAAGTAGAGGACAGCCACGATATCTGGCTAAATTGTATATATGTTTTGTTAGATCTGTTTATGCTACTTTTCTTCCCTTCCACTTTCTCTATTTTTCTTTGGAGACTGGTAAACTGCATAAGATTGTATATGTATTTTTAACTGTGGGGTCAGCCAGGTACAGCCCACTTAGCAATTTACAATACCGCGATGGTTCTTAAATGTATGAGTGTCAATGCGAGAGGCCTCAATACCCCTCGCAAACGATTGCTACTGCTAGCGGAATGTAAAAGACAACAAGCGGACCTAATTTGGGTCCAAGAAACCCATTTTAGGACCAAAGACCAAAACAAACTAGAAAATAAACACTACAAGATGATGGCAGTGGCGACCTCAACATCCAAAAAGAGAGGTGTAGCCATACTGGTAAAAAAGTCATTAAATATAACAAGTGTGAGGCACTTGGCTGACTCCAGAGGCAGATGTCTAATTGTCATTTGTAACATTAACCAACAGCTATACACCTTGGTCAACCTGTACGCCCCAAATACAGAACAAAATGTATTCCTAACACAAGCTTTAGAACAAATTCATAACTTTAAGCAAGGAACAGTCATCATTGGAGGTGACTTCAATAACATACCCGACTCAAAGATGGACAGAACCCCTCAGGTAGAGTCCCTACCCAAAAGTTATAGTAGGGTAGTTATCAAAAAATCCCAAAAATTTTCTAGACTCTTAGAGCAATATAATTTGTATGACATATGGCGAGTTCAGCACCCCACACACAAAGATTTTACTTTTTATTCGGCTAACCACAATTCGTACACTAGGATTGACTTATTCCTGACCTTCGCATCAACATTACATATGACATCAAAATGCAATATCAAAACTACCACTTGGACAGACCACTCTCTAGTAGAGTTTTCGCTCCAAGAACAGCACCAATTTACCACTAAGCCCCCTTGGAGACTCAATAATGACTTGCTAACAGACAATACTACCCACAAGCAGATAGAGACGAACATAACTGAATTTTTCTCATTAAATGACAACCCGAACATAGCAGACCTAACTCTGTGGTGTGCCCACAAGGCAGCTATTAGAGGACAACTGATCAGTATAGCATCATACAAAACTAAACAAGCAAGGGAAAAACAAGAACGGCTCTTATTGAAAATTAACACCCTTGAACAACAAAAACGTATAAACCCATCAAAAGCTATAATAGAGGATCTGAACAAACTTAAAGAGGAGGTAAACCTCCTTATTCTGGGTAGATGTCAAGCGCAGCTTATGAAACTTAAGAGCGCGACTTACATTATGGGAAATAGAGCCTCGGCTATCTTGAAAAAACAACTTGTTCATCAAACCTTACAACATAGAATTGGGAAAATACAAGATGCCTCCCAAAAAACTAGAATTAATCCTAAGGATATAGCCGACACGTTTGCTAAATTTTATAGCAATTTGTATAACCTCAGGGACGAACCTTCCATGACACTGCCCGTAGAGGAAGACATTAATAAATTCCTAAACAAGCTACAATTGCCGATAGTTCCTGTTGAAGCTATGCCACCTCTAACCAAACAAATTACGACTGCGGAAGTCTTGGAAGTGATTGGGAACATGCCAAAACATAAAGGCCCGGGCCCTGATGGGTATACGAACATGTATTATAAAAAATTTAGTAATGTCATTGCCCCTTATCTTACCAGAGCTTTAAACGCGGCAGCCACACAAGGGTCTTTTCCCCAAGAAATGCTTAAAGCTTATATTTCGACAATCCCCAAATCAGGAAAAGATGAAACACAGTGCTCTAATTATAGACCTATATCACTATTAAATGGTGACATAAAAATCTATGCAGCGATTCTAGCGAAAAGACCGATATTAGCAAAAATTATCCATAATGACCAAACAGGGTTCATACAAGGTCGTCATATTCATGATAACACTAGAAGGCTCATTACCTTAATACAACAAATGCATAATAGACGATTACCATCACTGGTGCTGGCATTAGACGCAGAAAAGGCGTTTGACAGGGTGAACTGGTTATACCTCAGGAAAGTCCTCGAAAAGTTTGACCTGCCCACCACATTAATCACTGCAATTATGGCCCTATATTCTGACCCGACAGCTCAGGTCACAGTAAATGGTTTTCTGTCGGACCCCTTCTCTCTGTCAAACGGGACTAGACAGGGGTGCCCGCTTTCGCCTATTATTTATGTGTTAAGTATTGAACCACTAGCCCAAGCGATCAGACAATTACAAGATATTAGAGGTATTACAATAGGCCCCCAAGAACATAAAATATTACTGTTCGCTGACGATATTGCATTAACTGTGGCTAACCCTAGTATTGCTTTGCAGGAACTATTTGATTTGACCGAACAATTTGGCTCTTTATCCTACTACAAGCTCAACACCACAAAAACGCAGGCTTTACCAATACTCATGCCCCAATCAGAGATTGAGTTGCTTAAAAGGGACTATAAACTTGACTGGCAACCTATGGGAATCAACTATCTGGGCTCGAAGATCACGGCGGATCCTTCGCATTTATATCAGCAGAATTATGCGGAACTGTTGAGAGACATTCAAATGACACTCCAGAGCTGGAAAACTACCTATATCTCCTGGCTAGGAAGGATCAACGCAATAAAAATGCTACTCGTTCCCAAAATCCTATACAAGTTTAGGACGTTGCCTATCCCACTATGCAGGTCTTTCTTCCATCAGATCCACAGAGTACTGTTCACGTTTATATGGAACCAGAAGAAGCCGAGAATCTCAAAAGCCATCATGTATACTAGCAAAAGGAAAGCTGGGCTAGCTTGCCCTAACCTGCACCAATACTACAAAGCTATAATCCTTGATCAAATGACAGACTGGCATCTACCACCCGGAACCAAACAATGGGTGGACATGGAGAGGTGGATATACCTTTCAAAAATGGGACATAAAGTTATAGACCACGTCTGGTCCATGACCAAGCACCAGAAACTACTTATGGGCACGCTACCGCACACTATACAGGCAACACTACAAACTTGGTACACAACCAAGTCTAACCGGCTCATAACCAATCCCCCATCTGCCTTCATGCCAATCCACATACTGGAAGGGGCTATCCCAGACCTGTGCCTAACTCAATGGCAAGAGGCAGGCATCACCAAAATGGGAGACTTATACGATCAGGACGGTCTAGTTACGTTCTCTGTGTTACAAAGCAAATTTAAAATATCGAACACACAATTGTACACGTATATACGACTAAGGCACTATCTTCACTCAAACAAATGGAATGGCTTACAACAACCAACCCTCTTTGACATCAAATGCTGGGCACCCAAGGAAAAAAAGAAAGGTGCAAAATCCATATACAACTTATTCCAAATGACTGACCAAGACAACCCTTTGCCGGCGATGAAAAAATGGCAAACTGAGCTAAATACCCCACTTAATACGCAAGTGTGGTGCCAACTGTTCCTACAAACTTCGAAATACTCACGAGCATTAAACCACCACGAACTCACTGTTAAAATTATGTACAGATGGTACATGACGCCTGACAAAATTTCGAAAGCCTATCGCAATATACCGAACCAATGTTGGAGATGCCACTCAGGAGAAGGATCATTCTGGCACATATGGTGGACATGCCCGATAGCAACAAAATTCTGGGAGGAAGTAAATTCCATCCTAATAGACATTACAGGGGAAAACCGAAGCCTACACCCGGCATTAGCTCTTTTGGGATACGAGACAGAATCGAGAGATAAGGCTACAAAGTTGAAAATCATGCGCCTCTTACTAGCAAGCAGATGCCTACTAGCAAGAAACTGGAAGACGACCAGTTTACCCAACAAAATACAGATCCAGGCTGAAATAGAACGGATGACCCTATATGAGAATACATTTTCCCAACTTGCTTAAAAAAATACCTAAGTGCTAAATTACTCACCTGCATTTATACGAACGTAACCAGTACTCCAAATCTTCTCCTTCTTCTTCTTTCCTTCTCCTCTCTCCTCTTCTCTTCAAAGTGATGTAAATTCAAAACTGTTAATAAAAAAAAAAAAAAAAAAACAACATCTTTTTACAGCTCATCCCCACAGTTTGAAAGGACAAATCAGGCAAGGGGTGTTAGAGCATGTGCCTTACAAATGGGCACACACAGGGTACTGAGCTTGCACTGCAACTTAGCAGCAGAGTGGAGGAAACAACCCCTAAAATCAGCCAATAAAACACAATGGACAAAAATGTATATTTGAATGGTTATTGCAGTTCCAAATAGATTTCTAGCCAACCAAGTGAGTAACTGCCATACATATTTAAGTATAGATAAACAAGATGAAATTTTTTTTTTCTTTCTACTCATATGCTAATGTATAAGTCTCCTCTCCTTTAGAAGTGTTTGTAATTCTGTTGCTGAGAGACCTAGGCAAGAGCTACAGAGGGACAAAATCAGCCTGCTGAAATGCAGGCCAATTTCAGCCCCTACAGTGGGCAGTAGCCTCCTTCTTCTGTTTGCATCAGGACCATTGTGCAAACACACTCGTGGATTTCAAAATGGCATGACCTTGTGGGGCCCTAGCCTTAGACGTCCCTTCCGTGCATAAGAAGTGATCTGAAATTTGCATATAAAGATTTTTGAACTGAGAGCCTTGCTAATAATGCAATTATCATTACTTTTCAATTGCAAGTATTCAAACATAGTTCAGTCTAAACAAGAACCCCATTCACTTAATATGTGTAAAAGCAGTATTAGGATAGATATTTTTTAGGTTTAAAAATGAGAAAGCTAAATTTCACCAACTGCTGCCATACACACAATATGAATACTTTAATGGCTTGAATTTAATCTAAATTAGGAGCCAAGATTAGCTTAATAACAGAGACACAAAATGCATTTTACTGGGCTGGGCCATTTTTTTTAATATATTTAAAACTGAAATAAACGACTTACTGAGTTATGTAATGTTTGCCCTGTTCAATAACAGATAGTAACCAATGAGTGGTTGTGTTCAGCTAAGGATTATGCAGGCTGTGACTAGGGCAATCGTATGAGAAGAGGGGGGCACCTGTAGAGGAACTTGACCACTGCCTATTATCATACCTCCCAACTCTCCTGTTTTTTGCAGGACAGTCCCGACAGTTCAACAAGCAGTCCCGGATTGTTAGTGAAATGTCCAGACTTTCTCTTTGCTCTCCTACACTAAACAACCAGAAAAAGATACAAAGTTTCTAACTTAATTGGCAAAGAGCCCAGAATACAATGCAGGTACACTTCGATGCATTTGTAACAATTTATGATAAGCAAAGAAATAATTGTAACAATTTAAGATGAGACTGTCTCTTGGGGAAACTGTGACTAGCAGCTTAAAGGGCAATTCACCTTAATTAGCAAAACTGTAATACATAAATTCCACAGAAATGTGTTCAAACTTTCATAACCTGACAAATTTTGTAAAATGAACATGGTAATTAGGGTCTCCAATGGTTAGGGTGTGATTAGGGGGGTGGCCACAAACTGGGCATGGTCACAATATTTTTGTCCCATTTTCTGTTTCCAAAATGTTGGGAGATACTGTATGCATTATCTTGCAGACAGATTCATTCATTGAGGGGGGCACCCATAGAGGATCTTGATCACTGCCCATCATGTTGCAGACGGATTCATTCATTCATTCAGCAGTTTCTACAAAGGTCTTCCATTTCAAAATGATATTAAATAATATAAAAATGAGATGTGGGCAGAAGATCTCTACATCTTTATGTGGCCCTTTTATTTGACACCTCTTTTTTAAGTGTGGAGTAAAAAGAATAAAAAAAAGAAAATTATTTGTTGAAGTGCTGATACTAGCAATCCAGCTCTGTGGTCCTACAAATGGGTTAATATATTAGGGATGCTTGGAATAACCAGTCATGTTAAATGACATTCCTAAAGAGATCTGTGATCTTACACTAAACTATGTGTCCTGAATTTGCTCCTAACACATGAGCAAGCGTAGCTTTTAGAAATGAAATATAAAGTGTGCCACAGGAAAAGAAGTCTTTATTTCCGGGTGTGCAGCCAAGCCAGAAATGTCCCATTGGAATGGTAATACTTTCATGCCTGCTGGCTGTTTCTAAAGGAAACATTTTTGTTTGTAAGCAACTGCCCTCATCTATTTCTACACCCTCCTTTTCTCTTTCCGACCCAAGTAGCTTCTGAGAGCTGTGTCATCTCTCCTATTCCTTGACAAGTTCTGCCAATCCGGTCACATGGAAAGGATACACAGCAGCATCACCACCAACATCACCAGGCACTTGAGCAAAGAGTCCCATTTTAAACACTGGAAAAGAAACATCAGCAATCAGATGTCTTCTGATACCTTTTTAATAAAGTCTGGTGGCTTTAGCTTAGAAAGGGCTTAATGATGTGCATTCAATCACGGTCAGCTGTGTATTTATTATCCGCAATTTGGATCACCATATCTTGTCTGTTAAAACATTTAAATATTAAGTAGACCCAATAGGGTTTGTCCTATGACCAATATCGATTTATGCAGCTAGGTAAGAATCAATTACAATTGCTTTTAAAACAATTAGAATTGCTTAAACTTGACTCTTTGGTAGATGTCCTTACTGATATTGGTATTCTGGATATGGGATCCCATAAGGTTGGCAGTTTTAATTAATATAAATGTAGTTCCACTAAATAGGAATCCACACAAAGAAAACTAATAACTGGCCATCTATCTACATACCTTCAAAATGGTTTTGGTCTGAAACAGGTGGCTGCTTTAGTGCCCAACTGTAGGGTTCTGGTTCAGCAAAGCTGGATATTACTCACAAGAGGAAAATAACTGTACAAAAGAAAGTGTATTTATCTGAATTTACCAAATCAACCCAGCACCCAAATAGGTTCACACTTATGTCAACTCAATAAGTATCTGCTACTTAGTGGATGACCACATAACGGCAGCCGTGGACATCTGCATATGTTTTTTTCCCAAATATTCATATGGAATGAATAGACCAGACTATGATTTCAAGTGTTGTGTCACCCCCTAGACCTAAAATATTTTTGTATAATTCTGCATTTTTTGGGATTAAAGTAGCTGGAAAAGACAGACCTAACAGCCTATGGAGCAATGGAAATCAAGTTCTGACTGTATTCCCTATGGGAAGCCAAGGCAATATAACTGTTAAAAATGCTCTAAAGTCATTTAAAGTCATATCGGGAAGCTCTAAAGCTGGCCATAGATGCAAAGATCCGATCGTACGAATCATCGTACGATCGGACTTTCCCATCTCCCGACCCGCCACTAACCATTCAGATCAAAGTCTTACCAGTCAGATTAGTTAAAGAACAGATCAGCAATGTTCTGCCCCTGTCAGCAATCGTACGATATCTATGTCCAACCAAAGCCAGTGACAGTCTCCCACTGAAAATCGTACGATCGGCAATACACGCAGAGATATTATCGGCAGCCGACAGAAATTTTCTAACCTGTCCGATCGACCAAACGACCGATCTCCGCCGGACTAAAAATGTCGGGACTCTCCACACACGTTCCGAAAATAGTATGAATCCTCGATTCGTACGATCAGATCTTTGCGTCTATGGCCAGCTTAAGGGGGAATTAAAAATGGCAAGCAAAGTTTAAAATGGATTTTTAATGAATGTTCAATGGCGTTTGCAATGTGAATCTTTCACTGGCGAATATTACATTGCTAATCAATAGATAGCGTTAACATTTGCTCTGGAGTTTTGTTAAATATTTTGTCCCAAAATACAATTTCCGCTTGCAAAATTTTATTAAATACACTGGGAATGTTCACAAATGCCACTTGGTCGGAAACTTTGCGAGTAAATAGTTGAGGTCTGTAATCGGTCAAAAAGGACGCAAACATGGTCAGTATAGTTACAATGGTCTTTGCAAATATTTTTTGTGCTAACAAAATATATTACGTGTACATTCCCCCCACTGGTCTCCAAAATTTTGTGTTATGGAAAAACAGCCATCCTTAGGATTGGCACCACGTCATAATTTACAAATTAAAAATTGTTCTGTCAGCTTTACTTAAACCAGTCATGTCATTATTAAATGATATGAAGATCCAAAATGAGGTTATAAAAGGCTATCCAAAGAGATGCAATAGAAAAGAATACTATACAAAAGTTAAAAAATATGAAAGGACCCTTCTCTATGTAGCAGCTATAGGCCCATTGCACTCCTCAATTCGGATTTAAAATTGTTCACTAAAATTTTGGCCAACAGGCTAAATAACTTAGCCCCTGCCTTAATACATCAAGACCAGGTAGGCTTCATTAAAGGGAGGCAAGCAGGAGACAACACTACGCGAACAACCGCGTTGCTTGAAATTATTCAACAAAAGGGCGACCCGGCCTTATTATTAGGCCTAGACGCGGAAAAGGCGTTTGACCGACTAAGCTGGCCTTTCCTATTTAATTTACTGTCGTACCTGGGGTTTCGGGGAGCTTTCGTTACAGCACTGCAGGCGCTATATAGCAAGCCAACGGCACAACTGAAGCTCCCGGGCGCGACGGGGAAAATTATAAAGATCTGCAATGGAACCAGGCAAGGTTGCCCCCTATCGCCCCTTTTATATGCTCTCAGTATAGAACCTTTGGCAGCCTATATTAGAAACCATCCGGATATCAAAGGTATTATGGCCGCAGGCATAGAATTTAAAATAGCATTATTCGCAGATGATGTTTTATTATCCCTCGCCAACCCACACATATCCTTACCATCGTTACACAAGGCTTTGGATTTATATAGCTACTATTCAGGATATAAGATAAATTGGGACAAATCAGAAGCACTCCCAATGTGTATTTCCGAGGCCTCACTGAACACCTACAAATCTAACTTCAAATATAAATGGAAAACAGACTTCCTTACTTATCTGGGTACAAAAATTACCCCTCACTATAAAGATCTGTTTAAAAGGAACTTCCAACCACTTATTCAGCACTCTAAACAGTTGCTTCTTAGGTGGTCGGATTACACACTATCATGGTTTGGCCGCATAGCGGCACTGAAAATGAGCATATTGCCCAAATTTCTATACTTATTCGAGACCCTCCCAGTACTGGTCCCCTCCAAGATCTTAACAGATATTCAGCTGTCTTTTCATAAATTTATTTGGGGTAATAAGAGATATAGGCTTTCCAAAGATGTTCTTATGAGTGATAAATTACAAGGGGGACTGGGGGCTCCTTCTATACAAAAATACCATGATGCAGCGCATCTCCGATGGCTGTCAGCCTGGTCTCATCACGATATTGGGCCACTTTGGGCAAGAATTGAAAACTCTCTTCTAAACCGGACACACATGGGAGCACTAATTTGGAATGTAGACCCTTATCCAATACTTCCTATGACCATATTGGAAACTTCTAAATCTACCCTTACAACATGGTATCGAGTAAAGAATAAATATAACATAATTTCACCCTTCTCACTGATGACACCACTCCTGCAAAATCCTAAGTTCAAACCAGGTACACAGGCCTCATTATATGGACATTGGGGAGCAAAAGGTCTCTTTAAAGTATATGATGTTCTTACTAGGGATGCCTCCCAAGTGCTCCAGTTCAGAGACCTACAAGCCAAAATGCCCGAAATCCCAATTAGATTTTTCGAATTCCTTCAGGTTCGACATTTCATATCTTGTTTCCTGGTAAAGAGACGCACTGTAATTCTATCTCCTTTTGAAACTCTTATGAAAGGAGGTTGGCCACAAAAGGCTCTCTTATCAAATATTTATAAGATCTTAAACTCCTTACCAGTTAATATACCTCCAAATCATAAATATATGTCATACTGGGAGCAAGAATTAGAAGGTCCCTTGGAAATGGAGGACTGGGAGGCTATATGGAGGAATGCTAATAAAGGAGTGACATGTGTGAAACAAAAAGAAAATGTTTACAAAGTAATAATGCGTTGGTACATGACTCCCAAAAGACTGAACAAAATTAACCCAAGTATCTCGAATAAATGCTGGAGAGGCTGTGACGCACCGGGGACATTAATGCACTTACTTTGGTCATGTCCACAACTGGACGGGTACTGGGATGAGATACATACATTAATAACTACAGTCACATGCACTGAAATTGGGAAAAACCCGGTGACCCATTTGTTGGGTAGACCTATCCGAGAGATATCAAATACCTCACAAAAACTAGTAAACCATATATTGACAGTGGCCCGTATCACTATAGCAGCAAAATGGAAATCAGCGACAATTCCCACTATGTTAGAACTACACAGAAAACTTCTTGTGAACATGAATTTTGAGAGTACCATAGCACACATTCAAAATAAAACTCCCAAATTTTTGGCTGTTTGGGCACCATATGAGCTTTTGGGGAAACCAGTAGATATGTGAGAAGAGCTCGGCGAATTGGTTAGAACCACCCTGGAGTATTGGGAAAGCTGGGAACTATCTCCTGTTGGGATCCTCGAATAAAGCAAGAGTAACTCATTTAATGAAATGATAACAGATTCAGGCAGATCAGTTGTTTATTGTTATATTCATGTTTATTGAATACAAGATGCATAT